>JANRMT010062807.1:43110562-43160895 GCA_026402145.1 Polypterus bichir lapradei
TAGATAGATAGATAGATAGATAGATAGATAGATAGATAGATAGATAGATAGATAGATAGATAGATAGATAGAGCTTTATTTGTCCCCAGGGAGAAATCTGGCTTTTTACAGAGTCGTTTTAAATAAATAAATAGATAGAATAAAACACACACAAACACTATGGTCTAAACACACACCAGAATTCCAGAAACAAAGAAATTTAAAAAGAAAGAAAACTAACCTGGCAGTCCCAGTCCCAGTGAGGCATTATGCAGGTGTATTTCTGTTGGTATAAATTAGCCCCCTAATGTTTCTTGACACACTTCTACTGGTTAATTTGTTGGCCGAACGTCCTCAGTATTAATGTGTCATGGAGAGGATGTGCAGCATTGTTCATAATGGCACTCAGTTTTGTTGTAATTCTCTCTTTTGTTACTACCTCTAGGGGGTCCAGAGTGTGACCCATAACTGAGCCTGCACTTTTAAATAGCTTGTTGATTCAGTGGGCTTCTCTTTAAGTGATTGTACTGGACCAGAAGACCACAGTGTAGAAAATCACACTGAGTTATGGAATATTATAGAATAGTTATAGAATATGTGAAGGATGTCACTTCCCACATTAAAGGAACATATTCACCTAAGAAATAAGAGCTTGCTCTGCCCTTTCTTATACAGTTCTTCTGTGTTACAAAACCAGTTCAGCTGGTCATTGATGTGGACCCCCGAGTACTTGTAGAAGTGCTGCTTCCATATTGACTCCCTGAATTGTGACTGGACATAGAGACTCTTTCTTCAGATGCAGTACAATTCAAGTAAAAGACTGTAGATTCATTATGAATCACATGGAAACTATCAAGATGGCTATATTTTATTTTCCACATTAAAGCACCTTTGCTGTTGGATGCAAATTTATACACAATTATTTGCTGCTTATTTTTCAATGCTACTTATAAAAGACAGCTGCTAACATATCTTAACAATAGAATGGCTACTATATGAAATGATTCGCTTAGGGACACCTTTGGGAGTGAAACTTGCAACCTTGTGGTTTCCACTCCAGCACTTCAGCCACTGTGCCACACTATATATCATACCACTCTGCATAAATTCAAAGTGGGGTCATGGGAAGCCAGAACCTACAGTATCTCTATAAAAATACCAAAGTCAAGTGCAGCTTTGACCCTTGCTTGCCATTTTTATTCATTAACTACTCTAAGTCACAAATGCAGCCAACCATTAGACAAAACAGCAGGTCAGCAGAGGTGAATCAGACGCTCTTCCCAAAGCCACAGCACATTAGCAGCACACGACGACCTCAGCTGTCACCTTGCATTTCTTATTTGTCTACCAAGTTCAAGTTCACATTCATTGTCAGACCAATTGCTGATTATTAGAGGAGACTGCTGCTTCAGAAAGCGTGGCTGAGCTGTCCGAGTCACTTACTTAAATCCCTTTATATCTCCAAGCTAAGTTGACTCTGTGGACTTTCATAATTCACGTCTTTGTCTTAGAGTGATCCGAGATGCATCTTGTGTTTTTGCTCATTGTGAGGAAGTAAAAGATTAAAATGACACAGCAGAATGGGACCACAACATCAGTTGGTTTTACTGACGTTATCTCAACTTGAGCAGGTGTGTGTAGATACACTTCTTGTCCTGACAGACAGCCCAACAGTGCCTGTGATGTGCCGGCATATTGGGTTTCTGTGTCTAGTGGCCACGCACAGTGTGATGGGTGTTGTCATGTTTTGGCCTGGTTCTCAATCCTGGACTAAGCATACGTGAATTCAGCATTTGTGATCTTTTTGTTTTCATTGTGATTCTGTAAAATTCTGTTATTGATTAAGTTTTTATCCTTTTGTATCTTATGTTTTTAATATTGTTTTGTTAATTACTCTTGTATTACGTTTAAGTGTATTGATTTATGTTTCTTGTCACCTTAAAATAGAATTTCATGGGGTGGGGCCACCATGACCTATGTTGAAGGACCAACCCCAGGCAGAGGGCCATACCTTCCAGATCAGAACTGAGTTTTGTGGAAAATTCTCATGGTAAGTACTTTAGTTTGTGGATTTGTCTGGTTTTTGACTTTTCTTCACCAGTTGTTTGGTTTCTGATTTCTAAATTGTGAACTTGCCTTGTTTTCTTCTAGGTGGCCTGTTTAAGCACAACTTTGGTTGCTCTTTTTTATATTGCATATAATTAAAAAGTTCACATTTTTCAATGAACTTTACTCATTTTTTTACCTAGAAATTTTCAATCCTCTCCTCCCTTTGTTTTTTTTAAAGGATTGTTTAAAGTCTGGGCGTCACCATTTCTGTGTCTTCTGGTTTGGGAAAAGGACTACTTTGGAGTTTAGGCCTCAGAGAAGCCTGAGGTTATATTTAGGAGACAAGTTCTAATTTTGGGATTTTGTGCTTAGAGCTTACAAGTAGGAAAGTCTGAGGCTCTGTTTGGAGGTTTAGGCCTTATTTTTGTGTATTGTTATACAGTTAATTATCATTTGCTGTGGGGGTTCCTGAAACCTGGCCCTCCGCTCTCACCCCTTGAGGCTCATGATTGACTTTTATGCAGATTCACCTATGGAAACCTTCTTATAACTTTTACTTAGACTAGTTTGACTGTCTTCTATGCGCTCCAGGCCACAAGCAACTGCGCCAGGGCTGGTTCAAGGATCTCACTAAATTATTCAGTCGGTAGCAGTGACAGGGGGTGCATACAAAGGGCCCACCCTTATTTTTAGGGAACAATTGCATGCCTAGGTTCCCATCATGAATGGCGTTCAATGGCTTATCCAGACTTCTTGGTGGTGGTTGGACACACGTTGATCCATTCACTGTAGTGCATGTAGCTCAGGACATCTATAGGGTAGTCCAGATCTAATTATGCAATTTTCATTATGCTATAACTTATTAAGTTTATTACATAGAAAATCACGCAAAAAAATCCCGGACCATCAAGAATATGAAGAATCGTCTTCGCTCCAAACTGGAATCGTCCCCGCATAAATCAAAGTCATCCAGACGATCTGGATCTGCATAATTAGATCTGGACCACTCTCTAGAAGCATCACAGATCTGTTATTGCTCAGTCTCACATGTTGCTCATATACGATAGGCGTCCCAGAATTGTTTTTCTGTTGCACATGGCTGTAACCTAACCCATGAAGAAGGCAAAATTAGACCTCAGAAGTCACAAAATGGGACACACTTATATAACAGCAGATAAATGAATCTGCAGGAATGGAGTCCGCTAATGATATGACCCTCACTAGCTTCTTATCGTTCCACTGAATACAGGTTACAAATGTCCAGTGATACTACATGAGTGGGCCAGTAGATCCCAGTGTGATATATGGATGTTTTAGGAGATTTTATTATCTTAGATTTAAGGACTGACAACAGGGCTTATGTTGAAGCTCAATTCTATTGCAAGTTAAATATCTGTAGTCAGAGCCAGCCCTACACAATTTTGGGACCGAAGCAAACTGATACTGAGGGCCCCGTAAGGGGTCTGACCCCTGCAGCTAGGGGGTCCGGGGCAGAGCTCCGGCCGCCAAGCAATTTCTTGCATTCTGAGCTGCAGAAATGCGTTTTCCCGGCATCTACAACCATCACTTTTTGACGATTTCCGTTTGACACTGACAACCGTAACCGTAACACACTGACAGGAACTAAATTTGCAGGCTGTCAGCGCAAAGTATGGTACAAAGCCCTGAGTGAAGGGTATGAGTGATGGAGGTCAGTGTGGGCCCTCATAAATGTCTTTAGTGACAATACATTAACAGATAAAGCTACATTTTAGCCAGCTTTTGCTGTTTCCACCAGGCAGCACGTGGAAGTAAATAGCTAGGCCAAGCACTTTTTTCTTGCTTTTTATATTTTTTATATATTTTTGGGTAGCGAAGAATTAATCTTTCGCTGCTTTTTCTTTATGTTTTTGAGCACCTGATTTATATTTCTTTGGCGGTGGAACTGAAGACATTTGGAATACAATAATTTCAAACTGTGGAAATTCGACAAGGCCTAACTACTATCTACAAGACGTTCTTTCTAACAAAATGGAAATATATTGATATGAAGGAAAGTGATGGCTTTACGAAGAGAAGGGCCCCTTTTATGCTCTGTCGAGAATGCAGTGCGGCGGAGCGGCCCTGACTGAAGCGTAAGTGGCCGCATACTGAGGACAGAGGCACTGATGAGCCGTGGAGGCGACAACAGGCGTGCAGGCCTTTGTGAAGCGTAATGAAGATTGGAGTGCCGAGTGGAGATGTCAACGTGGAGTAAATTGGTGATGGAATATGTTGCCCGTGAATTATATATATAAAAAAATTAGTAATAGAGGTTGGAGTAAAGGAGTCTGTTGCTCCATTGGGCCCTCCGCAGCAGCGTCGCATCACACAAAAAAAAAAACCTTGGGCGCAGTGGGCCCCCTCCAGCTGTGGGCCCGAAGCGGTCACTTCGTTCGCTTCGCCCTAAGGCCGGCTCTGCTGTAGTACCAGGGTGTTGTACTGTATTAGCCATTATGAATGTAGTAAGAAGTCAAGCAAAATGACCCCTTTTATTGGCTAACTAAAAAGATTACAATATGCAAGCTTTCGAGGCAACTCAGGCCCCTTCTTCAGGTGTCATTTTGCTTGACTTCTGACTAAGTTAAGTATCTCAAAATGTATTTCAGATATCCTAAAATTGAGTTAAACTTTCAGACACCTAAAATGTACGTCAGGATATTTCATAATAAATTCCCCTACGTGTTAGCAAATCTGCAATCAATAAGCAAAATACTCTGTGGTAATCAGGGTGTCCTGTTGGTGCTCAAGTGATGGCTGAACAATAAAATCTTCTTCTGGTACTGAGGATATGCACATCTTAAGTTGATTTCCCAACCTGCAAACAAAAGCTACGGCACCTTGTACTTCTGATTAGTGCCACGCAGAACAACCACTTTTCATGAGATATCCTCACTTGGACACTGCATGTGCAACACTAAAATACCTGCTTTGTCAGGCAAATGAAAGTAATTGTGTGTTGTGAACCAATTTGCCGCAGAGTTGTGCTGCAGTTCAACTTAGTAAAGAGCACAGAGGACAGAAGCAGGTCATGTCAAGTGTAAAGCAGTGTTCCCCTACAACACGAACAATGTCAGTATCATATTATCAGTAACCTCTGTCACATTTTGCTGTTCAGTATCACACTCTTCAACATTGCTACAAAACCAAGCACAAAAAAACTCACACGTGGCTTCTATTTACACTTTTTCTCTGAAAGTCTCTTTCTTCGGTCCTCTTGAGGCTTGTGACTGGACGTGTTCCCTCCCCTCCCAGATAGGCTGCTGTCACTCAAGCTTTAGCCCTGCTAACGTGTGATAGAGCTCACAGACTATTATCATCCTGCTCAGGTTTTGAAAAGCTGTCTTCCAGCTGCTACAACATTTTCACGCAAACCAGCATTGGGCACTGTAGAGTCGAGTAATCTTTGACCCAAAAGGACAACAATCCCTTGTATAAAAGTTGCCCACTAAGTCCAAACTACCTGGTGCACATTGCTATAAGAGTGCATTTTTCTTTGGATTCACTCCTAATTTGAGAAAAAGATAAAATGGGCAGGAGGTCAGAAAAAGTCAATTGTAGACCCTAAGAAAAAAATGGACATAAAACGATGCATATGGTACCTGCACAGAAGATTGCCTCACCAAATCTAGCACTCTGGCCTAACTGGACTGTAAAACACTAAGCTGCCAATTAATTTCAGTTCACTATTTGACTTTATTAGTCTTTTGTTACCTCCCAGAACAACTCACATCTTCCTGTTGTGTTGTCCAACCCTGCTTAACCCAGTCTAGAGGGCAGGAGCCAGCATTTCATGGGTGCTTTTCAATTACAGCACACACTCTCACCAAGGCAATTTAGAGAGTCCGCTTAACATTTGCATTTACATGTATTTCTTTGTCAGGCAGTTTTATCCAAAATGATAACATAATGGGTTTTTTGGGTGGTTTGGGAAAAAAGTTTTATAGGACCAAGGTACAGAATTGATGATCACAGAGCAAATTACAAGTGAAAAACCTAACAAAGCTATTATCAGATAGGCAGACACTTCTAAAGCACATTGTGGGAGCCAGCAGTTCGAATGGAGGTGGACAAATTTATGTTTATATTTGGGATGTGGTTGATAAATGGGAGCAGTCAGGAAAAAAAAGCCATGTGAACACAGGAAAAATATGCAATATCCAACACAGAAATTTAAAGCCTGGAGCTGTGAGGCAGCAGCAATTTAATCCTAACCCTAAAGACTGTGCCACTATGCTGATTATCAGCTTTCGAGATGCAGAATTATAAAAACATCTGTGCAATGCATTTGTGATTTTTACATAACACTATCCTTTGCTTATTGTATCAAAATAATAATAATTCTTTACATTTATATAATGTTTTTCTCACTATTCAAAACACTATAACCACCACTAATATGCACATGTAACAACCACCTGGCCATTTTTGTGCCAGTATGTTTACCACATATGAGCTATTAAGTAGCGAAGGGGTGAGAGATAAAGAAAGCCAATTAGTGACAGGGGATGTTTAGGGGGTCAGAATGACTCGGCCGTGATGGGCAATTTAGCCTTGACATCGGGATACACCCTGCTCTTTACGAAGGATGCCCAAGGATCTTTATGACCACAGAGAGTCAGGACCTCAGTTTTATGTCTCATCTGGAGGATTGTGCCATTTTTACACCACAGTATCCTCATCATGGCTCAGGAACATTGGGATCCACATTCAGACCACAGGGTAAGTGCCCCCTGCTGGCCTCACCAACACCTCTTTGTGGATGGTCCACCATCCAAGTATTGGCCGGGCCTGAGTATGCTTAGCTTCATGTGGATTACCTGTTTTGAAGTGCATGTGGTAAAAGCATATAAAACTTTGGAAACACATTGTAGCTTTGTCTCGAACATGCATTCCATATTGGATGCTCTCTTCATCACTTTTTGGTGCTACTTCCTGAATTAAGTTAATGTCTCTGAGAGTCAGTGGCTACAGTTGAAACACAGCCTACAATTTCAATTATCTGCCCCTTTTCACATCACTGACAAGTGTACTGACCCTTATGTCTGTGTCTGTACTGTAAGCCTTTTGCATCAGAGCCCAACTTATAAATATGCATGGCACCCATGATCCTCATATGCATGTGGAATTTAGTAAATTGATGAACGGATGGCATCAGGGGAACTAATTTATGTCTTAAACCGTTAGCTGTAGCCAATGGCTTTATGTCTCTATTCCATATGTGGAAAAACAAAGGCCACCAAAAGAAACAAATTAGATTTGAACCAAGAATCGAGAAACAGGGAACAAAAACATGCAGAAGACAAGGGAAGGAGTAAAGTCAGGGTGCAAACAAGAAAAAACTAGGAGCAGATACAAGGATGCAAGTATGGAGTCAGAGAGGACAATGTAAAGACTGTGGAAAAGACTGAATGATCACAAGATGATGATGATGATATATATATATATATATGGACAGAGTAAGCATTGAGCCGTCTTGAAGTAAAACAGTTAAAAGAATATCTATTCATTATTCTGATTTATTAGAGGGTTCGCCCCCTGCTTGCTTCACTCGCCAACCCCCCTGACCTGTGCTATGCACCAGCCACTGCGCGTCTTTGCCACTCACATTGTGAGGAGGGGGGCTGAACATACCTCAAGGAGATGCGGTCACTCCTCCTAAACCCCCTCTTAAACGGTGATACAATGGGAAGCAAATACAGTTTTTTTTTCCTCCTCTTTGCTTGATCAGCTGCTGGCTTGCTGCTGCTGCTGGCGTGCCATGTGATCTGTATCTCGTGCAGTGCTTCGAACATTTAAAAGCCTGTACAGCAGCTGTCCTACTCTTTGTCTTTTATTTCCAGCCCTGGGCGTGGTTAAATCTCTTGGCACAAAGTCTCGTCTCGTGGGACTTGAGTTCTTGATATTTTACTTTATAATTTAAAAATGGAATAAGAATCTGCAAATCTAACAACATCACATTAAAGTTCGATAAATCCTGAACAGAATGATACCAAACATATATATGTAGGTTTTAAAATAAGCCTGATTTAAAGCATGACAAAAATCGTGACATAAAAAGGTCACATAAAATCGTTGCACAATATCGTTGCACTTTTATGCTTAGGATTTTATATATAGAGAGTAGATATGTTATAAGGTCACAGGGTACTAGAACATCACTAGCAGCACTGGATGCATGTTAGGAAGCCACCCTGGGCAGGATGCCAGCACATAATTGCACACACAGACAGACACTCACATGGTGGCCAATTCAGAGCAGTTATTAAGCTAATAGACCTGTATGTAGGGGGAAAACTGAGCAATAGAGGAAATCCTCATGCAGAGGGAACACCCACAGACTCACAGTGGACAAGGACTGGCTAAAAAACGGAACCACACATTGCCTACCATGCCGTTTTAAAAATACTGAGAAGATATGAGAGGCTGAAAGATTTACACATGTTTTAATTGTAGTTTTAGATAAATAATATCTGACTATTTGACAAGTGGGATAATAATGTAAACTGTTCTTTTTAAGTGTGGAGGTCTATGCTCACTACAACGGCATGCAGCAATAGGTGACAATCTCATAAATTTATGTATAAAAGCAAATT
Source organism: Polypterus bichir lapradei (assembly GCA_026402145.1). Classification (NCBI taxonomy): domain Eukaryota; kingdom Metazoa; phylum Chordata; class Cladistia; order Polypteriformes; family Polypteridae; genus Polypterus; species Polypterus bichir. Next base: position 43,119,205 of record JANRMT010062807.1, read on the forward strand.
AATGGTCTGAACAAGGAGTCAAGCCTTCTTCTAACCCCACTGGGTCAGCCATGCTGTTGCACCGACCACCTTGCTCTGTACATTCCCAAATTCACTGACTGTTCAATTCTATTTTTATCTTGCAGACTCTTGCATTTGGCTTCTGGGGCTAATGTGTTACTTGGCTTCATTAGTCAAGATGTTCTCCCAGTTGTGCTCTCTTGCTGGCTTCCTGGTGTGTGCTATATTGAGCATGGCCAAGTCCAGCAGGAGAATGACTAGACGAATGCACACAAATAATGTCGGCACAAGGAGAGAGCAGACACATTAAAAAAAATAAAGGAAAGGAAGACGGGGCAGCTGAGGCAGAGACTTCCAGTCACATCTTGTGACAGCTGCATAGTCTTTCACATGGCTTTCTGTTAAAATATAATCTGAGCTACTAAATGGCATTTTGGCTATATTGTACTGTTTTATAGACAATTGTTGGGTGGGCTGTACCTCACTTGGTCCTAACCACCAGGAGGCAAAAGTGTAGTAAATCAAGGAGGACAAACATGAGGAGAGATCTGGTCACAGAAAAACATGCTAGGTTATTTACATGCATAAGTAATATTAGGACTACAGAGACAGGAAGAAACAGTAAATAATCAGAACTTCAATAATTCAATTCAATTATACTTATTTTTGTATAATGTTCCTGACTGAGTGCAGTCTATCTATCTATCTATCATATAGTGCCTTCCTTATCTATCTATCTATCTAGCTAGCTAGCTAGTTGTCTGTCTGTCTATCTATCTATCTATCTTAGAAAAGCTTAAGCATGTCTATACTAAAACTCCTTGGTTTTAATTTAGTCAGGAAGCACTTCTTTACTCAAAGAATTGTGGGAATCCTAAACAAACTACTGAGACATGCAGTCGAAGCAGAAACCTAGACAAGCTATAAGAAGCATCAGGATGAGATATTGGGGCAGCTTAGCTATTAGCTAAACAAACGGGCTTGATGGACTAAATGGTCTCCCCTTGTCTGTCAAATTTCTTATGTTCTTATGTTGGTAAAAGTCAAACAAATGTGCAATTTTAACTTTTGAATTATGGACCAGGTTTAATGATACATATCTGTGTTTTTTCTTTTAAAATGTTGGCAGGTATTATAGATCTGTACAAATAAGTAGGTGAAAATAAGCTGCCTTGTCAGAAACCAGGCTAGCAAAACATACGGCCTGTTACCAACAAAGGAAAGAAGAGGAAAACACAATTAACAGCGCCCCCTTTCGAATTTCATGTGGATCTCGAGCAAACTGAACTCACTTAATCCTTGTGTTTAATGATCACATACTGCCTGTCCTAGTAGCACAAGACATAAGGCAGGCATTCCTGATTTAAAAGGCTTCGGTTTTAAGGTCAAGGACTAAAACTGTGCTCTCATTGCACAGATACCGAGACCAGACACATGAGGGACAGCCTCACTAATAAGCAAAGTTGCCTTCTGAAAGACTGGTGATCGATGCTTTGAAATTTACTTTTACCTAGGGTCTTGGTAGGATAAAAGCTACAGTACATCCCCTGGGAGATCATTAAAGACAGAACTTTCCAAACTGCATTTTAAAGATGCTTGAAAAAGAAGAGTAAGGTGCAGCATCTCACAGGGTCTGCTCAAATATAGAATCTAGGGCAACCACCCCAAATGTCCTAGTCAAGTGATGGGCTCAGGCATGTAGAGCACAGGGATAAGTAACCCCTAATGATATCCACATAATCAATATTCACTATCTGAAAACAGTAAAATACATTTGGTGAGTAGATTATGTCAGAAGGTGAGCTTTGTCCCTAACCCCTCAAAATTCCCTTGAGTCCATCCAATTAGTGTCTGTTGTCACTCAGCATTTTTCAGGCAGTCACGTGATAGGGTGGTAAGACAAAAAAGAGGAAGCTTGGAAGAGGCACTCACCTCTGGAGCTGAGAGTAATTCAGGAAAATACACTAAACCCCAAAAAAAGGGCCAAAACTGGGAGATCAAAATAAGAGACAAAAATCGAGGTCAAAAAACAAGAGCTAACAAGTTCTTACCAAAGATGGTTTAGCAAAATGAGTTTGAAGGAGCGATTTGGAAAGGGTTTTAAATCGGTACTTTTCTGGAGGAACTTTTAACCCACTGTACTGAGTCACAACCTGATGACATGGCCCTAACGACAATCACATTTGCCCTCACAATGGGAACTCCAACATAGCAGCTCCCATGAAAACCAAATGGGCGGATGAAATGGTTCAATAAATAATGAATATCAGAATCAGACACAGCAACTCAACAAACACCCAAAATGAGTGTTTAGATTACCAGAATCAATACAGTTAACATATTAAAAAATCAAAAAAGGAACCCAATTCTATCACTGTATTTTTTAAACATAACATTTTTTCATGTTGTTGACCTTTATTGGTTAAAATGCAACCCTATCCATACCTTGGACAATTACATGTTTATTCACGTGTTCCGCCAGACTAGAGACAATAATAACAATGTTTTGCCTTTTCGGATTCTGCTTTTGTCAGTCATGACCTTGCCCCACTCACAAAAGTCAAGACTCATGTTATAATCTAAAAAGCAGGCCTGTAGGCCTGGAAACAAAATAAGCCTGGCTCCAAACTCGAAAAGCAGACTTCACAACCAGTGTAACCTAAAATGAAACCTAAGCTGAAAAATTGAGAGGGAAACTGTAAAGCCTCTGGTTCACAATAACTTAATATGCTCCTTTAATATATTTTACAATACAATTTCAAAGACCAATTACAAAAGAAAGGAATCCAAAATGATTGCTGGAAGGCTAGATACAAAGTTAACAAAGCAGTCTATAATCCCAAAATCAAATCCCACCAAGAAACCAGAGATCCGTAAACCGTAAAATCAAAAAAGGTACTTACTATAACAAAATAAAAATCCAGAAATACAAAATTAGAGAGCAAACTTCAGTACACTAAGCACTGGGGCTTTTTCAGGCTTATATAGGCCTGTCCATAGAAGCAGTGCTAGGGGGCTGCTCCACCTTAGGCTCAACATAAAGAGGACAAGGAACATACTGTGACTAACAGAATACACTAACTTGTTATATTTAATGAAAACATAAGCATTAACATACAAAAAACAATAAAATGAAAAAGGGAAGGATAAAATGATTCTTGAGACATAAATTACAAAAGAATATACAAAAGACAATACAATGAATAAATAAAAAGAAAAAAATCTTGAACCAGAGGTGAAACACTGGCCATAGCTTGAGGCTGTCTCGTGTTTTACCCTCATCTAAACGTTCTTGGCTTTGCTGCTTTTTACCTTTTGAAATTTGTTCTTTTTAATGCACTTTGTACAATGGTCTGAAATTTTAAAACAATATCTGTTTATCCGATTTATCGTTAGCCTTTTCATAATGAATATTTGATATTAGCCCTTCAAACTGGGCTTGTGTTATGCTTTGCAGCATGGCGTGTTATGATGCAGTCCTGTGGCTTGCTGTTTCCTGCTGAAAAGCTGGTGTTAAGGAGCTTCAAATGTGCACACTGCCTCTCTTCCAGAAGCATACTTGTGGCAATGCCCGACAATGGCTTAGTAACAACATTTAGAGCACACCAAATACTTCACATCTAAATCCATCTAAATGTGATCTACCAATGCCGACTCCATCTTAATGAATTTCATAAAGCTGTTTGATATTGTGTTAGCTATTATCTCAAAGAATAAACCCAGGACACTGGAAACTGAGGGATATCCTTTAAGAGTCTAAATACAGAAATATAAGCATAGAAATGAAGTTTGTAAGAGAAATGGCCAGCAGAATTACTTGATACAGCTTTTCACAAGAAACACCACTGTAATGTATAAAATAAAAAATATATAAAATGAAAAATAAATATCATAATAATGATGTCTGGCATCTGGTATCCATGCCCCTAATGTCATCCAGCATCCACAAGAGGGCTGCAATGTCCGATGAACAAAGGCAACATAATACACAAAGAAAGAGGGACGTAAGAGCTGGCATATCTGGTGAACAGAGGCTCCTAAATGCATGTTGTGATCGAAATGGACAGACTTACCATTGTACCATCATGACCATTTTAATAAACAGGCTATGCCAGTACAAGAATAACAGGACTGCAATAAAATTAGTCTCCAAGAGCAACTTCTCCCAACCATCCAAGAACAGTTTGGTGACAAACAATGCCTTTTCCAACATGATAGAGCACCGTGCCATAAGGCAAAAGTAATAACTAAGTGGCTTGGGGAACAGAACATTGAAAGTTTGGATCCATGGCCAGGAAACTCCCCAGACCTTTAATCCCATTGAGAACTTCTTGTCAATCCTCAAGAGGCGGGTGGACAAACAAACACCAACAAATTCTGAGAAACTCCAAGCATTGATTATGCAAGAATGGACTGCCATCAGTCAGGATTTGGCCCAGAAGTTTAATGACAGCATGCCAGGGAGAATTGCAGCGGTCTTGTCAATAAAAGCCTTTGTAACTTATGAAATGCTTGTAATTATACTTCAGTATAGCATAGAAACATCTAACAAAAAGATCTAAAAACACTAAAGCAGCAAACTTTGTGTCATTCTCAAACGTTTTGGCCATGACTGTAGTGTCATCAACAATACAGTAGGTAAGGCTGAAATACATGTCATGACTAAAATTGAATCTGATAAGCTTTAATCTTGAACCAGAAGGCTGTGCGTTGACCTTTTCAGGTCTTCAAAATTCTGAAATGTATCAATAACATTGGTCCATAGGATTTGGCTTCATATCACAATAGGACATATAGAAATTCCTAAGGGTTGGCCCATAGCATTTGATGTAACTTGTCTTTATTTGTGTAAATGACAAAGAGCCCCACTTCTTATTAAGATACAATTTTCACCGATATTGTTAAATAGTGTGGCGGACCTGGAAGGACCAGGAGAGGGACAATGCCTCTCCTGGACCACGAGGGGGCAGCTGCCCTGGTCTTTGTCGGGGCCATGGGATCGGAGCTTGGAGGCTCGGCCCTGTTGGGGCCTGTGGCCACTGCCAGGGGGCACCTGGAGGATTACAGAGCCCCGGAACAAATTCCAGGTACACCTGGAGTGCATCCGGGTGCTCATGCGGCACTTCCGCCACACTAGGAATTGCTGCCGGAAGATCATTGCGAAGCACCTGGAGCACATTCAGGGTATTATAAAAGGGGCCGTCTCACTCCATTAGTTGAGCTGGAGTTGGGAGGAAGAAGACAGCACTTGCGAGAGGAGGAATGAGGGCGACAGAGAAGAAGGAAAGGGCAAAGGAAGGACTAAGCTGAGATTATTGTGGTGATTCATACTGTGTGCTGTATTAAATGAAAAAGGTTATTAAAAGTGTGTGCTTTTGGACATTGTTGTGCCTCAGTGTCTGTCTGTAGCTAGGCTGGTCTTTTACAATAGATATTTGACACAGAATAATTTTTGGTCTCAAGGGAACTCCTAAATATAGAATCTTTTCAAAAGCAAAGCTCATGACTAGGCATCATTGCAGAAATGGCTACAGGACACTCATGGAAAAACAAAATGAGCACAGTTCCTGTATAAAGCATTCACCCTATTGTATGAAACTTTTCACATAATATTTTTAATCAACAATGAATCACAGAGGATAAATTTGGCTTTTCTGACATTGACCCACAGAAAAGGACTTTTTAACCTCAAAGTCAAAACACATCTTTACAAAAGTGACTACATTAATTACAAATATAAAGCAAGAAATCATTCACTGGATAAGTATTCATCCCCTTTAATAACACCTCTAAATCGTCCCTGGTGTAGCCAATTGGTTTTAGAAGTCCAGAATTAGTTTAATGGAGATCATCGCTTTAGGGTTTCCGTTGATTATAGTCTAAAAGCTCCTGTATGTGGAAGGCCACATTTTTGTTGAGTCAGTATGGTGGCCTAACCTACACAACGAAGACAAAAGAGCAGTCCAAGCAACACCATAAAAAAGTGATTGAAAAGCACAAGTCAGGGGAAGGAAACAAAAACATATTCAGTTAAACCAATGAATAAGAAATGGTAAGAGTGTGGCACACTTGTAAATATGAATAGTGCAGGCCATTCACAAAAACTGAGTGAAAGTGCAAGAAGAAGATTAGTGAGGGACACCACCAAGGGACCTATGAGAACTTTGATAGAATTACAAGCTGTGTAGAAAACAACTGTTGCTTGGGTACTTCATCAATTATAGTTTCACTGAAGATTGGCAAAAAGAAAGCTATACACATTACATCTTGGCTACAGTTTACCAGAAGACACACGGGAGACTCTGAAGTCAGCTGCAAGAAATTTCTATGGTCCGATGAAATGACCATTAACCTTTTTGGCCAATCAGACTGAACTCTATGTTTGAAAACGGCACAATATCCAACACACAACATCAACATTATGAACTATGGTGGTAAGAACACCATGCTGTGGGAATGCTTCTCTGCAGCAGGTCCTGGAAGGTTTGTGATACTAGAAGATTAAATTAATGCAGCAAAGTACAGGAAAATCCTGGACGTAAACCAGATGCAGTCTTCAGAAAACATGTGATTTGGGTGAAGATCTGTTTTCCAGAAAGACAATGACCTCAAGCAGAATGATTAAGCTACTCAGGAGTGGCTTCAAAACAAGAATGTTAATGTCCCAGAGTGTCTGGACCTGAAATAAAACTGATCACTCATGATGAAAATGCAACTCAAAAGAGCTTGAACAGACTGAAAAGCAATGGCAGTGTCCAGATGTGCAAAGCAGATAGAGACAGACCTGTCCACATAGAGTCCAGGCTGGAATTGCAGCCAAATACTGATTTAAAGGGTTGTGAAATGAATAGCTTTAACACATGTAAAAGGTTTGGGTCAGCCATCCGTATACTTGAATCCAGGCTGCAGAAAAGCAGTTATTTAGTACAGACGTGTACAGAGTTGAGTCCAGAAAAGAACTGAGGAAAAGCAGGACGTGGTCTGGTTTATATGGCTGGCTGGCAGAAGTGATGTTAATTCATCTCGAACTGGAAGTGGTGTCAATGAGGCCAGAAGCGGAACTGACATCTTTGTGGCCGAAATCAGGCAAAATTTGTGTGTTTGGCCCGTAGGGATAGCAAAGAAAGGTTTAGCGCACCCCCAGGCCTGGTGTGGAATTACCTTCTATGGAGCCTTTCAGCTGCTTCCCATATGCCGCGTGCGTGACAGGGTTGAATACTAATGTGATGCAATATTGTTCAACAATAAAATGTGAAACCTTTCATACTTTATTTTATAGATACTGTATATTTAAAATGGGTGGCACAGTGGCGCGGTCTGAGGCCTTGCAGTTAGGAGACCCGGGTTCGCTTCCCGGGTCCTCTCTGCGTGGAGTTTGCATTTTCTCCCCGTGTCTGCGTGGGTTTCCTCCGGGCGCTCCGGTTTCCTCCCACAGTCCAAAGACATGCAGGTTAGGTGCATTGGTGATTCTAAATTGTCCCGTGTGTGTGTGTGTGTGCACCTTGTGGTGGGCTGGCACCCTGCCTGGGGTTTGTTTCCTGCCTTGCACCCTGTGTTGGCTGGGATTGGCTCCATCAGACCCCCATGACCCTGTAGTTAGGATATAGCGGGTTGGATAATGGGTGGATGGATGGATGCATATTTAAATTCCAAAGTAACGTCTAATTTCATGGAAAAACAAACCCCCTTTGGGTTTCAAAGCCAGCTATTTGTTAAAGTTAAGTAAAAATGATCATATTTCTATCATGTATCATTAAGGAACCAGACTATAATATAAGTACCAAAACAAGGATAGAGAAAAGCCTGAACTATTTATGCTAACAAATTAGCTATTTACTAATTACATTTAAAGTACTGGATGAACTGGATCCTGGCTATAGAAAGACACAGAAAGCCTTCAATCACAAATAATGAAGCACACCAACTGCTGCTATCGAACTCTGCAAAGCTGAATTTAGGAATGCAGAAGTGACGCCTTACTTTTCAATCCTGAGTCAATAACCCCTGCTTTTTACAGCGGGTGGGATGCAAGAGTTGGGAGAACCTCTCCGGCCTCTCCGAGGTGTATCTATTTTCTCCCAAAGCAGCTTTAGGCAGAAACAGGAGGACCTGGACCAAATCTGTTCCGTCGCTCAGGCTGGCACACAAACCATATGCTATGAGTGGGATGTGTAAAGCCGCACATATGGCTGCATCCAGCTGGCGCGCATGCTTCAAAGTTTACAAAGAGTAACAGATGGAGTTAAACTTCACAGCTTCTCTGCCACGTGCCAGGGGCTCAGGTTTTTATTATTCCCCTTGAGTTCCCTTAATGGAGTCAGTGCTCTTTGAAAGTATACTTTTCTGTGAAGATGTGCTGGGATGGGAATGATTGTAAAGAAAAAAACAGCTGGGGGTGCTGAGTGACAGTCATCTTGTTTGTGGATCGATCTTTTAATAAAGTGACAAATATGCACAGATGAGAAAAAGGTGACACAGAACTTTAATTAGTCACTGCTTAATTAATAGAAGTTAAAATATCAGGTTACTTCAAACAAAATATCAAACAAGAACCAAGAGATGTTCAATTGAGACTCTTAAGTTCCCCCACCTGTATTTGGAGATCAGTATGCAGTACTCATCTTTAAAACAAAAAAGAGTAGCTCAAGAAGCTGGGCAGGGGTGACCCCCAGACTGGAAGCCATCTTCTTCTCCATGTATGAGGATACCCTGAAATGGACAGTGATCCTGCCCATAAATAAGGGGAAAGAAACTCCTTATCTGATTTTTTGAGTGGAGGAGGCTACATGTGCACTCGATCTTGGACTCAAAGATTGTGTCATGAATTCTTCCAAGTAAGTTGGAAATAAGAAAACCTGGATTCAGGATGAAAGCCAAGAAGCACTTCTTCACAGAAATGATGTTATCATTCTAATACTTTGAAACATCCACAATCCACTTCTGCAATATTTTATCAAATTTCATTTTGAGCATGTCATTTTTTATCTATGTGTTTATACTATTGCATCACCATTTGTTTGTTGTTTTGAAGTGTGAGCGATTCCATATTTTAGTCGTAATGCATCATGTGATTGGGCTGAATTTCCCCTTGGGATTAATAAAGTATCTATCTATCTATCTGAAGGAGTTATGCTTTTTTTCTTCTGAATTGTTTCCAGGTTTATAATATGCCTTTTTTGATTGATTGTTTTTTTGCTGTAAGGGTTTTGATATGAGCAGAATCGGATTGATTTAAAATTTTATTTGAAACATGCTTAATGGCATTTGTTTATTTTGAAACCATCTTGTGTTTTCTAGTACATCATCATTCTTTGGAACTCCTATTACATTGCAATGGTTACTGACTGGGAGTGTGCAGTGGGCTTCCTCAATTACAGTAGGTATAAAAGAAGTTCATCTTGAAATATCAAATTGGATTGAAATACATTATGTATTGCTTCATTTTTGTTTGATATCCATAGACTTTATTCCAAAATGGAGAAAAAGTGTGAAAGAAGTCCATCTTTTAAATATTAAATATTACATTATGTTAGATTACACTTCTATAAGGTATGTGATGGTTTAAATCAAGCTTACATATCTTAAGATTTGTTCCATATTTCCAAACTGGGAACACTGGGCTGTGATGACCCAGTCAGCTTAATGGTGGTTTAAAATTCACAACTAGGGATGTGTAAAACAGACACATTTGACAAACCCGACAGTGATATTTGTTTTGCAACACATTTTATAACTGAAAAATATGAAACTTGCCAAAGAGATTTTTGGTGAAGTTTTTTTCCAGGTGCAAAACATAGAATGCTCTTCCCTAAAGCCTCATTCACACTTTCGTCTTTACCTGTGTTCTTTTCTGCAGCTGAGTTGTTTGTCGCACGTCAGTAAAATTAATTTAATATATGCCTCTCGTTCACATTACCACAGTGCAATGTGTTCTTAAAAAATATGACACACTGCATATTTTCAACACAAGGACTTACTAAAGCACATCATCACAATCATTACTGTATTTTCTTCATGGAAACCTCAATACATGGAAAGTCGTCATCGATAAAACCCCTCATATCATCCCAGTTACTGAATGGCCATCTTATCCTTGCTGAAGATATGCACACTTTCAGAAATTTTATTTACTCACTAGAGACCTTTATTTAAATGCTAAATGACAGAGAGACTCACGTGGAATTAATGCATGAAAACACTTCCAAACAAGAGCTAAACACCTTTCTTCTTGTGTGAATGGCATGAGTTTTGCTGAAAGCAAAGCACAAACTATTTCGCAAAATGTGTTTTGAAAAACTGAATAAAGCTGAAAATTCAATCTCTTACAAATTGTCTCACTCATTACCATTTACAGTCTAAAAGTCTAGCCATTAAACCATCACTTGCCAGAACATATAGAGAAGGAAATGATATTGGAAATAAATGTTTTTGTTTTTTTATTAAAATCTCAAAAAAAAAAAAGTTCCAGTCCCTGTATGACGTTTTATTATGAAGTTTTTCTACTTAACATCTTTTTAATTAGCGTTTTTATTACCTAATTATCCGTACATTTTCAGACTAGCTTAATGCAGTTCATGTTGGCTAAAAGGCACCAGAAATCCTGAAAGCATTATCTGCAAGTGAAGGACCATGGACAGCGCCCTACCCAGACCTCAGTAATATTGGGGGTTAATAAAGCACTGTCAGACAACCTAACTTTTAGAGTCATGTACGGGTAAAGTGTTTCCAAGTGAACGACTCGGATCACTGACTCAAAGATCAATGGGTGACTTGCAGAGAATGGCCTTTAAATCTTACCCAGGATTTTCAGGGTAGTTTAACTGTGGGGTCAAGTTTGCCTTTGAAATTCCAGGGACCATAACAGTGGATCTCCATTCGAAGAGACCTCAGATCATTTTGGTGTGATTGTGAGTGTGCTGTGTAATAAACTGATGATCTGTCTTCCAGGAGAGGCACCAGCTCTGCATGTATCTGAACTGAATTAGATGGGTTTAGAAATGTATGGATACACTTTGTAGATATTCTACAACATTTACTGCAATTTTTACATATTCTGCTAATGGGAGAGCAGCAGTGTTTGATTTGATTCTAAAGCATTGTCTTTTTTCCTTATTAGCCTTCTTAATGGTTTACTTCAATGTGTGTTTTCAACAGTTAATGGAACATTAAAAAGAGATAAATAGCATGAAGAATATAAGGTCATGAAAAGGAAAAAGATTTAAAGTTTGAAGAAAGCTGCTATGTGCAACATTAAAATGCAGCATGGCAAACCAGTGTCCATAAAAGACACAAAAACTCTTATTGAATGGCTGAGATAAATCTGACTATACGGAGGAAAACTGACCCCAATTCCAGCAGCTAACCCCTCTTACTGGGGTCTTCTGCTGGAATGGCAGTTCTGATGATGAACAAACTGCAGCTTCACCATGCAGCTCAGCCGATGTACTGGCTTGACAAACAGCAGATTTGTCATTTCTGAATCTTTTATCTTGTGTCTATCTTTCTCTGAAGCAAAGTAAATCTCCACTGTGGGGGAGCGTCTTTCTCTTTCCAAGGTTAACTATTTCAGTTAAATCTTGAGTCACACAGGTTTTGACTTTCAGTAAATGGCTCACGAATAATACCCAGTCCCTACTGTTCATAAAGAAATCATAGGCAATTTTCTCAGCAAGGTGCCACTTGCTGAGTGCTGCAGTGGTTTTATAACCATATTTAAGCAAGGATATTGGCACGTAAGAAGCATTGACCCAGCAAGGATATTGGCATGTAGCAAGCACTGACCCATAATTCTTTTTGAAGTTGTTACTTTTTTATGTAAGTGCAACTTTTTTTAAAGAATTATCAAAATAAATCAAAAGCATGTGCAAGATGTGTGAGCTTTATTCCAGAACCATTTCTATGCTTTTTCTTGATGGTAAATGAGTAACTAGAAAAACAAAGAAATGCATCCACCTTTACATAAACGATTATTTTAGATTGAAATTTGAACTCTCAACTATTTTACAGCTTTAAACCTAAATAAAATTCTTAATAAAAATTGTAATACTTTACAGGACAGGAAATGTATTATATTAACTTTACAGGATACTTCACCAATGGCAAACAATGTAACATTAGAACATTCTAGATGAGAACAGGCCATTCAGCCTGACAAAGCACACCAGTCCTATCCACTTAATTCTTCCAAAACAGCATGAAGTTGAGTTTTGAAAGTCCCTAAAGTCCTAATGTTTACCACATTATCTGGTAGCTTATTCCATGTGTCTGTGGTTCTCTGTCTAAAGAAAAACTTCCTAATGTTTGTGCAAAATGTAACAAGTTTCCAACTGTGTCTTGTGTCCTTCGTGAACTCATTTCAAAATAACAGTCTCCATCCACTGTACTAATTCTCTTCATAATTTTAAACATTTCAGTCATGTCTCCTCTTAGTCTTTTTTTGCTTAAACATAAAAGGTACAGCTCTTTTAATCTTTCTTCATAATTCATTCCCCATAACCATGGTGTCAGCCTAGTTGTTTATCTCTGGAACTTTTCTGGTGGTGCTATATCCTTTTCTAGTCTGGAGACCAAAACTGTGCTCAGTACTCAAGGTGAGAGTTCACCAGTGCATTATAAAGACTGAAGACCAACCACTGTGGAATACCACTCTTAATGTCAGCTAGTTCTGGTAAAGTTTCCTATACCATAAACCCTGTGAGCCAATTCTGAACCCATTTACACACATCACCCTGAACTCCCACTTCTTTTAGTTTGATGTTCAACCTCTCATGGGGCACCTTATCAAGAAGCAATCATTGTGCTTTATCTCTAACCAAATCCGATATGATACCATACACATAACATAAAAATACATTCATGGATTTAGAGGATGTTCATATCTAAAAAGGTGTTTGCATAAAGACAAGATGCGAGAATTAAAATATTGCTTCAGTACTTGAGGTTATGGAAGTCATCTGGTTTATTCCATGTGTTTGTGTGAGTTTTTTGCTGCGTACCCTGCTTTCATTTTACATCCCAAAAATGTGCAGGTTCAGTGGATTATGATGTGGCCTTCTGTCTAATATGAATTATTTTATTGTACCCAATGCAGTGAGATAGGCTCTTGATCCCCATGAAGCCTGTAATGGATTAATTAAATTCATAAAATTATGAACATAGATGTAATAAAATTAAAGGCAAATAATCAGATAACTTGCAATAGTACACAGTGAAGGGACAGACGGTCAGGATTCTGTGGTTAAACTTCACCCCTTTCAGAAAACTGATCTTGTTTACAGCCATTCTCTGTTCTCACATATAATAATTCATTACATTTATATAGCGCTTTTCTCAGTACTCAAAGCGCTATCCACACAGGGAGGAACCGGGAAGCGAACCCACGATCTTCCACAGTCTCCTTACTGCAAAGCAGCAGCACTACCACTGCGCCACCTGTGAGGATATATAACATTGTGAATGTTCCCTACCAACATTACCTTACAAAAAGTATTAATGCCCATACTGAGGTGTCTAAATTGTAATTTCAACATGCAGGACTCCTTTGTATAATGACAATCTGTTGAATAAGCCACACAGGAGCCACTTTTGTGGGTGAGTCTACAGGTATCAACTGATTTTGTATTTGGAATACCGCAGTATAAATCATAGCCTACTTCCGCCTGTTGTCTGGGTCACAGGGACACCTCTGAAAGTAATAAAATGGGTACTCCTTCTGCCTGCTCCATAACTGCTCTGTTCTCACCTTGATGCTGTCATACTGCTTAAGTCATATTCTTCCTCATCGCCAACCACACAGTACTCATTTGCCACGAAAGCACTGTTATTTACCCCCGACTCCTCTCTCTCAGCTCTCTCTAGGGAGCTGCTCCTTGCCCTCACAAAAAGTGCTTTCCCTAGACTCTACCTCAACCCTGCGTCCCATTTCCCATAGCCTATGCAGCAGTGTGACACATCATAATATTCTGAAAATAATTAAAACTACAGATACAAGGCACCCAAACTCTGCCTACTATTATTCGAGAAGCCTGGTTGGTCTCAGCATTTGTAGTCTGGCTCAAGAGATATTATTGTTTTGCCATTACTAAGTCTTTTACATTTTCTTTCTCTTCTCAGTGTATATGGCGGCACTTTTGTCTGCCTTGTAGTGATCACATTCTCACAAATCATGGACATGCATTTAGATTCCTTCTATTAAATGAAGTTGTCATTGTTTGCCTTTAGAATAAAATTACCCAGCAATAGGCACTGCCCCTGGGACCCTTCATTGAAGCATATTGAATATGTAAGGAATAACATACTTTGTATATAACTTTATAGTATATATACAACATATATTTTAAATATGTTACATGAATTATTGTATTGTGTGTTGAATTCATACTGTAAGTGGAAATATCTTTATAAGAACAAATGGAGTTGAACTCTTTGCACAAACATTAGAAAGTTTGTCTTCACATAGAATACCATACACACATGGAATAAATTAGGTAGTGCGGTAGACAGTAGAATTTTAAAGATCTTCAAAACTTGACATTACGTTATTTTGGGGAAATTAGCTAGATTGGACTGGTGAGCTTTCAATGTTCTCATCAATGTTTTTTTTCTATTGAACTGAATCATAACAAAATGTCTGCTTAACCACTGAGAGGCACGTTCCATTGTTATCGACAATTCTCAGGCCCACCAAAATAAACCTTGATCAAACAAATATGCAAAAATCAAAAACCAGGTTGTCAAAATGTAAAATCACCAAAACCAAAATGAATAAAGTCAAAACAACCTAGTCAGAAGTCAGTTAGCCATAAATCTTGGACTAGAAACTCACTAATAGTCTTTGCACTGTTATATTAGAGATATGTACAGCAGTGACGTATAAAATGTTGTGTGTGTGATGTTACAGAGTGCAACTTCCAGCAACACACCATCATGTCAGATCAATGATACCTCAAAATCGTGATGCGCGTGAAAAACAAAACAGCATTAGAGTAAATGCAAAAAATTCCTAATATGTGGGAAAAATGTTAATTAATGTTGAATGTTTGGTATTCTACCTAGCAGGAAACTAACGGATTAAAAAAGTGTAGATTTAGCCAGTGTTATTGTATGCAGCAAGAGTCCTTCAAAATCATATTTCACAAATCTGTTACCATCTGTTCATGGTTATTTACAGTAAGGAGCTTGTTACGGATATAAGTAAATAAAGGTTCTGTCTGGAACAGACAGTCTGGGTCTTTTCGGAACCAATAATGGTTCCCCTATGGCATCGCTCTGAAGAGCTACTATGGCACCTTTATTTTAAAGAGTGAGTCAAGGTTTTAAACAT
Organism: Polypterus bichir lapradei; assembly: GCA_026402145.1. Taxonomy (NCBI): domain Eukaryota; kingdom Metazoa; phylum Chordata; class Cladistia; order Polypteriformes; family Polypteridae; genus Polypterus; species Polypterus bichir. Next base: position 43,134,527 of record JANRMT010062807.1, read on the forward strand.
GATGCACATGACATCTGGTAGCAATTAGGCACACATAAGAAATCATGGAGTTTTAAAAGAAGACAGAAAATCGTGTAAGACATGTCCATCACCTGTGCTGCGGATGTGAACAGATGACAAAAGGAACAAATAAGGCTACATCGATTTTCATACGGTCAGATGTATGATTCTTGGAAAATCTGCCAGTTTTTAAAATAGATCATCAAATTCAAAAAGGTATGGGTTTCTAAATAATGCTGTCTGGGTACATTAAATCTTTGTCTGTAATTCATTGATTTAAAGAGATCAGCTTGCCTGAATTTGTTATGAACGTTGTATTTTATTTGGAAATGAGTAACCATTTCCATCATAGATTAAAAATTTGAAAGCTCAATACTAAACAATTAAACATGCCCAAAACAAAACACCATTCTATCCTGTTTCTTTGTTAAACAGCCATTCTTTGTTTGTAGACCATCTTTTCTCCCATTTTCCTCTTCTTCATCTTTCTCAAGGAACTGTTTGATCACTCCTCATGATGGGGGTTCATCACACCTCAGTCAGTTAAGGTCAGGTTGTCAGACTGTCTCACTTAACTGCTTTTGGGTGGTACGTGTTGGTCTTGTCTGTCATACTCCGAACCTCTTTTAGTGATTTCTATGACTCACCTGCCTTTTTCCAGGTTGACATTTAACTGGTTGACACTGTGATGTTTCTGGATTAGGATAGTGTTTCTTTGGTGCAGATGTAAAAGCGCTTGAATTGGTGTGTGGCCTAATGTTTAAGGTCTTAGACCATCAACCACAAGGCTGCAATTCAGTGTGACCCTGAATGAGTTGCTTAATGAAATTGTCCAAAAATCTGTGTCAGTTATATATATAATAAAAATAAGGTGAGTAAAATGGATTAAGGGTTTTTTCGGAATTCACTCATCAATTTCTATTAGTTTTAATTACATAATTAATCTCTGAGATGATTTCATTGCACTACTTACATTTGTATCACTTTTCACTGTTAAATGTATTTTTGTAAAAGAGATCTCCATGACAGTGCTCAGTGTGAAAGGCAGTATAAGTAATAAAAATCAGTAAACTGTGAAAGCTACCATAATGACTGATAGAGTGAGTGCTGACTGTGAAAAGTGTGATAGAAGGGAAAGACTGATTTAATGCCAACTTTGAAAAATGGTGTAGAAAACAGAGACAGCTTGATCGCTTGATGGAGTGTTCACTGTGAATGGTGCTATATATAATAAAGATGAATTGACCACTTGTTCACTGCCAAGAATAAAGATTAACTATTTGATGGAGTTGTAACTATGAAGAAGTGCAATAAAATCCTCAGCCCACAATGCTCCTTAAAGAAGGCATGTCATTTAAGAACCTGTTTCTCTTTATGACGGCAACAAAGTTATAGTCGTGGTGCATTTATTTTACAAAATATCAAAGACAGTGTTTTGCAGATAGACTAATGAGATTACAGTAGATCTTTGATAGATTCAAGTGGACGTAGGACAGCTCTTGGTATACTGCAGGAAAGGATTTAAAATTATACAGTGCTTTGCTACATGGACCATTACCCCAAGTCACACCACAGATACACTTTTTCTACTAGATGAGTGCTGGCATGGTGGCAGAGTGATAGGAACTTGAACTTCTCCAGCACTTGAGCCAAACTACCTATCAAGAAGGCAAATATCAGAGTGTGCTAACCCATTATAAAAGGGAACAAATACAAACATTATCTATTTATGTTAAAAGAAACTTTCATTAAGCCTTGGGATTAGAAGTCATGCACTCTAAGGCTTTTTGGTTATGCTTCTGAACTGGTCTGAACACTTTTTGAAATATGGTCGTGAGTCACATCATGTCCTGGAAAGGCAAAGAAGATTTTACCTGTAATTTGGTCTATTTGCAATGAGACCTTTGCTGTAATTATACATTCTATTCCCTTCTCTGCTACATTTACTTTTTTTTTTGTAAAGGGGATTGTTTAACATCATATCCTTAGCTTATTGTATTAGGATTGTACTATCATACATTATCTGCTTCTCCATGGGTACTGCTTAACATCATTCCCTGGGCTTATTCTTTCAGGCCTGTTTAATAGTACAGTATTTGGACTATACTGTATTGCCAATATATATCTCTACTTTAATGTTTCTACACCGCTGCTGGTGTACTTGTTTTTTTTGGATGTGCTCTGTCTCTAGACATGGTAGAGGACTTTGAATTCATGAAGTGTGGTCTTGCCTCACCTGGGGAGGCAAAATGGGGGGTCGGGGGCTGGGTACAGAGAAAGAGAGCAAACTACTTCTAGTCTCTCCTTTTTACCTTCACAATTTTAAGTGGCAACACAATATTAGGCTTCAGAACCATAACCCCTGGCAAATTTGAAATTTAAAGTTAAAGTTATTTTATGAAATAATTTACTACCTTAATGTAAGACTATAAAATGTCAACAAAAGTTCAGAAGCTTTGTCTCTGTGACCAAACAGTGAACTTTGTGAGCTAGAATGTGAAAGGTCTCAATCACGAATTAAAGAGGAAGAAAGTATTTTCTCACCTAACAGGTCTAAACGCCAAAATGGTATTTTTACATAAAACTCACTTATTAAACAAGAAACAGTTTTGGCTGCAAAAAGATTGGACTGGCCAAATATTCCACTCCAGCTATACAAAGAAAACTAGAGCTGTGGGAATCTTAATACATAGAACTATTTAATTTGTAATATCATATGTAGTATCTGACCCTAAAGGGCAATACGAGATCATGATGGGTAATTTAATTGTAAAATGATTTTGATTATTATCTACACACCCAATGTGGATGACAGAGACTTCATCCAAAACATGTTTGCATCCATTCCGAATGTGAACACTCATAAAATTATAATGGCCAGAAACTTTAATTGTGTTATAAATCCAGACCTGGATAGGTCTTCAGTTACAGGGGTGATAACGCGAGGCTCAGCGTCTCTTCAGATTTTGCAAAATAGCAGTGTTATTCCTGCTCATCTCGGGTCTGTTCGTTCAGAACAGCTTCGCTTTTACATCCTACACCCGACAAGAGCTTTTGGATATTGATCTACACAACTCGGACTGTTTTATTAGCAACCTTCATCTCATCCCTGAGATAAGAAGAACACCCGACGCTTCGCAGGCTACCCGGCCGACTGGAAGTACTCGAAGACGGCGCAGAGACCGTAAACAAAGGCGGGGGAAACGCGGAGGGCTAACAGCTAAGCTAAGGCTAACACCACATCGGCTATCCTTACCTAGTATCTTCCTTGCTAATGTGCGGTCCCTGGCGAATAAAATGGACGAGTTGCGACTTTGGATCACCGACAATAGGAGAATACTGGACTGTAACATCATGATATTCACAGAAACATGGCTACACAGCGGTATACCTAACGATGCTATAGAGCTAGTCGGGCGCCACATTCTCCGGGCGGACAGAACAGCTGATGATTCCGGTAAGACAAGAGGCGGAGGATTGTGCATTTATATTAACAAGGCTTGGTGTACAAACTCTGTCATTGTTGGAAAACACTGTTCAGCTGACCTTGAGTATCTCATGGTTAAGTGTAGACCATTCTATCTGCCGAGGGAGTTCACCTCCACTATAATAACAGCTGTATATATCCCACCGGATGCTAATGCTAAGCTTGCTATGAAAGAACTCTATGCAGCCATTAGCAAACAACAAGCTGCTCACCCTGAGGCTGCATTTATTGTAGCAGGTGATTTCAATCACTCCAACCTAAAGACGGTGCTACCTAAATTTCACCAACATGTCTCCTGCCATACCAGAGGGGATAAAACCTTGGATCATGTTTACATTAACATTGTTGGAGCCTACATAGCTACACCCCTCCCCCACCTGGGACAGTCTGATCACCTTTCTTTGTTTCTCACCCCCAAATACTCATCACTTATCAACCGTGTGAGACCAACAGTGAAAACCATCAAAGTGTGGCCAGCGGGGGTTGACTCTACACTCCAGGACAGGTTTAAGGACACAGACTGGAGCATGTTTGCCTCTCAGGCCACCTTCGACTCACAAATAAACATTGACTACTACACACAGTCAGTACTGGAACACATCAGCACCACAATTGACAGTGTTACCACAGAGAAGCGGATCACAACGTACCCGAATCAGAAACCATGGATGAACAGGGAAGTGCGGCTTCTGCTAAAGGCACGTAACAATGCCTTCAGATCAGGTGACACACAGGCCTACAGTACTTCCAGGGCAGAACTGAAGAGGGGCATCAACAAGGCCAAGCTTAGCTACAAACTGAAGGTGGAGGGGCACTTTGTCAACTCTGACCCCCGACGTATGTGGCTGGGCATCCAGGCCATTTCTGAGTATAAGTGCGGCACTTCCACACAGGCAGCCATGGATATGTCCTTCCTCAATGAGCTGAACGACTTCTACGCTCACTTTGACAAGGACAACAAGGAAAAGTCCACCATAACCCTACCCTCTAAAGACTGCCATACCATCACACTCACCCACACGGAGGTTCATAACGCACTAAGCCGCATCAATGCTCATAAGGCTGCTGGCCCTGATGGCATCCCTGGACGTGTCCTTAGAGCATGTGCTGAACAGCTGGCAGGGGTCTTCATGGATATTTTCAACCTGTCCCTTGCCCAGGCAGTAGTGCCAGCATGCTTCAAAACCACCTCCATAGTGCCAGTGCCGAAACACTCATCACCAATGTGCCTGAATGACTACCGCCCTGTAGCACTCACGCCCATAGCTATGAAGTGCTTTGAGCGACTGGTACTGGCACACCTCAAGACATGCCTGCCCCCCACACTGGATGCTCACCAATTTGCCTACCGTAACAATAGGAGTACAGAGGATGCGGTATCCACAGCGCTTCACGGTGTACTCTCACACCTGGACAATAAGAACACCTATGCAAGATTGCTGTTTGTTGACTTCAGCTCAGCATTTAATACAGTCATCACTTCCAAGTTGATCACTAAACTTGTGGATCTTGGTATCAATAATTCTATCTGTAATTGGATCATGGACTTCCTGACCAACAGACCCCAGCATGTCAGGTCTGGCCATAAGTGCTCTACCACCATTACACTTAACACTGGCGTTCCACAGGGCTGCGTGTTGAGTCCGTTCCTCTACTCCCTTTTCACTCATGACTGCAGGCCCATGTATGGATCCAATTCCATCATCAAGTTTGCAGATGATACCACGGTGATCGGTCTCATCAGTGATAACGATGAGTCTAATTACAGGGAGGAGGTAAAACACTTAGCTGCGTGGTGCGCTGAAAATAACCTGCTCCTGAATACCACCAAAACCAAGGAGCTCATTGTGGACTTCAGGAAGAAGAAGGGAGACACCCACCACCCCATTCACATCAATGGCATGGCTGTCGAACGGGTTTCCAGCTTTAAATTCCTGGGGATACATATCTCGGAGAACCTGTCATGGACAAACAACACCTCCAGCCTGGTCAAGAAGGCCCATCAGCGCCTCTTCTTCTTGAGGATACTGAAGAAGAGCCAACTATCTGCTGTCATACTGGGCAACTTCTACCACTGTGCGATAGAGAGCATCCTGACTAACTGTATTACAGCCTGGTATGGGAATTGCTCTGTTGCTGACCGCAAGGCACTACAGCGGGTGGTGAAAACCGCACAACGCATCATAGGAACTCCACTTCCGGTCATTGAGGACGTTCACAAGAAGAGATGTTTACGCCGAGCTCGTTGCATTCTTAAGGACTCCTCTCATCCAGCCAACAAACTCTTCCAGCTCCTCCCCTCCAGAAGGCGCTACAGGAGCCTTCCGACTAAAACCAGCAGGTTTAGGAACAGCTTCTTCCCCACAGCGGTCACACTTCTGAACTCAGTTCCCCGTTGAACCTTCACATCCACACACTTAATCCTCTACACTACTCCTCCTCCCTTCCTTGTACATATCTGTACATACCTGTGCACACACAGCACACCTGTACATTGTACATCATATATCATATATTGTATATCTGTATATATTACAATACTCATAGTATTATAGCACATACATATCACATCTGTATATTGTACATCTGTGTATATATATATAATAGTACTTATATTACTACTGCACATACATAATACACCTGTATGTTGTATATCTGTATGTATATATATATATATATATATAGTACTTATAGTATTATAGTACATACAAATACATGTATAGGTACATAAATGTATATTGTAAAATATGTATATTTGCCATCCGCATTTAGAACATTTCTATATCTATCTATATATATCTATATATCTATTCTCATCTTCACTGTGCTCTTAATTATACATATCGTATTTAACTGTATATATCGCATTTAACTGTAAATATCATTGTACATAATATGCACTTATTATATTTATTGTACTTCTGCTCTTTGCACTTCTGATTAGAGGCTAAACTGAATTTCGTTGCCCTGTATTTATACATGTGTAATGACAATAAAGTGAATCTAATCTAATCTAATCTAAAAACACTGCAAAAACAATTGCACAGTTTGTAATTGGTCATAACTTATCATACCCATGAAAATTTCTAAATCTAAATGTAAGAGCATATTCCTTCTTCTCACTAGTACCTCAGTGTTATTCAAGAATTGATCATTTCTTTATGAGTAACAATTCTTTGCCCACGATCAAATCTTGTAAGTACAGCTCTGTTGTTATATCTGACCATGCCCCTCTGATTTTGGAGCTCAAATCGCTACACCCCAAAAACTCATCTCTTCAGCTGGGGTCTCAACCTCATGTTATTAGTTGACAAGAACTGTACAGAATTTATATGCAAGCATTCACTCAGATTAAAGAACCAATGAAGGAAGCACTTCAGGACAGAGAAGCTTTTATCTGTAGCACCACTGCATGATAACCACCTTTTTCCACACTCTCTAACGTACACAGTTTTTAATGTTTGGAAAACGTATGGGATTAAATTAAATAGAGATTTGTACATAGTGTGACTGCTGCTGCAGGGGGACGTTGCTGATAGGTGAGTGAGACACAGGACGGTTGTGGCTCGGTCTTAAAATGTTCGAAGTCCTCGCACGGCAAGCCAGCATGCCTGCAGCTGATTCTACTATTTAAGAGAGGGTTTCTGAAGGGTGGCTGTGTCCCCATGCAGCAGCGGTCACATTAGATAATGTCTTTGCATCCTGCCAACAATTACACTCCATATTTAGCTTAGCATCAACACAATTTTTCCACTATCTCAAAAAAGGCACTGCTAAACAAAATCTGACCAATTTTCCTCACCTCTCACCTATTTCTATTCCAGAATAAATACTGATCAGTCTTGAAGACTCAGACAGCATTTCTATAATATATAAAATCATTTTAAAGTCACTTCCTTTTAAAGATCCCAGAGGACAGTGGGAAAGGGATCTTTTACTCAACATCAGAAACGAAGTGGAAGGTAGCAATGCACAGAATTCACTCTAGCTCCATATGTGCAAAGCATACAATTATTCAACTTAAAATCCTTTATCGAGCATATCTATCTCATTTAAAATTGTCCAAAATGTTTCATGGGCAAGATCCAACCAGCAAACGTTGCAATCGAGTTGCAGCCTCACTAGGCCACATGTTTTGAGCCTGCACCAAATTAACATCATTCTGGACCAAAATTTTTAAATACCTTTTAGACAGCCTTGGTGTAACAATCCCTCCTAATCCATTAACAGCTGTGTTTGGTCGACTCCCAGATGGGCTTAAAGTGGAGAAGGACAAACAAACTGATTTTTTTTTTTTTATTAGAACGCAGACTTATCTTGCTCAACTTGAAGAATCCTAACCCACCACAGTCAGTGGGCAACTGATATTATATACGTTTTTAAGACTGGAAAAAATCTAATTCTTACTTAGAGAATCTGTACAAAACTTTTTTAAAACCTGACAGGATCTAATCAATAACATTTTGAATGAGCATTTATATTGGAGAGAAGGCCCATTTAACTGTTTACTACTCTCATAAATTTTACTCTGGCTGTTGGCCTTCCTGTTTTTCTCTTGGCTGGGGGTTGAAATGAATTTACTCTTGTCTTACAGCATTTTTTCACTTAAGAAATATAGCAAAAGTTAGACATCTTATACCATTGCAAGATGCTGAAAAATTAGTTCACGCTTTTGTTTTTAGTTGATTAGATTACTGTAACGCACTCCTCTCAGGACTACCCAAAAAAAGACATCAATCAATTGCAACTAGTGCAGAATGGAGCTGCTAGAATCTTAACTCGGAAAAGAAAATCCGAGCACATCACCCCAGTTTTGATGTTACTACACTGGTTACCCGTGCCATTTAGAACTGACTTTAAAATACTGCTTATGGTTTATAAAGCCTTAAATAATCTCACTCCATCTTATGCCTTACACCTTACACTCCAAATCGTAACCTTAGATCTTCAAATGAGCGTCTACTTAGAATTCCAAGAGTTAAACTTAAAAGAAGTGGTGAGGCGGCTTTCTGATGTTATGCACCTAAAATCTGGAATAGCTTACCGATAGAAATTCACCAGGCTAATACAGTGGAGCACTTTAAAACACTGCTGAAAACACATTACTTTAAGATGGGCTTTCTCATAGCTTCATATTAGTTTAATCCCGATGCTCTGTATATTCAATTAAGTATCATTATTATTCATGGTGGCTCCAAAATCCGTACTAACTCCTACTTTCTCTTCTGTTCTTTTTTCGGGATCAAGTAGTGGTGATCTGCGCCACCACCACCTGATCAAAGCACCATGATGTCCTAACATTGATGGATTAAAGGTCAGAAGTCCACATGACCGTCATCATCAAGCTCTTCCATATGAACCCTGAATACCATGGGGACTGATTGAGGTCATTTATGTTAGGTAGAATGCCTAGTGGGGAATGGGTGGTCTTGTTGCCTGGAACCCCTGCAGATTTTATTTTTTTCTCCAGCCATCTGGAGTTTTTTTTTTTAGTTTTTCCTGTCCTCCCTGGCCATCGGACCTTACTTAGTTTAATTAGTGCTCCCTAATTTTAATTATTTATTTTGTCTTTTTTCTCTTTTTCATCATGTAAAGCACTTGAGCTACACTGTTTGTATGAAAATATGCTATATAAATAAATGTTGCTGTTAAGTTTGACTTGATTGTATGTAATGTTATTTGCTTTTAAAAAATAATTTAAAAAAAAGTTTCTGAACTGAATGCACTCTTCTGTCCAATTGAAATAGTTGCTATTTGTCCACAGAATTACCTTTTTCAGAAGGTGAGTAAGCTAGAATACTTAGATACTGGGACAAACCCATCCTGCACATATGAATATGTACTGTATATGTACCATAGTTCATAGGTCATAGGGAGAATATTGTTTCATATACAAAGTACAAGGACATTCTTCCCTGAATGTGCTAATCAATGTGTAGCCCCTCACTACTCCCTGGCACGAGGATTAGTGAGTATTATAACCTTACCTCAGAACTCCTGGACATCTTGAGAGGAAGTAGGTCCAGAGATGGAGAAAAATAATGCTGGTAATAGGTCCTCACATTAACTTGTAGTATTTGCTCCTGGCTTATACCAAATGTTGTTTGGCTTTATTATTAAATCCAAAAGCTTGGATGCCTGAAGTTGCATGGCACCATCTTAAATAGGCAATGACAAGTATGCTGTATGACTTCTGTATCATGTGACTAGCAACAGGTATGGCAACCAACCATGTAAAGACCATCACAACATGCTAAATAAAATAATATTGCCAGCATAAACCATAAAATAAGTTAACAAGATGAAATTAAGTCTAAATTATCCAAAAGAGGATGAAGTGATGATTGAAGATTTTAATATTATGAAGGGAATTAGTACAGTGGACTGTTACTTTAAACTGAGATAAACAAGAACAGGGGGACACAGTTAGAAACTTATTAAGGGTCAATTTTGCACAAACTTTAGGATGTTTTTCTTCACACAGACAACCACAGATTCATGGAATAGGCTACCAAGTAGTGTGGTAGACAGTAGGACTTTAGGGATTTTCTAAACTGGACTTGATGTTTTTTTAGAAGAATGGAGTGGATAGGCCTGGTGAGCTTTGTGGTGCTGAATAGCTTGTTCTCATCTGGATTGTTCTAATGTTCAAAAATCAATTATATCAAATTTTTGAAAACCTAATTCTGATTCATAGCAGTATATGAGGGGAGACTCATTAATTCCTGAAATCAGACAATAACACAGAAGTGGGGTGTAGTTCTCAAGTATACCACTAGATATCGCATGACTACATCCCAGTTAATCAGTCTTTGTGTTGAGATGGCCGAGTGCGTATTTCTGGCATTTATTGTAGATGAGCTTTTTTTAAATGTGGATGAGCTTTTTTCTCTAAGCCACCATAGCAATTTTCAAGAGACCATGATGATGACATTTTTCAATATTGAGTTTCCTCCCTGTTGACAGACGGTTAACTGATGACATTATATGGAGTTGATAAGGTGTCAGAAATAAATGTTCGGAGGAGTGGTGCCACCCAAAAGTGGATTTTACACCATGACAACACAGCTGTGCACACCCTGTTGTGTGTCAAAGAATTTTTGACTCAAAAATAATGTGGTTGTTGCTTCACACTTCCCATGTTTGACAAATCTTGCTCCCTGTGACGTCTTTTTGTTCTACTGTGAAATCAAGAAAAAAAAATCACAGAAGGCTGTAGACGTGATAATAAAAGATGAGTAAAGGAACTGTTAACAGGAATAGGAGAAGCTCTAGGACAAGTGTATTGCATCACCGAGCATTTTGAAGGTGATTAAAGGGAATTGCTGTAAGTTTTATAATAAAGTTTTTTTTGGCACTTCTGGGATTTTTTTAGGTTTTCCCCTTTGTATATGTATATTTTAAATATACTGTTTCTTCGTTTATGCTAAAGTGCTTCTTTTTTAGACCATATTTGTAATTATTGTATCGCATATATGAGGAATTAGTACAATGGATCTCAAATGCTGTTTTGAAATACATTTTGCAAGAAGAAGAGGTGGACAGGGTTGGAATTTGTTTAGGGTACATTTTGCACAGAATGTTTTTCTTCCCACACTGAACTGTAGGCATATGGAATAAATTACTAAGTAAATGGGTGAAGAGTAGGACTATGGGTACCTTGAAATCTTAGCTCAGTGTTTTTTGGGCAACCTAAGAGAGTAGGATGATCAGGCTTGTAGGCAGAATGACCTGTTCTAATGTTTTATTGTTATAATATGCTGGGCTCATAATGAGAAGTCTGCTTAATCTGAGTAAACTAAACTGAAAAGCTGTGCTGTCTTTGATTGGTCAAAACAGGCTTCTTGTCAGCTAAATTTCTGCAGCATGTCTCAATTTCTCAAGTGCGGTGTGGGTATTCTTAAAAATTAGAGGTGATGTTAACTACCAGGTTAGCCCCAGATTGATAAGCAATTATCGGTACGCCGAGTGGAAGAAACGGCAAAACAAAATACGCATATACAGTACTGTAAGAAGTGAAGTAATGTCAGATTGCCACATCTAGAATGTGAGGTAGCAGAATTTTCTATAAACATTACTCATAAAAATGCATTTTGTTATTGAGAAATGTATATGATTATGATTAGAGCTAGGATAGGGATCTGCACTGGCAATCAGAAGGTTGCCGGTTCGAATCCTGTAAATGCCAAAAAGGACTCTGCTCTGTTGGGCCCTTGAGCAAAGCCCTTAACCTGCAATTGCTGAGTGCTTTGAGTAGTGAGAAAAGCACTATATAAATGCAAATAATTATTATTAAAGTTTGAGTTTCACTTTCCAGATCTGTTAAATAACAGCAACAGCCTACATTTCAGTAAAAGCAAATTCTTAGTTATAATTCTTATCCATCACCGTGGACAGACACCATAGCTGCAAGGTTCATCATAAACGCAACTTTGAAATATTGACTTAGATCTCTTCATAATATAATTGAACATCTAAGATCAGAACCTCTGCCATCAGCTCTAGTTACTGCTAGACTAGAACATTCAGGCTTCTATTGAGAAACGTTGATCACCTATGGGTACATGGGAAACATCTTCTGGGCTTGCCTACTTGTAATTGCACTCAGAGCCAAGAGTTAGTGATGTCCTGTAACCCTTTCCCTTTATTCCCTCTGGAGATCCACAGATCAACATCTTGCATCTTGCATGACATCACTTCTATTTCCGGGGTTTCTGGACCCACCACCTTTTGCTTCACTGACTTCATAACTGGCACCACCGCCATCGTTCTCCAGTCTGATTGGAGACCTGTGTCTGTTTTCTGTCAGTGGTGTTAATTTGTGTTTATTGCTTTTGCTTTACATTATACAGGGTTTCATTGAGGGGGCCCCAAACACTTTATCTGTGTCTCTGTGCTTTATTTACAGTAGTTATGTGCTCACCTGTGTTTCTTAGAGCTTGGTCATTGCAGTTTCTGTTGTCTGCCTGGGTGCCCTACTGGGTGCAGTGGAGTCCTTCAGCTGTTTTAGGTGCAGAGTTTTTCAGCTTAGAGAAATTGACAAAAACTGGAGCCGATTTAGTCCATCAAGCTCATTTCATCAGCTAATAGCTTAGTTATTCCAGTATCTCATCCTCATCTTATTCAATATCTCATACCTTTTAAGAATTTTGTAAGATTCTGCACTGGTTCCACAAATGTGAATATTTCCAGATTGCTACAACCTCTCATGTGAGGAGATGCTTCCTGTGTTTTTGGTTGACTGCATTTGCACATTTCTTTTAAAACCCATTAGTTGTACACTAATATGTAATTCTCTTTATAAATTAAATAATTCAGCATAATCAGCTTTATGGATGCCTTCTGAATTGAGAAAGCCCTGGATTTGGTTCATATACAGTTTCTATTTAGCTTCAGTTCAAAATTCAGTATTGGCATACTGTCAATTGAGCAGGTCCACTGGCTTGGTTGTCCTCTGGTGTCTTTAGGTATGCAGTGACAACTGAGGTCCTATGGGGTGAGAAAAAAATTAAAGGGAACAGCCATAAATATAGTAATTTAAAAATTTCATAAACTTGATTCCATCATGACTGCAGAATGACCTCCACAAACATTAATGACTGTTTTTAATGAGCGTGATGCAGTTTTCTGGTAACCAGATCACTACATCCTATTTTGTTCTTGAATTATTCAAGTTCAAATTTATTGTCATACTATTGGAATATGCAGACGTCCAGTCCTCAAATAAAAGGAAATGGAAAACAAATGGTTTGACATAAGGGCTTAAAATGGACATACATTAAGGTTTGTTTTCTTTAGAGAAAATAACTAAATCTGTTTGTGGTGCTGTTTGCCCATTGTGTGAAGTAAACAAGGCAGCGATAGCATTTGATGTTGGAACATAATGACTTGTACCAAAATTGGTTTGGAAGTACATTTTTACTTCTTGAACCTGTCTACACTCTGTGGTTTTTTGGTTTCCTTCTCCATGAACTTGTGCTAGGATTGTTAGTATCAATGAAATCCTGTCATTTTTGAAGCAAATGAGGAGAGATGTGCTTATTTTCAGGCTTTTATTTATTTATTTATTTTTATTTATTTTATTTATTTGTCCAAGCAAATATATTAGGATCAATAGTATAAAGATTGGCATACGCTGGAGGGTGGTCTTTGTAGGGGTGTATCCCACCAGTATAATGATAAACTTGATTCTGAATTCTGAACTTGTACGCACCATGTTTTGTGGAGTTATCAATAGGGTTTTCCATTCCCATGTGTTGTTAAAAGTGGTGTGTTGCACTTCTTGTGAAAGTTATGTGGTCTTTTAGTAGTTAAGTAGTGCTCATCAAATGTTCAAAGTACTGTGCATTACAACGGCATTAGTCTTGTGTAAACTTTGTCTATTTTCTGTCTATGACTGTAGTTTTTGTTCTTGTCCAATCTTGCCTTCTATTTGTAAAGGCTTGGCCATAAGAGCTGTTTGTGTTAATGAAATCCCGCATTTTCCTAAGAAAGAAAGGGGCGATATCTGCCTTTTCAGGCTATGGAAGTGTTGCTTAAGTGTTTCATCTGAACAGGTAGGTAAATGATCATTGAATCAGGTTATTGAAACTGATAGGTGTCTGCGTGTTGTAAGTGTTGTTATCATCCTCAGCTCTTCTGAATATGTTCTGGGGGATTTTCAAAGGAGGCTCCAATGCATCCAAAACATACCTTGGAAGTTGAGGCTGATCTCTCATTTTGGTGAGTGCGATAGTGAGGCGAGGTCATGGATCCTGTTGTTTTTCTTGGCCAAACAGTGTCTATGACTTTGTTTTGGGATCAGAGCGTAAGTTTGCACAGGAAGCTGTGTACATACATTGTGTCATTGATGTATATAATGTGCTTGACTGTCAGCAGCCATCTTGGGTGTAGTTCGTCTTGTAGGCATGACAGTGTGAACCTTGTGGAGTTGAATGTGGCCATGTCACTGTGCCTTTGGTGTCCGTCACTGAGAACGTGGAACATTTTGCTCGTCCGTTAATTTTTTTTGTGTGCTAAGCTGATCATACATGCAAGTCAAGGCGTACTGCCATGTCTCCACTGGCCATAAGAAAGAGTCACAACCCAATTTCAGAGGCACCATGGGCTGGATGTCCAATTCATGTTCTGAGTGTCATGGCATAAGATATTGATTGAGACCAAGATGAAGCTTTAAGGGCCAAAGGAGTTCAAGTTTTTGTGTGATAGACAGATGACCCCTGGTATTTTATATAAAAAGATGCTCATATACATATAAACATAAAACACAAAATGGTGCGGCGCTAAAATAACCATAAAAACGTAATAATGAAATAAATACCACATATAACAAATTATTTTTCATAAAACTGATTCCAAAAGAAATTTCTAACAATATCATTTGTATTATTTAAATATATTTATTGCATGTGATAATGTTGAGAAGCATGGCTGGACGTACTAAAGTTGTTGAAGGTAACCCAAAAGTCATTGGGCAGCGTGCTTCTGAATGTCCTCTCACAGCTTTCACTATGCCATTGACTAGCCCACCTGACTCTGCTGAACCTAGATGGGGCACACTATATATTTTTTTTTCTACTGGGGAATCAGCTTCTGTAAACTGCTATCTCAGCTTCTCAGACTGTTTGATGTATTGAACATTTACAGTTTTTCTAATGCAATTGTGATTCCTGTCCATGCAGAAAGGCTCGAAATGGAGAACAGCCTCAAAGAACAACAATCCTCACCACTTCCTAACAACCTAGCTCCAAATTCAAGGTAAAGGCATCTGGCCTGCACAGGCTCAATAGTGGGGCGAAGCCTTTAAAGTCAAAGAATCCACTCATATTTAGTACTGGGGGGCAGCTGCAGAGACAGGTGGCCCTACCCCCTACAGCTCAACATAAATAACATATGCATTATAATTTATAGTAAACATACCATAGTCATTACAAAGTATTAAATAAATAAATATAAATAAATCAATAAATAGGTACATAAAAGAACAAATAAAAAGAAAAAAACATTTGAGCCAGGGTATGCAGCACTGGTTAAACCATAACAGCAATAAAGTACTCGATTTAAATTATTTTCTACTATACAAACAACAAATGCTTCTCTTGTAGGAGTAGCATTGCTATTAAGTTTTTGTATTGTGTAAATGTTTGTTTCTTCTTTCCAGATTATTGAGAACACCTCTGTTATGATTCAACTTATGTGCGACTTCTTGAATGTTTTAAGCTTGTAATCAGAAGTGGCCTGGGTATTCTTAGTGTGACTGGGTTTAATGTTGACCTCACCTCAGTTATCATTTATTCATTTTGCGTATCAGTCCGATTGCTGTTTCAAGGGGATATATCTATAATCAATGGTGTTTCTCCAAACAGTTTAGTTTTTGAAGTCCAATACCATTTGCTCCACTGTACTGGTGTGTGAAAACATGCAGCAGTCAGATCGACTGACTGTTTCTACAGAATCACTGGGAATCGCTTCCCGACTTGCTGATTATATAACCACAACAGTTAACTTACCTTACTAATGAAGAACTATACATTCATTAGAAGAGTTTCACAGTCTATGTCAAAGATTGAAGGAAAACAGGTTTGGACAAGAGCAGGATATTTTATCCAAAGTATGTTGTCAATTCCAAGTCACCTACAATAATCTTTCCCACACAACATTGGATTGAGATTTGAAAATCCCCAAGGAGTTTGTTTCAACCACATTGCTAGGCAACACTTCATATATTTACATTTCTCTGCATGAAGAAATGCTTTCTTACATCTGCTATAAATTTACTCTTAACCAGCTTCCTGCATCCTTGCTGATGAGATGATTTTAAAGTAACAGCTGGCATCAGATGGACTTATCTTTTTCATAATTTTTAAAACTTTTAGCATCTTCTTTCAGTCCCTGCTGGCTTAGGTAAAAAAAAAAAATTCAACTCTTTTAGACTACCCTAAAACACGTACAGGAATTGTTACATATTTGCCAATCGACTACATGTTGTGAAGTCTTGCTCTGCCGTGCAATATAATGAAACGTTTAAAAGTTGGACTGCTGGAAGGAGAAGATGGGTTTATGTGCTTGGTTAAAGTCCGAAGCTGTTCTAAGCGATCAACACCTAGGCTTTCTGTAATAGCATTATAGCCTTGCCACACTGCTGAGACTGAACCTGCATATGTGACAGATGTAACAAATCACTTTTATTTAAAGTGCCACATATCTGATCCGCTGTGGCATGCACTAGAACTCCCAACTTTTTATTATTTCTTAATATACGTACTTTTACATTGTGAATATATTTAGCAAGCTGGTTCAAAATAGAGCTTCAGACGCAGGGATGATATTCACGTGACTGGCCAAAGGAGACACTGAGGGATGGTGTGCTATTTGTGTACTATGCAGTCGTAAAATATTCTTGAATAGGTGGTATAATAATTACAAAAATCACTTTAAAGGAATACTTTACCCATAAAATATACGTTTGTTTACCAGTAATTACCCCACATTTCTTGTGATTATGGTTGAAAAAACATTTAATCCCATGTTTTCATGAAGCAAAGTTGTAACAAAATTCACAGGGTTCAACAGAGAGTAAAACGATGGCAAAAAAATATAAAACTGTTCATGACAAAGTCTCAAATTACTCGCATCTCATAATCCTACTGTCAGGTTTCCAGTCACATGCTTATGCCTTCTCAAACACAGGTATTTTGGCAAAAACATATGGTTACATAAACAGTTCTGGAAAATGCTCTTGTGCTAGATGCCCTCACAAGTGCTCCATATGCACACATTTCACCTGTCATTTATGTCTTTGGAATCTGAGAGAAAAATAGGAACAGACTCTGGGAGAACATGTAAACCTCACAAAAAACATTGTCCAGGACACGGTCTGAACCTTCATGCCCGCTATTTGTTACATGATTGTGTCAGTAAGTTATCAAATTTTATGTCTTGAGTCAGCACTGATTCCTGTGTAAGCCTGCTTTCATATTTACTGGTTACTGTGTTCAGGTTAATTGTGAAGCCATTGGCTTGCTGTTACCTGAATCCTAACTGCGTTTAATTTATCAATTAGTCATTCATACATAGATGGAGAGTAATTTATTGATCATCAAAGGGAAATCTCGCTCAATTATCAACCCAAAGTAGAATATAGAAATGTATTTCAAAACAGTAAAAAATGTGAAAACTATTACATAAGTACCACACCCTGAGTTATACATATAATAATAATATCAAAATATCAAGAAACATTATTAATAACCAGACAGCATGAAGACAAGAATAACAGAATGAAGCACTGTAATATTCTGTTTACTACTACATCAACTCTTCTTCTGCCCCTCTATAAAACTCCAGTGTATTTCCCCATCTAAACCCCCTGTTAACAGTTCACTACAACTGACTTTCTGTTTTACATTTTGTAATGAACTTGATTAATGTGCACACAATACATATCAAAGTACCTGGGCTTATGATTGCTCCACATGAAGTGTCCAGGCACAGAGCCTGCTTAAATATGGTTGCACTGATGACACCATATGACATGGCTTCCAAGACATTCCCTCTAACAAATGATTGTTGCATCATGGTAATGGCACCAGAAAATGGTGCCACCCATAAGAAAAACAAAATTGCATCATATGGGATAAAAATAAACTTTAAAAATGAATTTCTTGGATATAAAGCCCTAGTTTAGATGTACATTTTTGTGTAATGTCCCAGAAACAGGCAGAAAATTTTTTTAAAAGGCATCAGACCATTACACATGACATACTTTGACATCACTACTCACCTATATAGGATGGTGGCACGCTACTCTTTGTGTTCAAGTTTTTGTATGTTTTTAGTTAGTGAAAAATCTTATTATGAAGTCAGAAATTTGTATGTGTATTCGACAAGTTTAATTTTGGTATTCCAGGTACTCGCTAGTCTTTTTTGGTTGTGACCTGTTCCCATTATTTTCCATGATTCTTTTCCTTTTTATGGTGACTTCATTTTCCAATCCAGACAGTTAAAATCAGTATTTTGTAATTAGTTCTGTTATCTGCTTCACAACATTTCCAAAAAATGGATATTATAAGTTTGTAAATGTAAATTTTAGGAAAATTAACAGAGCAAGATGCAGAGGACAGGAAGATATGGAAAATGATAATCCACTGTGGCAACCCCTAATGGTAGCAGCCGAAAGAGGTAGAAGAAGATTTTTTTAGGAAAATTAACGCTAACCTATGATAGGATTTTTTGTTTTAACATTCACAGCTATGTTCAAGTTTGCTTAATTTGATGTTCTTTTTAGCTGCTGCTTTATTTTAATCTTCTTACTAACATGGTATTCAAAACAGTTTTAGATATTTTTTCAAATATTAAAATGATAAAACAAATCACTTATATAATTATTGTTTTAATATTTGTACGCTATTAGGAAAATTCCTATCTAGCTATGTTGCAGTACTTCTGATTTTTCTTTTAGCGGTTCATCTCACTTGTATACTAGCTATATCGTAACTGTTGTTCTCCTTTAATTTTTTAAACATATTTTGCAGAGTTTTCTTTTCTTCAGTAATTTAACTTTTTCTGTGTTAATTTATGTTTTTTTTATAAACTTATTTTGAAGACTATGAAGGATTTTTAAAATTTGCCCCACTGATGCCCTCTTATCTCGGTTTTTAATCCATTGTATTTCCTCAAGGAATTTTTAATATTTGTATATTTGTAACCCATCTGTTTCATTTTATTATTTGTTTTTGCCTTCACTGCTCATTGAAAAGTCTGTGAAATAAATATATTCTGCTGACTGCATTTTAGAGGATTAATAACCTCTGCACCCTGAAATCTGTCTTAAGTGCCAGATACTTAATAAAAGAAATGGCTTCCCTTCTGCTAGCATTTTAATTTGAGGAGCTAAAAAACTTTTGCTATTTAATTCTATAATTCTGGTTAACCCATTACTGTTTATACAGTCCAATGAACTGATCTGTTAATCCATTTTCTAATGATGTTAATCAAGTATTTGGGGCATGATCCCCCAAACCAAGGCAGGGTGTCAGCCCATTGTATGACACACTCACACATACTGGGCCTAACCAAATACAGAAAAAGAAATGAAGTACCCTGAGAAGGATCTGCAGAGACATAAGGAGGACTTGTAAAGTCAACACGGCAGTAGTCATGCTGCCATTCAAACCATTTTCTGGTGCTAGGAGGCTGTCCTGGGCCCCATCTTAACTTTCATTTTAACAGTGGAATTGAAGGGGAAGTGCATTTAGAAGTGAAGCCAGGGAGCCCTCTTTACTTGTAGGGTTAAGGGAATGTGGAACAAACAACCAAGACATGTAGTTGAAACAGAAACCTTGACAACTCATGTCTTGATGAGATATTGGGACAGCTTATCTATTAGCTAAACAAATGAGCATTTTGGACAGAATGATCTCTTCTCATTTGTCAAATGTCTTATGTTCATATCTCAGTGATGTCTTCTATTTTATGGCTGTTTATTCAAACTACTGCTTTTGCTGACACCTCTTCTGTATAAAACACCTCCAATGTCAACACCTTGACTTACTCTATGTGTTGGGAACTTAAATGGGCATTTATGAATGACCCCAACAGAAATAATAAATGACAGAATAGTGCAGTGAATTGGAGATAGCAGTATAAAAAAGTAGGAAAACAGCAAGCCTACACTTCTCTGGGCCTCCCTATACATGTTTTTCAATTAATTTTCCCTGGTTGGGTGGCTGGCCCACTTTCATACTTTCCAGTGTTCCACTGGCTTCCACCTTCTCCTCTCTCTCTTCCTCTTCCTCTGTTTTCTTGTGCCTCTTTTTCTCCTACCAGGTTAACCTTTCCTTCACTAACCCTCAGAATTCCAAGCTACCATTTCTTCTTGTTGGAAGTGGACAACCAGAAATGAATAATGAGGCAGGCCTGAGTCTGACTACTAGGGTCAGGAATGTCTCATCTAGGGCCTTCTGCAGGAACTGACAGCCCAAAGTATCTCTGCAACTCTGGTTCTCACTTTAATATTAAAGGGCCCGTTAGTCCTGTCCATGACACAAGGTAACAGGAATCTATGCATAAGTTAACATCCTCCATGTTGCAAGTTATCTGCT
Source organism: Polypterus bichir lapradei (assembly GCA_026402145.1). Lineage (NCBI taxonomy): Eukaryota > Metazoa > Chordata > Cladistia > Polypteriformes > Polypteridae > Polypterus > Polypterus bichir. The sequence continues at coordinate 43,155,116 of JANRMT010062807.1, forward strand.
TAGAGGACTCTTAGGAGCCCAGAAGGTAGCTGTGGGGTGGGATACTAATATTACATTGGGGCATAGCACCAGTGCCAGGAGTGTTCTTTTGTTTCTTGCTAGCTTGCCAGTGCACTTACCATCAGTGCGTCTAATGGTCTTCCATTACAACATGGAGCACTACCGCCATTTGAAGGATTCCCTTCACTACTCTGCTCCGAATTAAATTCAGTTCATTGCATGTAGGCTCAGAATCCAACTCTACTGTGCATTAACAGCAAATTGCTAAATCAGTTGTTTACATACATAAGCACATATACTTCATTAAACACGAAATAAAGTATGTGTAATGTTCATTAACATTTTAACTGAGATATGACCAGTTAACAGAGCAGGACTGAATAATCAAGTCAACAGCATTCCTGGTGAAAATGCATCTAATGGGTGAAAATCCCCTGTTGGTTATAACTGGCAAAGTTACACTGCAGTCAAAGTCACAGTTTAAATGACCTACTCCAATCTCATGGGAATTTTCATGGGTCACTCCAGCTCTACATAATGTCCAGAAAGCCCAAAGAATTCCTTATTTTTCCTGTGGTGGAGACTGGAGGTCAACACAAATTGACTGGCACCCTGGAAGGGTCAAGTAGACACCCTGTGAGGTCAACCACAAGAACACCTAGAACCACTTCTGGCTGTGTGACTCAGAACTTATAAGGGTTGACTGGCAGATAAACTGGCAGTTCACTTCCTGCAGCTTTACTAGCAGAAGCACCAATGAGATATTGTTGCACTCATGGTGGGATTTAGTTCCTGGGAACCAATGAAACCCCAGAAAAGATCTCTATGATACGTGACAGTCAAATGACCGAGATTCCAACTCTTCAGTGTTTAAAGTTATTTGTAAATATTATTTTTAGCATAAATCACTCTCTTTAAAATAAAGATAAGATAAATTCATCTATCTATCAAGTTTTTAAATTCACTTAGTCCATCAAAATTTCCTGATACTTTAGAATGTTTAACAGGAGCAACATTCTCAACAAAGGAACCAGCCTCATGATGTGACAAAAGACCACCCCATGGCAAGTCCACTTACATACTTTGCACCAAAGTATGCAGAACAATGACAAGCCACCTGGCTAGGATTTGAACCCCAATGTTTGCAGCAGTGAGACAGCAGTGCACATCATTTTCAATCACTTACCACCCCAAGCTCTAACATATAAATATGCCAAAAGAATGAGGTTGCTCTTTTAATTCTACATTAATTTCAAATAACACTGACCCTAGTAGTCAGACTCAGGCCTGCCTCATTATTCATTTCTGGTTGTCCACTTCCAACAAGAAGAAATGGTAGCTTGGAATTCTGAGGGTTAGTGTAGGAAAGGTTAACCTGGTAGGAGAAAAAGAGGCACAAGAAAACAGAGGAAGAGGAAGAGAGAGAGGAGAAGGTGGAAGCCAGTGGAACACTGGAAAGTATGAAAGTGGGCCAGCCACCCAACCAGGAAAAATTAATTGAAAAACATGTATAGGAACATGTAAAACATGAGCAACATTCTCAACAAAGGAACCAGCCTCATGATGGATTTGAACCCCAGTGTCTGCAGCAGTGAGACAGCAGTGCACATCATTTTCAATCACTTACCACCCCAAGCTCTAACATATAAATATGCCAAAAGAATGAGGTTGCGCTGTTAATTCTGCATTAATTTCAAATAACACTGCATTTGCCAGGCATTTTGCTGAAGTCACAGTTCATATCAGATGGATGCTGAAAGGCAGCAAGGCATTTCAGCAAATGCAAATGACATTAACAGCTTCCTTATCAAGTGTTTTTATAGTCTGTCATTGAGCGAAGAAAAGGAAGGTCATTTTCTTAGCGGTAAAACTCCACAACTCAGAAATATATTTGTCTTAATATACTGCTGTTTAAGAAATATACAAATAGTTATTACAGTTTAATTCCTGTAATCATCTGTGAAAGGTTTTTAAAGTTACAAGATGTCTTTCACTCCTCAATAGCTCACCACCCACTAAGGCTTGAAGTCCATTATCACCAGAAGTGTAACCTTCAAAGAGCACTTTCTGAAAACATTTGTCCCCTATATGTAAGAGGTGACATTGTGCTCTACCCCAGGGGACATGCCCATCAAAAACATCCAGTTTCCTCTAAGATTGTTGACCAGGTCACCTTAGACTCAATCACACTTGCAATGCACTGCATGAAAGGGAAGTAAAGGCACTTCTTCCAAACAATTCATGTAAAACTGCGACAAGAGAAATGGACAACCACAGGCAAGGAATGTCACTGTGCCCAACCTGTAAAACTACAGTGAAGTCACTTAGGTTGAAATTGCTCTGTTCTGTGACAACATTTTAAAATTGCAGCCCATCAGTATTTCACAGCAGGGTCTGTTGGTGAGGACCAAGGGTGTCAGAGGACACACTAACTTATCAGTTGTCACAATGCCAACCTGAGGCTGTCAGATATGTTCTTCTTCAAAACTGAGGAAGAGCTCAGACCCATTGCTCCAGAGCTGAGCCATCCACTTGTTCAAACAAAGATGCACAGTAAGTGTGAAGAATTTAAAGGTGCAGAAGAACTGCCCAGAATACACAATGCTTATTTTAATCCAGCTGACCCTTTTCTCAGCATCTTCAGAATTCTATCAAGGTTTACTGGATTGGGAGTTATAAATCCATATGTGGCTGAGCAGTAGTCGGAATTCAAAGAAACAATCAGAGAGATAAAGGGATTGTTCACTTGTAGGTAACTCTGTCAAAGAAAGGAGTGGGAATGATTTACTTTTTAAGATCAGTTTTCAGTAATTCTCATATCCTGCCTTAAGTGTCCATGAATAGCACAAAGTCTTTATTATATGCCAAAAGATTATGATAAAATAAGACATACAGATTAATGAGGCCACCTTAATTAGTCTAAACACTTGCATCTTACTGTATAGTCATTCATTTATTTTCTTTTGTCAAAAAGATAAAATAAACATTGTAATAGAAAAGCACTGCCCATCACAGGACTACTGTCACAGTGCTATTGTTTAGGGGTACAATGGAAACAAGAGGGATGCCCCTTTTCAATGCAGGGTCTCCTAAAGTCGATAATATATTCCATGATGTCAAACTGAACGACAGCAGTTGATGATCTCCTCACCAAAATATGGCAGATTACGCAACAAGAAATCGCATTGCTGTGTCAAATTAGATGATTGTGTGACAAACATCCACCACAGCTTCACATTTCCAAAGTACCCGTTTTTGTGGCTGCTGATAACATGCTTCGTGACAGAGCTGGTGACTGTGCAAAGAGTTTACACGTATGTCGAGTTCAGCCACAATCTGGACCTTTTCTTTTTCTTCATTTTTCTGCTTTGTCGTGGTACATAAAACACAGGACATCTGATAGACAACCATTTTTTCTGTTTGTGAGGTGCAAAACACCTGCATTCCTTATTTCTCGTCTCGTCTGAGCACTCATTGGCTGTCGGCTGTCAGCTGTCATGCAACCCAGAGTCCAATTGTATAACTGAAAAAGTCACAGACTAGTTGTACAGAGTCACTAGATATGACTGATTACATGACTGCTGCTCACGAGAGGGCACCACAACTACCCCTGACTCGCTAAGATTATGTACATGAAGTCTACAACTTAAAAAAAACTCGAAAAGTTGTGTAATGTGACATGGCCTTTAATGGTATGTGTATCCTTCCATCTGTGTATCTTGTATAGGAACAGATGAATAAAGCCCAAAGACTTTTTTATCAAATGATGAAGCAAGTCAGGTAAAATACGAGAATTAAACACCTTTCATGGCCTTGGCAGTGCTAAACGGCAGTTCATGATGGAGTTCATCTGGACCGGCACTCTCCTTAATCTTCACATCCTCAGTGTTAGCTGTTGAGATCACACTCTCCTCCTCGGTCTTTCTAGACATTGTCAGCCCATATGTTTTCCCCTCTAATTGTGCAGGGCTGTCCAAAGTGGCGGGTGATATTAGGGGATGTTATGGTTTGGATTCACTGATAAGAAGGGGGGGGGGGGTGTTTTCTTATTTTCATTGTTTCTTTTTACTTTTTCTTTGTTGACAGTTTAGGATTTAGTATTCGATGCTTGTTTTTGTGCATCTTATATCTTTCATTGATAAACTTCAATCAAAATGTTGTCAAAAAAAAAAGATTATCACCGGTTTAACATCAGTTTTCCAGGTTCACATGTTCACACAGTTGCCAAATTGTTTTCCTCTCCTCTCCATTGCCCCAGGTACCATTTTGGGTGAGTCCCAATTTTTTTTATATATAATCTAACATTAACTACACATTTTGTTGCCCCCACAGTCTCCTGGATCTTGGACTACCTGACCAAGGTTGAGGGAGTGTGTCACAAATGTTGGTCTGTAATACTGGAGCACTTCAGGGAACTAACTGTCCCGTCTCCTTTCCTGTTCACCTTCTACACAACAGACTTTATTTATAATACCAGCGGTTGCTATCTACAGAAAGTTTCAGATGACTCCTCCACCATAGGCTCCATTAATAATGGAGATGACGCAGAATACAGGAAGGTTGTGGAGGACTTTGTCTTGTGGTGCAGGGACAACAACTTGCAATTCAACATCAGCAAGACAAAAGAACTGGTGGTGGACTTCTGATGTGCCAAGAAGCCTCTGAGACAAGTCACCATTCAGGGGTAGGACATGGAAGATGTGCAGAACTACAAGTACCTGGGGGTTCACATAAGCAACAAACTGGACTGGTCTGAAAACACAGTGGCACTATACAAGAAGAGCCAGAGCAGACTGTACTAGGTTTTGATGTATGCAGCAAGCTTCTGGAAATGTTGTACCAGTCTATAGTAGCCAGTGTGGTGTTGTACTGTACAGTTTCTTAGGGAAGCAACCTGAGCACGAAAGATGCGCAATGCTTGAACAAACTTAGCAGGAAAGCCGGCTCCATCACAAAGGGTGAATCCTGGAAGATGTTCAAGGCAAAGAGGATGGTTGGCAAAATTGAATGCCATCAAGAAAAATCCCCTCCACCCTGTCTAGGACACGCTCTCTTTAGCACTTTTAGCCACAGGCTGAATCCACCACGGTGTGCTAAGAAGAGCCTCTGGGGGTCTTTTCTGCCCATTGCAATTCAATGCTTCCTCCCGATGTACTTTTAGGTTCATTTTGAAATTTCTGTACAATATACAGTACATTTATTTATTTATTTTTTATTTATTATTTACTTATTGATTGTTTGATTTGCTCTATTGTTTTTCATTGTTTTTTAAGTTTCTGATGCTGTATGCATGTTAATTTCCCTTCAGGATTAATAATGTTTATCTAATCAAATCTTCTTTGGTCTTCTTCTGGACTGCATCCCCTGCACTTCCATTTTGGTGCACCTCTTTTCCTAATCATCCTCTACCTTTGACTCCACATACCTAAATCACCTCAGCACAACAACTATCACCTCCATCACCAAGTCTTTTTGTTAACTTAGCATTCATATCTCTGTGAACGTCCATACAGACCTTTCATACTGTTTTCTTCAATCTAAGATAGATAAACAGACAGAAACTGAAACATAAGAGAGTGTCTGAATAGGTCAAAAAGTTATAAGAAAAGGTGCTTTGATTGTATAAAAACATCACAGATGGGAGGGAAAACAATGGAAGAAAAAATAGATAGATATGGAGGACACTATATAATAAATAGATAGATAGATAGATATGGAGGACACTATATGATAAATAGATAGATAGATATGGAGGACACTATATAATAGATAGATAGATA
>JANRMT010062807.1:43180521-43210698 GCA_026402145.1 Polypterus bichir lapradei
TGGGTTTAATGTCTTAAGTGGGAAAAGGCAGAGATATGTTTAAAACTAAGATCAGGTGATGAAACATAAGTCACAAAATGAGCAAAAGTCAAAACTGTGAATCTTTCCTACCTGTTGCTGCAGGCAAATCGCTAAGCAAAGACAAAGTCAAAATATTTTTCTCAAACCAAGAAGACTATAACTCATTCAGACACTCTCAAAGTTTTTAGGTTTCAATGCAATCCTGAATAATCAGGAAGTGAATGACTGCTGGCCTTTGTATCATCTATTAAATTACATCACAGGTTGTGACATGCAGTTGTCCTACATAGAAACGTGACTGGCACCCGTACACACTCCAAAATGGCAGTGCCCATAAGAAAATAATGGCGTTGTGATTTTTATTTTTACCAATTTTAATTACTGCCTTCAATGCAAAATAAAATGTTAAATTTGAAATGTCCATGTTCCAAAACCCTCAAAAAGAACATGACATAAATATTAAATTAATCCATAGAATATTAAAGAAGAAAACACAGTCACTGGGTCTGTACCCTCTGAGGAGCAGAGGGCATCCATGGCACCCTGTCCTGTGTTTGTTTTGCACCCTACGCTAGGTTAGATAGACTAAGCAGGATTAAACAGGTTAAAAAACGACATGATATGCAAACAGAGTCCAAGATAGATGAGCACCATGAATAAAAACAGCCAACAAGCTTCTCTGTATTCAGCTGAGGAGAAATACTCTCAACAGAACCAGTTAGAGGGAAATGTGCACAAGCCTTCACAAAATTCCTGGTGGTAGGAGAAATGATAGACCCAGAACAGTGACCTGGTACACTAGAACTAGGAAGGTGGAAGGGGAAGGTCATATTAGAGACAACTGTGATCTGAAAAGAAGACGTGTTTTATTTCAATTTCAGTGCTAGATAAGCCAAATAATTAAATAAGATCAAGTGCACAACTGCTGCATTCATGAATTGGACTTATCAATAGTCCTACAACTGTAAAAAATTATTAGTCATTGGTTTAAAAGGGGAACAAACCTGAATATTAAAACTACCTAAAACAAGTATTCTACCAGAGATAAGCATAAATTAAAATTAAAAAATACAAAAAATTGCATACAAATTACTTATTTGGCTTAGGAGATACAGAAGAGCACATATCGGTTGACTAGCACCTTCAATGCTCATCGCTGGTCCCTCAAATGTAGAATATTTTACAGTGGCAAGAGCACAACATTTAAAACAGTTTTTAAAAACTGCAACAATGACTCCACTTTGTCCAGTGTACCTATGGAAACTGATAAAACTACTATTTGTTGGAGGAAGTTCTAGCAACAGAAGTGACTCACGAACCCCAAGCCAATTTTCTGTTATAATTAAAAGTCCAGTGAATGGAAGAAGAAGAAAGCACTCAAGACAGAAGTCATGTTGGTGAATGACCATATATTTAGCAGTGCCACCTTTACCGAGGCAGATCCAGAGTCTAGTAGCCAATATATAATTCGAACTTTCTAGCTAGCAAAGACTATTGTAGTTAACTTCACCAATCTGTGCATGCAGTTTTGGCTGGAGAAAGCAAGAAGCTGACAATAATTGATCAAGGAGAACAGATTGGAGACAAACATATTGAGATTCCAAGAAGCACTGTGAGTTGCAGAGATCACATCTCAAATCATTTCTACTGCAAACAGGGTTAGAAGGTCATGGATGTGCTGATAAAGTGCCCAAATGTTTTTTGCAGTGAACTTGCTGTTCTTCTGTTTTTCACTTTGTATTAACATGTGCTCATTTTCAACAGTTGTGTCCAAAGCCATTACATTCAAACCATGGTTGCCCTCAGGCCATTTGCTTTTTATTTCAATACTTTGCTGGTCAATAGACACTTGAATTAATAGTGACGAAAGGTTTCTTTAAGTCACAAAACCAGTTATGATGTTAATTATCATGACAGTTTTTTATTGTTTAATAAAATACAGATGTAAGGTTACAGTATGTCACAACAACAATGATGAATTTCTTGTATATCCCCAAATCACACCAGGAATCACATGTGAGGATACAGATTTGTTCAAATGCATCAAAAACAAAGTAGAAACTAATTAACATAAATGCCATCTGTCCATCAGCTAATTGCAGCACCACAGCCAGACTGTAGACAAGGAGTCATACAAGCCAGACAGTCAGAGTTCTGGAGACCTCGGCTAACAAGCCTCCTCCCCACTGCTGGTCATTGAAGAGCTGAGAGAAACCTGTGTCTTGTTATACATGAGCACTTAGATGGCATCTTCAGGGCTCCAGCAAGATGAGCAATACCACCCTGAATTGAGAGGGGGCACTATTGCTAATAACCTCTCTCCTTTTACACCCACAGTTCAAAGTAACATCAGCTGGGAGACAACTGACATCACTTGCCCTTTGCAGCAAAAGCCTTGCTCCTTCCATAAATCCACAATAAAAACCTGAAGGTAACTGGAAGTGGGTGTTCATGAAGGAGCTGAGATTGACAATGACAGAGGTTCAACGGAAACAATTTCATTTACCTTTTGTTTATTCACGGTAGAAGCCATTATTTGGCATCTGTATTTGCTCTTTTCTTTCCTTATTTCAATCACCATCATTACGAAGGTGAAACACAACTGTTGATTTTGATTTTTCTCTCTTGGTTTGTTACAGTGTGATAGAAATTTAGGGCCAAAAGTAGGGAATGTCACAAGATTTTTGGAACCAGCAACCAAAATAAATGCACATCAAATACACTAAAAGAGATCAGATCCAAAACTAAAAAAGAGCAAACCTCTAAAACAAATTGCTCAAGTTTTTGTCAAGCTAAAGGGTCTTTCTGATGAAGAAAGTGTAAACAGTTACAGAGTGTTGTACCCATTCAATCAAAAGACATAACAAAAGAACTGATCAAAAACTGTGCTTTTATTTTATACCAATTATTTCTTTTACAAAGAATATGGCTTAAATAGGTCTAAGTGTAGCAGGTATCATTATACTACAATGCAAAAGATGGGAAACCAAAAAAAAAAAAAAAGAGTAAAACAAAGTCACCAGACTGGCAAACGTCAAACACCTAAACTGTTCCCTAACTTTTATTGCTTGAGGCATAAACTTTCCTTGGTTGTCATATTGTACAGGTAATTACCACTTAATTACCACTTAAACGCTACAAACTTTAAAAATCAATAAAAAAAATGTACTTCTGACCAAGCAGAAGGTAGGTACACTCCAATGTCAAATGTTGGCACTGTATCCGATCGTGTTCAGCTCTGATGGGAGCTGTGGGAGAAAAGCAAGTGGCAATCAGCAGCTACCCTCTAAAACACACGTAGCTGTGATCGCTCTCTCAAAAATGTCAAACGTTACTCCTTAACAATCTGTCGATGACAATGTCTGCTGAACAAACAAGTATTGCTAGCTAAGCGGAGGCAAAGTACACTCCAACAAGTGGTAAGAGTTAGAGCGAATCGAACAAAGACTGGCACGCGAGTAAGGAGGGCCCCGCCCAGCTCCCTATTCCCGACCTCACACTACCCCCTCCCCTCAGCCCACAGCCTCTCACTTGGATTTTTGGGAATAAATTGTTCCTTCAAGTGAACTATAATACTTAGCACGATGAGAGAAGCTGCAAAAGCAACAGGCATGTTCAAGCAAATTATAGAAAAAAAAACGATCTAAATCCTTTAAATGGTTCTCTCATGAAAGTGGACAGACATACAGACAGAAAGATATTGGATTTTTTATATATATATATATATATATATATATACTGTAGATGTCTACCACGACCATGTGATCACTACCTGTCAAATCATATGCACTTATATAGACCATACCACATAATAATAATAATAATAATTAGTTAAATTTACATAAAGCTTTTCTGAATGGGCAGTCACTTCAACCATTACTACCGTGTAGCATGCGACGGGAGCCACTTTTGCGCCAGTGTGCTCACAACAATGTAGCTATTAGGTGGTGAAGTGATGAGAGAGAGAGAGTTAGCCAATTAAAGTCTCAGGATGATTAGGGGGCCAGAATGACTAGGCTGTGGTGGGTAATTTAGCCAGGACATCAAGATACACCTACTGTTTACGAAGGACGCCCCGAGATCTTTTATGACCACAGAGAGTCAGGACCACGGTTTTACGTCTTATCCTCATCCAAAGTATGGTGCCATTTTTACAGCACAGTGTCCTTGTGACTACACTGGGGCATTGGGATTCACATTCAGACCACAGGGTAAACACGCCATGTTGGCTTTACCAAAGCCTCTCAGCAACACCAGCGTGTGGTATCAAACCAACCAAGCTTCCAGTAGGCAATGCTTAATAATGGCAAAACTGCTCAACCTGAAATGAAAAAGAAAATGTTTACATGTTAAAATAAAATGTTAAGATTTCCCTTTATTTATTAATTTCTATTATCAATATTTTTATCTATATTTTTATGGGATTTCCTGAAATGTTTTGAGCAAAGTATGCATGTGTATTTTTTGCCAGCAGAATGCACTTCTAGCTTTTGATTTGATCTAGAAAAATTTCTGAGTAAGTTGTATTATTTTATTGTTCTGCCAGAAGAACATTAGCCACCATTTTGAGATGTTAACATTATCAGTTACCCAGAATGCTTTGGGTATGTGTGACTTCATCATGATATAAAGGTCGGCACATGCATTTCTGGGGTATGAGATTCTTGCTACAAAAAGTTTCCTGGTTAACTAACTTGAGTTATTTCATTTTTTATTTGTGTTTTGAGTTTGACAAGAAGATCAGTAATGACATCGCATTGACCTTTTGCTTTTGATTAAGTCTCATCTCCTGACCTTTTTATTAAATACTCCTCACTTTTGTCTACTGAGTCAGGACATTAGCATGGTCCCTGTGTCCTACACTTAAATAAGATGGCCACCAACACCAAGACCACATGACCATACCCCCTTGACATCATATAGGGCTCATGCCCTAGCAAGGTGAGCTGTCAAAACAACCATATACTGCAAAGGTGATGTTAGATGATGCAACCAAACAAAAAACATGTAAAGTTTATTGTTTGTTTTCTTTTTCACATCATTGTTGCAACCTTTTTTATGTTGTACAGCATTTGTGGGTGGCCAGGATGGGGTGAGGTTCCAGCCCTTCAGAAACAAGACAAGGAAAGCAAGGATTATCCTGAATCCACCAGGAAGCAGCCATGAACTTCCATTACGGAAATGGGTAAGCTGGCATCCCTGCCTGGACAGGGTCAGGTTCCTTGCCTGGCTGGGAGGCCAGTGTGATGCAAAGGTAAAGGGAGACAACCTGTCAGGAATACATTCTCCACTGATATGCTAGATGGCAGCTTCCCTGGGCTAGAATCCCCACTCAGACACTCAGAATGCTGGGGAGCTGCTGGGATTAGTAATCCTTACTTTGAAAGACTTCCATTTGACTTTGAAGTTCTTCCAACACGTTTTACCCTAGCACTGGAAGTTCTCCTGGGTCCAGGATAAGAGAAGCCACTTGACCTCATCCAGGCGACTTAGAGTCGGGTGTGGAGGATGGACAACACCCGCCTGGAAGAGTGGAAGAAGAAAGAGAGAGAAGATTTGTCTTATGTTTATGCCACTGTTGAAGCCTTTTGGAAAAGTACTTATGAAAGTAGATCTTTTGATTATACCAGGACTTGAATCTGTGCAGTTGTGTCTGGACTTTAGGACACTATAACACCACCCCAGTGGTCACAACAGTTAGTATAAACATTTTAATCTTTTCATCCATTTTTTTTTTGCACGCTATTCCATCTCAAGGTTGCAGGGTGGTGGATCAAAACCAGGCAGCACCAGAGGTAAGACTGGACCAAACTCTTTACAGCATACAAGACCTGCATGGAGTAAAGAGTCATTGTATTGCATGCAATCGGACAAGTTACAAACATTTCTAATCCCCCCTTTTCTAGGAAAGAGCAGCAGCTTATAAATTTAGAAGTTATGAGCCTGTAACGGACATCTGTATTTGGCAAGGCAGATTCTTGGAGACAGCCACAGAGATTCTTAACCTGTCAGTCTGTAACCCTAGATTGTTCTAACTGCATCAGAATCAACATTTTCTCTAATTATTTTAAGTAGATTGACTGAAAGTTTAAAATTTCAGCTTTTTTTTCTTTACTTGCTGATCATTTCAAGACATTACTTGCAGATATCACAGAAACATCCCTAAAAAATCCATGCAAGCTTCCTTGGCCACATGTTTGAAGTGAGTTCCACTTATACATATTGTATATACACTAAAAATAGATTAAAATAACAACATAAAGAAACATAAATGGCTCCAGTTGCTCCCTCCTGATGTTTTGTTTGAAAGGTGCAAATTACTAAGAGAAAGAAGATTGTAAGAGAAGATAAGCATATATGAAAAATGTGCTTGAAAGGAAAAACGGCACAGATATTGCATATCAAAAAACATATTTTTCAAACTGTCATAACAATCTGTTATCATAACATTTCTCAATTGCACTTCTGAACATACATATTTCAAAAATGTGAATGGAAGAGATTGCCTCTGAATTTAAAGGTATAATGTGAATAACAATAGGAATGGAAATAAAATGCCTTTAGGAAAGCAACACAGTATAGTTTCTGAAGTGCCATCAATATAACAAATTTGAGCTAACATTACTGGCCTTGAATAAAATTGAGGTACTGTATCTGAGAGAAACAATGGGCAAATGTAGGCAGAAGCATTCAATTGAAGCACATATTAAGTTTGGTTGTGTCCCTCTATGTATTCACTTAATCCAGTTCATGGTGTCAAGTACAGGGCTCAATCCAAGGAGCAACTCACACAAAGCTGAAACCACCGCTTGAGAGAATGAAAGGAGAATGAGGATTTATGGGCTGTACAGACATAGGAGAAAGGCACAGCAGCTCTAAGAGAAGGAGGGACACAGAAGAAGAAGAAGAAGAAGAAGAAGAATATACACAAAAAGGAACAATCAGAAATGAATACTGGTATTGCAGCAACCAGACAGATGCACAGCAGACTGCAACCTCTGTACATTGGAGTTGGGTGACTCATTGATTCATTCAATGGAAAATTCAACTAGGTAAAACAAAGAGGTTTTCTAGGAATAAAAAGAAAGAAAATTAGAAGATTTCCAGTGTGAGACCAGCAACAATTCTGCAGCAATTCTATCTAGAAAAAAAAACCTTAGCTGGATAAAAGCAAGGGAAAGAGCAGAGGGATCTGGGTGAAGAAACGTATGAGACAAGAAAAGAATATTAATATAGTGATGGAAGGCAGAAAGTTAGAGGCAGCAGAACAGAAAGCAAACTGGGGGAAGGTCTGTGGACAAAAATGCTAGGATTATATAGGGGACAGTGATGACAGATGGGGTCAGAAGTTTGATGCAAGTTTATAAGAGGTAAAGTAAAAATATTTTTGAGGAGTATGAAGAAATGTTAATAATTATATTACAGCTTCCTATGAAACAGTGGTGATGGTGGTAGTGTATAGAGGTTGTATTGCTGACTGACTGAAGTTATCAATAGCAGCAGAGAAGACACCTTCCACAGAACTGCACTGAAGCCAAGTTGCTATGTGTTGGAGATAGGAAAAGAAGGTATAAGGGGGAAAGAAAACCTGAACCTCGGTAATAGTAAGGTTCTGAACTTGGAGTCATTATTAACAAGTCATTAAATACCTTGCCCAGCCTTGGGTTGAAACATGATGGGGTGCCAATATTATGAAGAGCTTCATTTTGAAAGATGGATTATGTTTACCATTCCAAAGAATGGTAGAGAGAAGAGATGTAACTCCAGACAAATACTTTATGGACGACCAGTGTGGCACTGACAAAAATTAATTTTGGAGGGTGTTTGATAATTGCCACTCTTCTGCAAAGGAAAGTGGAAACACACAGTGATGACAGAGGAAGATTAAAAGAAGGAAAGCAGATTTAGATGTGTTTATTTCATAGCCAGACAGGGTCTCAAAAGAACTGATTTACCTAAACATGTGAGGGGAATTGAATAAAGCATTAGTATTTTATGATGGGAGGCATATGCCATAATAGTAGTAATCAAGTCAAGACTGAGAATAGTGATTTCAATTGACTCAAGTGAGAGATTAAAAAGTAAGGGTATGGGGGACAGGCTTGTCTGACATATCTTTAAATGTAAAAAGGTTCTGAGATAAAAGACTTGGTAAAAATCACTTACATGGGAAGGAGGACAATGTTTTGATCATGTTAGCATTAACACTCACTAAATCCCATTCAGTACAAAACCTACCATGTAGTCAGAAGTCTTTTTACTTTTTGAATGACATGTCTGCAGAGCTCTCATCTGCATGAATACAGTGCTAACTGCTTTCAGAAATGAAACCTAGAGGCAGGACATTGGGACCAGATGTTTTTCCAGAGCTCATAGAATTCAAAACCTCCTTAAGCACAGATAATGTCATTGGAGAGATCAACACAGTAGCATCTTTTGCAGAGAGTCCCAGGAACAATAGCATGTCTAAAAAAAATCAACTTCAGTACAGAAATGGTGTTTCTTTTAGAAAACAATTGAAATAGTTTGAAAGATTATTTTTTATACTGTCATGAATAAGGTTTCATGATTCATTTGTAATGGCTTCAGTGATATGAAAAGATTAGTGTGTGCAAGGAAAGCGCTGTTAAGGAAAAACAAGTATGTGTTTCATTTAAGAACATGATGCAAAGGCTACTTAGGAAGAAGGTGTAAAGACGCTAGGGGTCGCTGTTGCCCCTTCAAACCCAACAACGCTCTGGACACAGGTTAAAAGCAACAGGAATATCCTTTAATTCCGTTCTTCCACTAGTAGTGCCTTTAAGCACCTCCACCACAATTAGCAGGCAAGTGAATACACAATACTATAATAATAAACAAATATTCTCTCCTCCGCACCTTCCAGCAAGCTCTGTTCTACACCTCCCGACTCCGGCTCTCTTGCTGGGTTTACAGCAGTCCTTTATATAGTCTTTGACCCGGAAGTGCTTCTCTCCTCCCGACCACGTGACTTGCTAGCATTTCTAATAAAGAACTGGCTTTTTCTTCAGGCATGGCTCCTCCAGTCCTGTCATAGTTCCTCCTAGCAGCACCCTTGGTAACGAACAGGGCTGAGAAACCGAACCCCAAGGCTCAGGATGCCCTGCAGGAATCTGGGGCACCGATACACTACAGGGGAGCTGCCGTCTAGCATTTTGGGGGAGGCAGTGTCCAAAAGTAGCTGCCTCCCCTCATCCTTCCATCCTCAGGGCATCCTGGCCGGGTTGAGCTGCCAGCCGTCTATCACAAAGGACTTATTATAAAGTTGGGCAGAGAATCTGGATTCCTGTAGGAATATCAGTTCAACTCTCTTGTACAAAAAGTAACCAAGAACATGAGTCATTTTATGTGCAGTCCAAGTCTCTGGACACTTCAGGAGGCAACTAATAGCCATGGATAAAGTATTGTATAGAATGGCAGAGTGAAAGCAGAAAAGAAAAAATAAGGATTTAGAAGGAAGCGGCCACATCCCTGTGCACCTTGCCCCACTGGAAACACCTCAAGCAATCCCACAAATGGCCAGCCATCGAAAGGTTGGCCTCATCCTCCCTTCCATACCTGTGTGTAAATAGCCATGGAAGCAAAGAACAACTTACAGCTTAACCCAAGCAGGCACAAGATCACCCCAGCTTCAAAACACTTTACTTCAGGCAGCAGATCCATCATTGAAAGTAATGATAGTGGGATTATCCACAACCCCCAAAATACTAATGAGACTCAAGAATAATATGATAAATTGTGGTGAGAAGTATAGATCTTGCAATGAAGGAGCTATGACTAACCATATCTTTAAGAAGGTATCACTGACATTTCCAATCTAAAGGTTTGCTTTTATTCCCAGGAGGCAAACTTTTTTCTACTGTTTCCGTCTACCAGCTCTTTAAGTTTAGTAATTGTCCTGCCATCAAACTCTGCAGCATTGTAATCTGTCCGTCTTAATGTCCCATTATTTTCATCTGTATTCTAAACTCCAATGAAATCTTTTTCTGCTTAGTTGTATTCACTGAAAGCAAAGGTCACAAGTATTCTCATAATTTGATGACACAAAAAATAAACAAAAGTGATGGGGAGGAAAAGATATTTGACTAATGCAGTCCCATTTGGACTGAATCCTAACCTGTGGGGCTGTGTCCTTAATAGCAAAATAGACAGCAACACAGAAGCTTTCAAAGCTGAGCTTCATACCAGCAAAACATAATACAAGCAAAGGAGGTGACCCTCTTAAGAAGAAAAATCAAAACAAAAAAAAAATACTAATAAAAGAAATAATGTAGTCCTAGCGGCACACTTATATAATACATTCTGCAGGGGGAGAAAAGGAGGCTCTGATGAGCTTTCCATTTTATCACATCTAAATCACCAACCCCAGCAAATTGAATGACAAATTGCAAGTGTGGTGGGAGGGACATGATTAAGGCAGCTTTAATTATACAGACACTCTGCTTTAAATGTATGCGGTGACGCATTCCGGTGACAGACTCAGAAGAAGCATGACAGAAATTGTGATTTACCTCCTTCAGCTCCATCTCTGAAAGACATACTGTCAAGCAATTGGCCAGGCCTCAGCTAGTAACCTGTAAGCCTTCCTATTCAGATCAATCCAAGGAACATAACTATATTTTATTACACAGAATTAACATTTATTTTTTCCATTAAAGTGACTTACAGGTCACAAGTGAAAATACAATTGGTTTTCTATTTCTGCATAAGGAGCACTAGCATGTGCATTATCTCCATGAAGGTCACTAGAGAGTGTTTAGCTGGCTTCATAAGGCTTTACCCTAACCTGTAATCCACACTGAGGCCAGCTAAATTAGGTGTGACAAGGTGTGAGTAATAAGAAGGACCAGCTACTTGTTAAAATAATGACACACTTGACCAAAGGGTACCCCACAGAGGTACACTAAACTTTGTATATGGAGAGATGAAACATCCCAGCACAGAGAATGGAGAAACATTGTAGCATTCCTAAGCAGCAATATGCATAAGCAAGAGTGAATAAAGTACAGGAAATGGATGTTTTACTGCTTTAGACATATGCAACATTGTGTCTATGTGTGCCTGCTAGTGTTTCTGTGCATGCTGAAAAGGACCATCAAAACTTTTGGAATTTTTATTTTTGCCTCGTTTTCTTACGTTATTGTTTACGATGAATAGTCATGCTTATCGGTTCCTCAACTATATCAAATGTGGTGATTAAGTAGATCAGTAGATAAACTGCACACTGAAGGGAATGATCAATGGGGCTGAGGAGTGCCCTTGGAAATTTGAGTGAAACTCACCCTGGAAGGAATATTACATGATATGTCAGCCAGGGGGCACGACACTCTTTGAGTGTAATGGGTGCTCTGAAATAGCAACAGGATGCACCCATACATTGATGAGATGAAATGAATGATATGGCCAGATGGGTCAGTGGCCAAGTGGCCCCAAAAATGTGCTTTTCACTGAAACTTTGCGAGGTTTACTTTCAACCCTATTGCTGAAATATTTCCTTAAAATTAGCCATGCGGCCATCTTAGGCAAATGTTTTTTTTTTTATTCCAGCACGACATGATGCTTTGTGAGGATTGGCATGGCAACCATTGACGCAAAACAGCAAACAAATATGGAGTGATGACAAGATGGTAAATGCATTTGACTTTTTTTGTTTCGCCATAAAATGAATAACCAGTGCTATTTTTGGATTTCTTGAAGTTTGAAAACCTCTACTTGGACACATATTTATTAAATATTTTTCCAGGAAATGCTACAAAAAATTGCAAACACTGGTAGTCATAACACTGATGCTGATCCCTTGCTGCCTACGCTGTTAGTAGTGATAGGAGCACCGGAGATGGTGAGAGTGAGATAAAGGACTTGGAGTACTGGGCTGTGCTATTGTTTGGAGCTGCTGACTGAAATGTATTTACATTCACTTATTGCGAGTCTGTGAACATTTGTTGCATTTTGTTTGTGGTTATTGTTCCATCTGCCGCTTTTGTTGCTTGTAGCCTGGTGGCGCAGTGGTTAGCAGATTGTCCAGCAGGAAATTCATAAGCACTAAGGGGGCATTTACTCCACTCCAGAGACTTTACAGTTTTACATTGACATTACCTAGGTAGATAGATAGACAGATACTTTATTAATCCCCAAGGGGAAATTCACATACTCCAGCAGCAGCATACTGATAAAAACAATATTAATTAAAGAGTGATAAAAGCGCAGTGCAAGTTAAAAAATGCAAGATGGAGAGTGCGAGGCAGGTATAACAGTCTATAATCTTATGTAGTGTTAACGTTTACCCCCCCGGGTGGAATTGAAGAGTCGCATAGTGTGGGGGTGGAACAATCTCCTCAGTCTGTCAGTGGAGCAGGACAGTGACAGCAGTCTGTCGCTGAAGCTGCTCCTCTGTCTGGAGATGGTCCTGTTCAGTGGATGCAGTGGATTCTAAGTGATTGACAGGAGCCTACTCAGCGCCCATCGCTCTGCCACAGATGTCAAACTGTCCAGCTCCGTGCCTACAATAGAGCCTGCCTTCCTCACCAGTTTGTCTAGGCGTGAGGCATCCCTCTTCTTTATGCTGCCTCCCCAGCACAACACCGCATAGAAGAGGGCGCTCGCCACAACCGCCTGATAGAACATCTGCAGCATCTTATTGCAGATGTTGAAGGACGCCAGCCTTCTAAGGAAGTATAGTCGTCTCTGTCCTCTCTTGCACACAGCATCAGTATTGGCAGTCCAGTCCAGTTTATCATCCAGCTGCACTCCCAGGTATTTATAGGTCTGCACCCTCTGCACACAGTCACCTCTGATAATCACAGGGTCCATGAGGGGCCTGGGCCTCCTAAAATCCACCACCAGCTCCTTAGTTTTGCTGGTTTTCAGGTGTAGGTGGTTTGAATCGCACCATTTAACAAAGTCCTTGATTAGTTTCCTATACTCCTCCTACTGTCCACTCCTGATGCAGCCCATGATAGCAGTGTTGTCAGCGAACTTTTGCACGTGGCAAGACTCCGAGTTGTATTGGAAGTCCGATGTATATAGGCTGAACAGGACTGGAGAAAGTACAGTCCCCTGTGGCGCTCCTGTGCTGCTGACCACAATGTCAGACCTGCAGTTCCTGAGACACACATACTGAGGTCTGTCTGTAAGATAGTCCACGATCCATGCCACCAGTCACAACTGCCATTCATTTTAAAGCTAACACTCTGCTGTCATTATTTATTTTACTCTGTGTGTGTCTGAGACCTTCAAGTTGATGTGTACAGTATTTGTGTAAGCAGAGCACCAAAACGCCTCTAGCTCAGGAGTCGCCAGCCTCTTTAAAGCGGTCCTGTTCATGGTGCTAGAGGGCACAAAGCCCACAGAAGAAATGCTTACCACTGTGACGATACTGCAGGTGATGGAGAGGCTGCCTGAGATGCCAAGCTCTTCAAAGGGCATTGGCATGCTCCGAGGTTCAAGGAGGTGTAAATTGGACTAATTGAAAAGCCCAATGAAGGTAAATTTAATTCCGAGCACAGTGGCAGTGTGAAATGTCTTCTTAAGGGGTTTAGCTACAGTAGGGGAGAGTCACATTCAAAGCAAGGGTCTGTTACAAGGAAATTCATTAAATATTTTACCAAAAATGAAATTTCTTATTTAAACTACCATGTGTAAAATTCTTGGCGTGCTTCTTTTTGCTCTTCACATACTGTATATAATGCAATTACATTTGCTTGAATGAATTCTGTTAATTTTTTTTTGTGGTGTTTAGACATTATCTTTATAGCAACGACAACTATTGCTGGTCACGTGGAGGAGATATTTGATTTCATCATATGTCTGCTACCAAAATGGTGGTATATTTCTTGGTACATTAAGGAAATGCTGAAAAACAAAGTTCTGTGGTGTAGTTAGGGGATTTTACACCCAAGCAATCGTTAGAAATACTCTCTGCTTTCGAATCAATTTTGGTTATGATTTTGTTGGTTTAATATTTTGGCTTATAACATTAGTTCTTCTTTTGACTTTCTGGTAATCAAACCCTTGCTTATCTTCTAACCTTGAACCTTTCCGACCATTTTTATTTTTTTATCTTTAGCTTCTCATAAAAACACAGGACACTGCCACCATTTCCATAAGACCTACCCTACTAAAATGAGTTGGAAAATAAAAACATGAAAATGTTCTCACAAACTCTTGTAGAAATTTTCTCCTATGTGTATTTTTCACACAAATGCTATTCCTTACACCTCTGGTTAAGTAGTTATATTTCAAAAGATGTATGGGGGAATGCTGTTGTCTTTGTCCACTGACCTCATTTCTTAAAATAAATGAATGTAATGTAGTTTTATTTTTCTTGTTAAATTGATATCAAAATAGTTTGTCATTGCCTCCATTTACTTAGCAAACAGAATGGGTTGAGATCTGAT
The DNA here is from genome assembly GCA_026402145.1 of Polypterus bichir lapradei. Lineage (NCBI taxonomy): Eukaryota > Metazoa > Chordata > Cladistia > Polypteriformes > Polypteridae > Polypterus > Polypterus bichir. The sequence continues at coordinate 43,194,957 of JANRMT010062807.1, forward strand.
CAGTCCTTTCCTATTTTTAAGCACACAGTCATTATGACATTATGCCAGCGTCTATATATCTTAAATCTGATTTATCCTATAATTTACCTCTTTAGCTTCTGTTGCTTTCTATTGTATTCTAATTTGCTTTATAGAGAATCTTGGCATAGTGCTTGCTGTGAAGGGTGGTATGAAAAAAATAAAGATTAACTAATTAAGGGCATGGAACGACTTCATCATTTTCCAGAAAAAGAAAACATGATCAGGAAACGTAACCAAATAAACAAAGAAATAAAGCCTGCTGAAGCGCAATATTGTAATGAGAATTGCTACGCTGAGCTCCTTTTATGAGATGTTTGTCTGCAGTTACCCACTTGTTTTGTTCATGATCCATGCATTAATAAGCCCTACAATGTTGAAGATAGCAAAGAAAAATGGGGACACGCAGTACCTTCTCAGCAGTATGCACATCTTATTAAATTTCCCATTAAAATTCTTATTAATATTTTTCATTGTTGACTGTGTCATATATTTATATGTTCTTTTTTAATTCTTTAGGGCATTTCAAGAGAAAAACACTTATCTGGTTTGCATTTCTAAGAGTTGCCTTCTTGTTCTTTTCATTTATTATTAAGTTCTTGTAGCTTACTGTAGCTTCACAATATATGTAGACAAAGAAAGCTGCATTGTCTTTGCAAGTATATTAATTTTTTAAGTTTTATCAGACTTAAGAGGGTAATCAGTATTATTAGACTTAGTTATTGCTTTATCTTAAATTTCAATGTTTCCAGTATGGCCTGGTAACTGCAGAATTGAAATGCTATATAAAACCTAAAGTCACTGGTCCACCTCTGATTGTTTGTGTGTCCCTCCATTTGTCAAATTACAGAAACATTCATTCTGCACTACCCTCTATATGAATTTCTTTGTTCTCCTTGTGAACACCTACAGTGGATTCAGAAAGTATTCAGACCCCCTCACTTAGTATACTACTTACTATAGGCCAGTAAGCTAAGCCTGCATCACAAGTAAATTAATGGAAGGAATTATTAAGGAGAAGATTGAGCAACACCTGGCAAGAACGGGAGTATTACTGAACAGTCAACAAGGGTTCAGAAGAGGGAGGTCGTGTTTTACTAACATGCTGGAGTTCTATGAGGAGGGCAACAAAAGGGTATGATCAAAGTGGAGCTTATGATATTAATTATTATGACTTTCAGAAAGCATTTGATAAGGTGCCACATGAGAGGTTGGACCTCAAACTAAAAGAAGTGGGAGTTCAGGGTGATGTGTGTAGATGGGTACAGAATTGGCTCAGACACAGGAAGCAGAGGGTGATGGTGCGAGGAACCTCATCAGAACTGGCCGATGTTAAGAGTGGTCTTCCACAGGGGTCAGTGCTAGGGCCGCTGCTATTTTTAATAAATATAAATGATTTAGATAGGAATATAAGAAACAAGCTGGTTAAGTTTGCAGATACTAAAATAGGTGGATTGTCAGATAATCTAGAATCCACTGAATCATACGGAGAGACTTGGACAGCATACAAGCTTGGGCAGATTTGTGGCAGATGAAATTTAATGTCAGTAAATGTAAAGTATTACACATAGGAAGTAAAAATCTTAGGTTTGAATACACAATGGGCGGTCGGAAAATCGAGAGTACACCTTATGAGAAGGATTTAGGAGTCATAGTGGACTCTAAGCTATCAACTTCCCAACAGTGTTCAGAAGCCATTAAGAAGGCTAACAGAATGTTAGGTTATATAGCACGTTGTGTGGAGTACAAGTCCAAGGAGGTTATGCTCAACCTTTATAATGCACTGGTGAGGCCTCATCTGGAGTACTGTGTGCAGTTTTGGTCTCCAGGCTACAAAAAGGACATAGCAGCGCTAGAAAAGGTCCAGAGAAGAGCGACTAGGCTGATTCCAGGTCTACAGGGGTTGAATTATGAGGAAAGATTAAAAGAGCTGAGCCTTTACAGTTTAAGCAAAAGAAGATTAAGAGGTGACATGATTGAAGTGTTTAAAATTATGAAGGGAATTAGTACAGTGGAGTTCAACAAGTTGGAAACTTGTTAGGGGTAAATTTTTTAAAAGCAGTAGTGTGGTAGATAGATGGACTTTAGGGACCTTCAAAGTTCAATTTTATGTTCTTTTGTGAGAAATTAAGTGAATAGGACTGGCAGGCTTTGTTGGGTTGAAGTTTCTGTTCTCATCATAGGTTTTTCTAATGTTTCTAATGTTTCCTTACTACTAAAGTCATAACAGTTAGAGTCACTCTATCAGTAGGATCCAAGCCTTTGTATTTTTTCCACAGAAGTTCAGATTTTTTCTGAGGTTATTATAAAAATGTTTTTTGACCTGGGGCTGCTGATTGTTTACTGTTAACTAGTAGCTGAGCTGGTTAAGGAAAAATCAAGCAATTTATCCTTTCATATCTATAAAAGTAAGACCGAAAGGCGAGATCCATCCATTCATTTAGTTAATTATTTTATCAATTTCCTGGTTTATTATCATTACTTTTATCATTATGGAACCTTTCAACCCTGTAATGAATAAGATGGATTACATTTTTTGTTGGAATTGCGTGATTGTGTTGTTAAGGTAGTGCTAATGTGAAATTCGCTTAACTTTGTGTAGACTTCACTCTGCGCTCTTTTGTAAAGATAATGTTAGCTAAGCCACACATACAGTGGGAATTGGGAGAAGACATGAAAGAAGAACCCTGATATTATCTCCAAGGTTAAATTACTGTCATGCAAATGACCAACAGGAAGAACAGACTTGCGCTGCTTACAATCCATAGATGAGATTTGACTGCCGTGATTACATAAATCTTCCCAAATGTAATGGTACTGCTTTTATTGTAAAGTTGACTGACACCTTGATCCATGTGAATATAAAAGATTAGATACAAAGTATTTTGTACAGTTGGACCACAGATCGGTTAGGTGACTGACTCACCAGTGGTTTAAAGTCCAAGGCCTTACCATGCATGTCTGTAGATCACCTTCGAAGCTCTTCCCACGTATGTGATACCACCCCGGGGCAAGAGGGAGTGCTGCTGCTGTCTTCTCTCTTTCTCTCTCTACAGTACAGAAAAGTGAGGGCAACTGACTCCGCCGCTTCTGGTCCCTGGGCTATAAGAGGACAACCTCCCAGAAAGAGGCTTCATTTCTGCAAGAGTTGATCAGAGCTAATGAGCTCAGTGAATTTGCTGAAAGAGAATAAAGAGCCTGATGAACAACTGCCACCCTTGTTGCATGGTGACTAATTGTGTTTCCCTTTTTACACCATCGTGCTTTTGTTTTTGTTGGGACTAAAAGTAAACGGGGATGGCCAGGTTAGCACCACAAAAATTCTTATGTTGCAAGACTGTTATTACCTTGGACGACCACACCATTACATTACTCTTTCAACACCATTGTTCAGGGAGGTTCATTTATTTGAATTTTTTCTTTTTGAAGCTTACCTGCTACTGTATTATGCACACTAGATTGACGTGAATGAATTTTACAGCATCACTTCCTGGGATTCTACACACTTATACTATAATTCAGGATGTTTTGCTTCATTCTTACTAAGAACTAATAATGATAAATCTTGTCTCACAAAACAGGACAAAAATGTTATATTCTCTTGACCTAAGTTGAAGAGAACTGCTTAAATAGCACCTTATGCAGCAGACATAAAAGATGTTCACCCCTTGGAAGTTTTCACATTTTATTATTATACAGCATTGTGTCACAGTGGATTTAATTTGGCGAATGAAGGTCAGTAGGAACAAGACAGAATACATGTGTGTAAATGAGAGGGAGGTCAGTGGAATAGTGAGGATGCAGGGAGTAGAGCTGGCGAAGGTGGATGAGTTTAAATACTTGGGATTAACAGTACAGAGTAATGGGGATTGTGGAAGAGAAGTGAAGAAGAGAGTGCAGGCAGGGTGGAATGGGTGGAGAAGAGTGTCAGGAGTAGTTTGTAACAGACAGGTATCATAAGAGTGAAAGGGAAGGTCTACAGGACGGTAGTAAGACCAGCTATGTTATATGGGTTGGAGACAGTGGCACTGACCAAAAAACAGCAGACAGAGCTGGAGGTGGCAGAGTTAAAGAGGCTAAGATTTGCACTGGGTGTGATGAGGATGGATAGGATTAGAAATGAGGACATTAGAGGGTCAGCTCAAATTGGACGGTTGGGAGACAAAGTCAGAGTGGCGTGATTGCACTGATTTGGACATGTGCAGAGGAGAGATGCTAGGTATATTGGGAGAAGGATGCTAAGGATAGAGCTGCCAGGGAAGAGGAAATGAGGAAGGCCTATGAGAAGGTTTATAGATGTGGTGAGGGAGGACATACAGGTGGTGGGTGTAACAGAACAAGATGCAGAGTACAGAAAGATATGGAAGAAGATGATCTGCTGTGGCAACTCCTAACGGGAGCAACCAAAAGAAGAAGAAGTCACTGATCAACAGAAAGAGAATCTTTTATGTCAAAGTGAAAAAATATATCTGCAAAGTGGTGTAAACTAATTTATCAAGTATTTGAATCAAAAATGATACTGCATCTTGAAGAAATGGTAACCAGCACACGAAAAAGTAACTTGAAAAAGTTTTTCTGAAATGCCACACCATACGAGATTTAACAGAAAGGAGGAGGCAGAAAAACTTTCATTCATAGAGTGCCTTTCTATGGTGGAAGCCATCCCAATATTTATTACAAGTATTAAGAATTATTATATTTAATTTTATCTTTATAGCTGGAGCAGTGAGGTTTAAGACATGGTCATGATTGGACTGGCAGCCTTGTGATGTATAACACCTTAACCACCAGACCATACTGGAGAAGACAAGAAGAATGGAAAGCAGGGAAATGCATAATAATATTGTAAAAACACATATGAGGTGTGAGAGGAGGAATGGAGTTCGCCATTTTACATCGAATGCTGGTGAGTTGCCCTAAAATAAAGGCAATGCTTAACGCCCCTTCCATCACACCAGTCGTGGTACCAGGCCCCATGTATCCAGGGTCAAAGGCAACCCATTTGCCACTCTTACCCTTTGCATTGAGAGCCAACCCAAGGCCAGGGTCCACATCGGAGGCTCACTGGCAGCCATGCATCAGGGCCTTAGCAGCTGGGTAATGCATCCAAAGTGCTTGGCCTGCGCACAACACCACTTGCAGGTCTGCTTTTATGACAGTTTCTCCAGGTATTCCTGGCCCCTCAGACAGTTCTTGGCCAACTAAGGGCCGTGTCCCTCAGTGGCACTGTAATATGTTAAATCATGCCAAGGAGGCAGGTGTATTGCTTTTTAAAATAAATAAAAAAACAGACCCCTTTATTTTATACAGTGGTCTGTATAAAATAAAGGGGTCTGTTTTTTTATTTATTTGGTCTGGTCTACAGGTTCTCAGCCTCCAATATGTGATGCTGAGGCACTCTCTTCCCTTGCACTGTTCACTCGATTTGTATCCCAGTGAATTACATTTCCTCAGCTCATAAAAAAGTGCAGTAATTATTAGTCCAGTCAGTTGGGCTCTATCTTCAAATGTTTTATGAGCTGAACACAATCTAGATGGAAGCTTCAGTTTCTTGGTGATAACCGCAGAAGTAATTATAATAATCCTGGCCTTCTGGCCCCCTGGCAAAACAAGAGAAGGAGCAAGAAAAAAAAAAAAAAGCAACAGAAGCGAAGCCTTTTCCCTGCCTGCTTTCCTCTCTGTGAGTGGCTGCTACTAGCACTTCCCTGATGGAGCTGAATGTTGATACAAAGCTTGAAGAACACCTGAGCATCACCATGGGAGTAAGCAGACCCCCTTATACCATCTCTAATACCTGGTGCATACTTGAGCAAGACGATGGTGCACATAACACACCCTACAGTGTGTAATAATGGAGCACCTCACGGAACTGTCTTGTCTCCTGTCCTGTTCACCCTCTACACAACAGACTTCCAACACAACACCAATGCTTGCCATCTATAGAAATTTTCAGATGACTCCTCCATTATAGCCTGCATCAATAATGGAGACAAATTGTAGTTTAAAAAAGGTTGTAGAGGACTTTGACTTGTGGTGCAGGTATAACCTGCAACTTAGTATCAACAGGACAAAAGAGCTGGTGGTGGACTTCTGGCTTGCCAAGGAGCCACTGAGACCAGTCACCACTCAAGGGGAGGATGTGGAAGTGGTGCAGAGCTATAAGCCCCTGGGGATTCACATGAACAACAAACTTGACTGATTTGCCAGCACAATGGCCCTGTACAAGAAGGGCCAGAACAGACTGGAATTCCTAAACTGACTCAGCTTTTTTGATGAATGCAACAAGCTGCTGGAAATTTTCTATCAGCCCATAGTAGCCATTGTGGTGTTCCATGCTGTAGTCTCCTGAGGAAGCAACCTGTACTCATAAGAAGCACAATGGTTGAGCAAATTCATTAGGAAAGCCTGCTCCATTATGGGATGGTGGCAAAATTGGATGTCATCATGTAAAATCCCTTCCGTCCCCTCCAGGAGGTGCTCTCTTTGAGAACTTTTAGCCACAGGCTCATTCCATCACGATGTGCCATGAAGCATCTCTAGAGTTCATTTCTGCCCATATTATTATCAGGAAATTCAATGCTTCTCTCGATTTACTCGTTACATTCATTTTGAAATTTCTGCACAACGTACACTTATTTATCAGTTTATTAATCGATTGATCAAGTGGCTGTATTATTTGTCTTGTGAGTCTTTATCCTTGTTTTTTATGTTTCTGGTACTATATGCATGTGAAGTTCTCCTTATGATTTATATAGTTTATCTGATCTATTCTATACCACCTTACACCACAGGACAACCTAACAGGTGAAAGAACCAGAGTCTGAGAATTTGGGAAAGCAGGGAAACACCTTGTGATTTGATGCCTTACCTCTGTATCCCCATTTAAAACCGGCAATAGAAATGGTTTTCGGTGATCCAATCACAATTTTAGGGTGGATGTTGACTTTTGTCGACATAAGGGGTTGAGGACGGATGTCAGCCAGGGGCAGAGGGCAAAAAAGAGCTGTAAACATTGATAAAATGCACTATTACATTATAGGGTAGACCCCCTTTGCTAGGAGGACTGTTAGACTTGTTGACTTGATGTTGAATCCCTGTGTGTGCTTCAGTAGCATAGAGTAAACAGTGTCTAGAATGGTATCCACATTGGGTGAGAGAACGAAGCGAATGTGCAAAGCAAAATACTCCGTGTGTATTGTTTATTTATTTAATTAATTTTTGCATATTATTGCTAAATTGGACTCCCATTTTTCACACTCCGATTTTGATGCAAGTGATCTGGAGATCGAAAACGAAAGTTAGGTACCTGCATCAGCTGATTGGTCCCAAGCTGATCGCATAGCTGACACACCTATGGTAACGTTCACCTGGCAGTACTAAACAAACACTTGTTGAATTCTGATTTTAATGCAAATGATCTGGAAATTGAAAATGAAATACAGGTATCTGCATCAGCTGATCAGTTCCCAGATAATCAGTTTCCAGCTAATTGTAGTGCTGAACACGCTTGTGTAGGTGACGTGCCTACAGCAACGTTCACCTTGGGAGGACTAAACAGACATTGAGCCGTGGCAGGCAAGCTGGCCATTGGACTTCATCAAATGACACAGCATGCTAGTTGGCACTACGAAAAGTGACTTTCAGCTTATGAGTGATGAGACAAACAGATATATAATAGGTATGTAATAAGCATGTGAATTTACATATTATAGAGACATTTGTCAAAAGTATTTTATGTTGAGTTATATGTGAAATCATTGCTACCTGTCCTTTATGGAATAATATTCAGCCCTGGGACAAAAAGATAATAATTAGCCATAAAAGGGTTAATACACATGTCAATGCACTTGTGATTGGATCATTCGGACCACATTTGGTAGTGGTCAGAAACAGATAACATAACAGAAGTCTATTAAAATCCTGAGCCAGAAAGACGACATTAGATCTCTATTTGGACATGATGCAGAGACAGAAGATACATTTTCATGTCAATATAACACAGACAGAATACATGGTGTAAAGTGACCAAGTTTTGTTGGCTTAGACACCATCCTCATCATGACATTGATGGGTTTAAATGTGAGAGACTGACCATCAGTGGAAACACTGAACGTGAACAGTTAATCTTATTGCAAAAGAAGAAATGGAAGGTCAGCCAACAAAGCCTGTCCTGCAATCCATTTTCCATTTATTATTAATCAGGCTTAGGATTGCAGGAACCAAAATCTACCCAAGAAGTTTCACAAGGCAGGAACCCAAACCTAGATGAGCTGTTTTATAAAGGGGAAAAATGAAAAAGAAACACTTCATTATTTTTTATTTTTTTAACGTGATTGCATTTATAAGAAGCCCATTCTATTTCATTAATTATCATTCAGTTGTCAAAGATCGAGAGACACAATATTAGAGTATTTCTTGAAATCCTCTATTAAGTCCAGCTGTATGCCTCTCTGTCACACAACATCTTATTTCAGCATTAGGGAAATTCTTTCTGATTGAATTGGCTTTAGCCGAGTTCTTTAGTCTAAAGGTTAATACCTGCCAATTTGATGATACCTGCTGGCAGATACAAGATGTAATGACTTATTTTCCAATTGATGAGATTTAGGGCTTCAATAGGAGACCAGATCATTTTGACTCATGGGAAATGACCGTATTAATATTCGGAACAATCAGCCTCATTTACAGCTTGATTTACCTCTCTTAGTGTTATGAGAACCTTCTGGGTCATACACATTTACTAGAAGTCATGAAGGGAGGGAAAAATTATGTCCACAAGATACAGAGAATATCCAAGGACACACGTTAAATTGAGCCATTAAATTTACATATTTGACGTTTCCTGGAATCATATTTTAAATGCCAATATTCTGACAGAAAAATCTGATATACAGTACTTTATTGTGTTGGCACACCTGAAAGTTTGGTCTAATTATTATGTTTGATTAATGCTTATGGAATAAAGCACATGAAAAGCCCCACCTTCATTTAGAAATAAAAGTTATACTTTGTCACACATGTATATTCGGGAGTCCCCAGACAAACGAGACTGAAGTAAGCAATACCACTCCAGGGCAAGAGGGGACCCTGGCACTAACAGCATCCTGTCCCTTCTCAACAGCCCAGAGAAGGCAGGGCTAGGCTGTATCTAGCAGCAAATTATATTGCTGAGCCTTTTTCCCTTTAAAGGGCTGGATCTCCGTTGCAGCATCACCTCTGGCTGCTCTATTATAGGGACTGCATAAACCCTGCATTCCACTCTGGCACTGTGTGCTCTTTTTCAGCCAGTAGGTATAGCCACTCAGGTACTCCCTCCTGGCCCTTTTCCCTTTTCTGCTGCAGGGATGGCCGTTTTTGCCAGTTGTTGTGTCATCTGCCTTCTAGCTCCCTAGAAAAGTTTTGCATGATTTCAGCGAGGTTGCACTTATTTCTGTGTTATAATCTAGACAGTTTCTGATCACAAAGTGTCCCAAAATTGTTCAAACTTCCCACTAGAGGTGGGGAAAACCATCAAACCCCCACTAGACATTAAAAAGAACAAATATGGTATCTTTATATATAAAAGATTTATTATAATAAAATGTTCAGAAAACAGTGAAACTCCGAAGAGCACAAAAACACGGAAGGTGATGCCTTCAAGATTGGCAATCCCAAAAGCAAACAAAGTCTCACAATGAAATGCACAGAGTTGTCAAGAGACAGAGAAATGGTCACAAAAATCCACTAATTCACAATAATTAAAAGGACCAATGTATACAGGGAACTCGTCACCACTACCACAAGCACATAAAATGAACCGCAAGGGACTGTAGGTTTGTCTAAGCCTTTATAAGGCTTAGGGAAGTCCTTTCCAGTGACATTCCTGCCCTCTTGGGAACCACCCAAAAAACACAAGGAGCATAACAGAAAATATTTTGACACACAGAAAATAAATAAGTAACAGTGTTAATGTAAACAAAATGAACAAAACAGACATAAATGAGGTTCTTGAGTCCCACTCAGAGAGGGAACCTTGGCTGAAACATGACACTCTGTCCATATCTTATGTAAACACATGAAACACAGCACATGGGCTGAGTTTTCCACCCATTAATAGTCGATGCACTCCTACAACTAGTCTTTTAATTTAGAAGTTGTTCCTCATGACTAGCAGGCTTGATAATTAGAGTAATGAAACTGTTATGCGACAGTTCTCAAAAGCATTAGGCTAAAGGGAAATTCTCATTCTACAGTTAAATAGATAGGTAGAAAGATAGGAAATGGACTATGTGAATAAATACCTAGATGTTTCATTGATTAACGGGAAAAATTACATGTAATCTGATTAAAGTTAACATATACATACTTCTACAACCACTACCATGATTCTGAGTAGTTTACATGATATAGACTATCCGGAGTCACTCAGATGTCAGCACTTCAGGTGTGTTTCTAACACTAGCATACAACAGAAGAACCTGACAATTGCATTATGGGTGCACAGTAGCACTCTCAGTTCAGTTAGAAATATGCAGAGGTCTACAGTCTAAACACAGGATGTCAAGTTTCTTGGTGACTCTAAATTGTCAGAGTGCCTTTGATGGACTGTGTCCATTCCTGCTTTGTCCATTGTGTTGATGGGATAGTTTCTGGCTCACAACAACTTTTGAAAAACTAGATTTATAGATTTAGATTAACTGGTATCTTGTTGGGAAGACATTGCAGACTAACAAGCCATACAATTAAAAAAAAAAAAGTCTGAGATTGGCAAGTATTAGTTTCTAATTAAGCAACTGGGTTGGAACAAAAACCTGCAGCCATTGCGGCCAATGCCTTGTCTAATGTTATTTTTATTGTTGTTAAATATGCATTCATTTTAAAAATCATATCATTTTAGAAATTCGGTCATACAAACATAAATGGGGTCGACATTTTTTTTTGCTTGTCTAATGTGAATAATTAACACTAATTTAATTCCACTTACAACTGCTGAAAACAAGCTGACTTCCTACCTTTAATGATACATTGAGATACCAGCAAGTAATATCTTTTATAGTAACATTTAAGAATAGCAAATGGACAGATTACCATTTCTGACAATAGTTATGCCATTTTTTGTAATTTGTTTATTTGCATAGCACGGCACTATGAGCTTTATGTGACTTACATTTTTCAACAAGCCTGATAGGTGCGTTTCCAGTCTCTGAACCTACCAGTGGATCTGTCCACAATTAGGTTAACATCAAAATACCTGCACATTTTTGCAAGAAATCTTATATTTTGATATCCTGTGTTCCAGCCACTGTATCCGTTGTACCAATGAGCACCTCACCAGGAAAGCTGAGCACCAGTTGACATTGTAGTTCATGAATATCAGGAAAACCCTTGACCTCAGTCAATCCTTTGACATTTGGTTACGGTGTGGATGAAGATTTTCATGTTCACTCAGTAGTAGTGTTGGCAGAACATCCATTGCTAAAGTTGGCACAGCTGGTGGCTGAGTTCTCACTTGGCATTTGGGCATCACTAAAATCTTCAGTCTCTGGTACGTTTTGCAATTCTGTTAATTTTTTTTCATGAATAAATCCTGAATGTATTGTTTGTTGAGACATCGTTCATGCATAACATACCCCGTTCACATTTCCCTCCAACGAGGCCTACCTGATTTTGTAAATTATGTAAGTTACTAATTGATGGGCTTCTGTTAACAGAAGAAGTTTTGAGGGGTTGTGATAAAATGTGTGGTATGATAAAATTTTAAGTCAATCTTATTTTTTTAAACTTGTTAGGCAGATGTTAGCAGTAAAATTTCCATCCATGTATACTTTCCAAATGCTCTTCAACTGTTGCATTAACTCATATGGTCATAAAGAACCATTGACTGTTGTGCTATGCAGGTTTATAAATATATTTTTTTATATATATATATCATTTTTGAAAACCAGAAAATTCCAAGGGTGTACTACTCAATAAAACATACATACAGGGTGGTCCAGATCTAATTATGCAGATCCAGATCATCTGGAAGACTTTGATTTATGCGGAGACAATTCCAGTTCGGCGCAAAGACGATTCTTCATGTCATCAGTTTGCAAACTTCTCGATGGTCCGGGATTTTTCAGGTGATTTTCTATGTAATAAACTTAATAAGTAATAGTGTAATGAAAACTGCATAATTAGATCTGGACGACCCTATATAATAATAACAGGTGTAACTATTTATGGACCAAACAAAGGAAAAATATAAATACAAGGGAAAAAAGGTAAGAAATGAACAAATCTAGATTCATCCCGACCCAAGATTAATTTATATTTCAATCAAGTCCGATATAACATGTATGTATACAGTCATCGTCCAATCCGCTATATCCTAACACAGGGTCACGGGGTGGTCTGCTGGAGCCAATCCCAGCCAACACAGGGCGCAAGGCAGGAACAAATCCTAGGCAAGGTGCCAGCCCACCGCAGGGCACCCACCCACACACCCAGCACACACCAGGGACAATTTTAGGATCGCCAATGCACCTTACCTGCATGTCTTTGGACTGTGGGAGGAAACCAGAGCACCCGGAGGAAACCCACGCAGACACTGGGAGAACATGCAAACGTCATGCAGGGAGGACCCGGGAAGCAAACCCAGGTCTCCTTGCAGCGCTACAACGGTGCCACCGTGACGCCCTGTATGTATACAGTATAGGCTAACTTTCATTTGTAAAAAAATAAAACATAATTTAAAAAGCTAAGCTACAAAACAGAGGGGCTCACTCAACAAAGGACATCGACTGAGTGAGGCTTTAACTTTTCCAATGGAAATGAACGTTAACTTCTTCTTACACCAAATGTTACGATGGCGTGATCACACTCCTCATGTAATGCTGGATATTCTTTAACTGTGTATTTCAGCTTTTGCCCTCCTGCTCCAGTCTTTTTGTCCCACTCCAAAACTGTGTGTCACGGATATTTTTGTGAAGGTAGGCTTCATTACAGATGGCACACTTGTCTGTTACTTTGTGTGCAACAATTTTCCTTATTCAAAAATGTCATGTTTTTCTCGGCCTGCTTGAACTTGAAGCGCAGGACTGTGTTGTAAATGAGTTACGTTTTTAGCTGAAAATATTGTTACATCTATAGCCGTCTTTTCAATTTTTGGGAGATTTATGGCTCATTTTCTGATTCAGTTAAAATCCATCTTCCAAATACACATAAATTGCAGGCTGATTGCAGGATTCAGCATATGAAGCACCAAATAAAAGCAGGGATAAAACAATGATGGACACAGTACAGAAGGGCAGCACAATGTAGAAAAATTGATCATACAGCAGTGAACAACATGCAGTCGGAAAGTCGTGACATTGAAGCGTCTTGTTGGTATTGATGGCAGTTATTCATGCAGGGTGTTTTTTATCCATTCAAAGCACAAAATGCTTGAGGGTAAAAACTGTTTCTAAGCTTGTGGGCCGAAGCTTTGATGCTGCAGTGCCATCTGCCCGACCACAGAGGTGGGAAGTGCTTGTACCTCAGGTGTTCTGTGGCACTGGCTCTATTTGACTAAAGTCAAATTAAATAGAAAATGCAACACTAAAACATGAGCCAAAATATGAGTGCAACATTTTTATGTGCTCATCCCTTATTTTTAAAGCACAGAACTACAAAACCCTGTTAACATTACTTATTGTAGAACTCAGTGTTAGAAATTATAAAGCCATTTTCCATGTGGCCAGACAGTTCATTGATTACAATCGTTATTATTTAGTATCAAGTACAATGGGATTTGGCTTACTCTTTTACCCAGCCATAACAGTGACCATAATCATTTACAATTTATAAAGACAGTATTTGGAATGTGTCCTCTGAAAACTGCTGCAATGGTTCTAATGTGATTAATAACTTGACAAGTTACCTGTAATCAACATGTAGTATTTAGATTGTGCAGTCATTATGTTACTGTAGTTTTCTGATGCCCATGTATGCTATTTCCATTCTCATTCATAAAGGCAACCCAAAACATTTTGACCTTGAGTTTTTCTATTTTAATTTGTAATGTGTTTGCTTGTACATCTTGCTCCTCAAGGCATGTAGTAAATTTTACATTTGGGCTATTCACAGATTTATCACACCTCACAAAAAATCTTTTGGCACAGATAAACAATCAAACCTTTGGCTTTTTTAACGTACATTCTTCAGAAACAGATCCAAGAATAAAAAGAATTCTGAGGACAGATAAAGCTGTATTTAAGTATTTACTTTATTTCAAACTCTACATGGCTGATTAAATGAATCCGTCTGAATGCACTTATATGTGCTACTGTGTATGTTGTCATGCATGCAGGTCAGAGGGTCACCCTCTGGGTTACTCCATGGTATGCAATTCCACTGTGGGCCGAAAGGGGGCACTGAAACTAACTATGTCGGCTTCCTTTACCTCAACAGTGCAGAGAAAGTGCCCAGTGAGGGAAATTGACTCCGCTCCTTCTGGATCCAGGACCGTAAAAGCCCAGCCACTTGGAAGGAGGCCACACTTATTAACAGGAAGAGTGATGAGACAGAGCTCCTTCAAACTTCAACCAAAGTGAAAACGCCATTAGAGACAGTATTTCTTTTTTTTTTTTTCAAATTTTATTGATTTTATTGTAGAGACGGTATTTCTGTTGTTTAGAATGGTAGTGGGCAACTCTTTTATTTGTTATTGCACCACAATGTACTAGGTTTTGTTGAAAATAAGAAGTAAACAGAGACCGCCGAGTTAGCGCCCTGTCATTCGCTCGGATGACCACAATATTCATATACACACACACACACAGCTATATATGCTATATATGTATATATATGTATATATATATATATATATATACTATAAGGAGGACCTGGTGTTGCCTGGAAATGTATAACCAGTGAATTTCCAAAATGAAAGAAACAGAACATGGAAATAGAAGAAATAGTTTCTGATTCGTATTTTATTGTAATAGGTAATATAAGTGGTCATTCCAGAGCGTTTGGATACACTATATTTTTTGTTTTCTCTTGTGGTGCGTAAATAAACAAATTCTGAGGATTGCCCACTCTAGAACATGCTATGTAGAGTTGCCCATGTGAAAAGCATGGATTTTCCAAATTGATGCCTGCAACTTGCAGTGATTGCCCATGAGCCTTATTAGTTGACATAGCAAAAGCCAAAACGAACAGGAAATTGTAGACCTTTGAAATCAAATAGCACCACAAATACGGAAAGCCAGTGAGAAAGAGTAGCACTGAAACCGTACTGGGAAAAATGCGGGGAGGGGTGGTCTGTTTGTAAGGAGCATCTGTGTTGAACCATGCTGGCATCTAACGGATGTTGGGGATGGTAACTACAGAGAGAAGCGACATACAACTGGTGGTACATCTGGAGAAAATGGTGGGGGAAGGATGCTGTTTTTTTAAGGCGAGTCTCTGTTCAAATGTCCTTGTATATAACAGACATTGTTGAATGAAATACAGCATTATCAGTGCGTGTGGGAGTGTGACCCGCATATGGCAGTTCTCCTTCACCTGATCAAAGTAGTCAGCCTTCTCATACTTGGACACTTCCGGCATGTCTTGGCAATTTAAAAAAACATGGGTAAAGAGCGACGCACAGAGACCAAAGCTGCCGCTAGATGGTGCTGAGGTGAACGTCTGTTGTAATGTGCGGTCATCTTGTCGATGATAAATACGGGGATGTGTGCCAAAAGTTGTGTCAGTGAAAAGGTGCCCTGTGTTTCACCAC
>JANRMT010062807.1:43230279-43277121 GCA_026402145.1 Polypterus bichir lapradei
TAGATAGATAGATAGATAGATAGATAGATAGATAGATAGATAGATAGATAGATAGATAGATAGGGAAAGCCAATCATAAACCAGCTCATTTGTCATTTTTATTGTATATATGAAGGCTTTTCATTGGGGATTAAAATAGAAGACTGCAAGAAGAGACAGTCACCCTTTTTATTTAAAGTTTATTTGTCCTACAGCAGTTAACAGAAGCTCTTTAAAACATTAAAGATAAAAAATAAATACATAGATAGATAAATAGATACACATACACACACGCTATAGTCTGAACACACACCAGAATGACTAAAAAAGTAAGAAAAATAAAAAGAAGGAAAACTTCTGACTTGACAGTCACAGTCACAGTGACATTAAGCTGGCATATTGCTGTTGGAGTTTAGGTATGAAACAAGGAAGCACTTCTTTACTCAAAGAGTTGTGGAACGCTGGAACAAACAACCAAATCATGTAGATGAATCAGAAACCTTGACAACCTTTAAGCAGAATCTGGATGAGATATTGCAAGAGTTTAGCTATTAGCTGAACAAACAAGCTCAATGGACTTAATGCTTTCCTCTCATTTATCACATTCGTTATATTTTTATGTTCTCTTCTGGTAACATTTCTTAATAGATTTATCTGTCATCAAACTGGCAGATCCATAAACAGATGATTCTGCAACATTGATATAGTCATTTTTGTAATCTGTCTGACTTTGAGCCATCCACATCCACATCTAGAACAAAAGTCTTTTCACAGAAGTCACTGAAGTCCATTAAACTTGCATAGTCACTATTAGCCACTGTAAGATCTCAACCATACTACGTGCTGAAGCCCATGGAGGCTGAGTGACTGTTCCATATTCCAATAAATCTTTGAGCAGATGTACTTCCAGGATTCTGTCTTGATTGCACCTCCATCAATGTCTTTGAGTAGGTAGCTTACTCTTTAACTGAAGGAATTCTGCTTGATTAACTTTATTCATGCTTTTGCGAAGGTGTCAAGACCTCAATTAGATCCTTTTCCATTTACGAATTAAGACATTTAATTCCCTGAAACTGTTCACATGGGGCATGACAACATAAGATGGAGGACTTAAGTAGCATGTCCTGGGGCGTACTTATCCATTCAGCTTGAAGCACTGTTATTTCTTTGTAAAGTATGTCATCTCTGTAGCAAATTATAAAGTTTGAGGTTAATTAACAACTCATGAAACAACACTTTGAACATCTGGTAATCTGCTGTGGAGATGAAAATGGTGGAAGCTTAAAAATCAACTAAATTCTGGTGTACCTATTCATTTTTACTGAAGTTTTCATTTTCCCTTTTCTTCTTTAAACATTTTATTGTCTCTCTCTGACTTATTTGCTGAAAACCTGGTTTGTCATGATAGCTTGCAATTGATAGAATCAATAATGGAACCCTTACACTTGAGAATGATGTGACAATTAGTGTATAGGATGACCAATTTAAATGAAGGCTGAAGGCCAATTATTTCATTTTGTCTGGTAGTTAATTGCTTGCCCAGGAAGCTGTTATAGCTCTAGATGGCAGCTAGCTTGTCACCATTTTATTCTCCTGAGTGCCCCAATGCACTTCAACTGTCATTACTTCAGCTACAAGGCCTGGCCTCAGGGCAAATGGCTGAAACCGTGTTGCCACAGTGTCAGACCAACTTCTACCCAAAGACCTTTGCACTGCATCACATCAATCATTAACACTAAACTGGCTTTCTAAGTATCCAAGACAGATGATTCTACCCTTTAGAATTTTTACTGTTCTACTAATATTAAAAAAAGCTTTCTAGAATTTTTTTTTTTTCATTTTTAACTTATTCTAACATCTTGTTTTAATTTGTATTTTACCTGGCTTGCCAGGTATACATAAAACAGTAAATTAATTTAAAAGCAATCCTATAAAAGGTATAAAAACTGGAAACAGTTTAGATATACTGTAAGCTCGCAAATGTAACAAACCCCATAATTGCATATATGGATATTTTCTGCATTATTGATTAATAGATAAATATGATATAATTTAACAAACTGCAATTCAAACTATTCTATTCATTCAATTATTAAACAAAAATCAAAAAATGTAATTGCTGTAAAATTAAATACGTGCCTCCGTAGCTTTAGGAGCCTTCTGGCAGAAATTTCATCTTACTTGTGTTTATTTAAGTGTTCTGCGTCATCTTGGAGACGTAGAACACTTAAATACACAGTTTCCAACATTTGAGCTTCAGGGCTTTCTTGCATGTACTCCCCATTTCAGGTGCCCCTCAGAATTTTTATGAGGTTAAGATCTGTTGCTTTTCTCGAGTGTTTTCGGGCATTACTTTTTTGCATGGTATAGATATGGTCCAGTGTTAGATTTTTCACATATGGCCTCACAAGTACTCTGGTAAATTTTTAAATAGCATGTTGACCTTATGATGGCAAACTGGCTAGACCCTGAAGCAGAAAAGCAGCCCTAAAACATAATGCTTCCACCACCATGTTCGATCTAATGTACTTTGGCACCAAACATGATGTCTGAATTTGTGACCGAACAGCTTTACCTTTTTCTCATCTATACAGAGCAAATGGATCCAGCAATCTAATTCTTAATCTAAGTGCCTGGTAGAACTCTTTCTCCTGAGCTCTTTTGATCTTAGCATGGTGTAGCCATACAAATCAATTGCTAAAACCAAACCATGGCACAAGTTTCTCCAAGGGTCCTTCAAGTTACACTGTAATGGTGTTCTAATCATGTGTTCCTCTTTGGGCTCACCATATTCTAAGACAAAAAAGACAAAATATGTTTTAAAATTGGAACACATTTTCACCATTGCTTAAGTGACACTCAAATATCTTCTTGTCCAAAATTGCAAAAAAAGAAAAACCTGTACTTGAGCCAACTTGCTTTCTACTGAACACCATGGCTTAAAGAAACGAATGACAATTTATCATTGGGTACAGCTACAAACAGCCATTCCAGACTCACCGAAGACCCTAACTTAATGTCCCAGTCCTGGAGACCCCATGTGGCTGTAGGTTATGTTCTAACCAGTTTCACTTAAAATGAACAACAAATGGAGAAGACCCAGGACAAACCACCTCACAGCTCCAGAGTCAACTCAAATCTTATGTGAGCATATGTGTATGGAATGTGCATGTTCTCTCCATGTTTTTTGGATTTTTCAATCTACATCCCCACTGACATGCCGGTTTGGTTGGCTAGAAATAGCCTGAGTGGGAATGAGTAGGTACTGTGATGAATTTGTACCTCGACCAGGGCTGTTTCCTGCCTTTACCTGTGCACTTGGACCCTGAACTGAATCAAGCAGATCTGAGATTGTGATACCTTATAGTGAGCTCGCCATCTGACGCTCAAGGCCGGATACATTTACACATATATATCTTGTTAGTAGATTGCTACAGATTTGGTTGATGTCTTTATCCAAGAAACTGACAAGGTACGTTGTTTAGACTAGTTTTCACTGTAAATAAATGAGCTTCCATTTTTATAGTCATTCATTTCAACTTTACCCAAAGCTTGAACGTATTTAGAGTCTAGGTGGGAAACAAGATCAGGACAAGGGCTGAAGGCAGGACAAGTCCATCTTACAGCACACACCTGCACACAATAATGTCAGTCCAGTTTACACTCCTCTAAGATGCACACAGTTTGGATGTGGAGGGAGAGCCAGCATACCTGGAGAAACCCAACAGGAAGAAGAGGAAAACAAACAGCTGTCCTTCATACTGACATGCCTGGTGTCACACATGTGTGCATGGGAGGCAGCTAAAGGGCTCAGAAGAAGTTAATTCCTGGTCAGACGAGGGTTTGGCAGAGTGCACTAATCCTTTCTCTTATCTTCCTGCAGACCAAATGTGGGAAATTCCACCTGGCTTTCAGGATGATGTCACTTCCTGTCCAACAGAAGAGCCCACATCCTAATGACATAATTTCCACATCCTAAGCAGTCGCAGCCCGATGACCTTATTTCCAGTTCTGGTCCCAAGATCCCTCCTCTTTCTGCTTTTTCAACTAAACTGCTCAAAAAAATTAAAGGAACACTTTCAAAATGCATCAGATCTCAATGGGAAAAAAATCAGGCTGGATATCTCTACTGAAATGGACTGCATAATGTGTTAGAAATGAATGGATGCCACATCATTTGATGGAAATGAAAATTATCAACCTACAGAGGGCTGAATTCAAAGACACCACGAAAATCAAAGTGAAAAAATGATGCAGGAGGCTAGTCCATTTTGCTGAAATTTCATTGCAGCAACTAAAAAATCATACTCAGTAGTTTGTATGGCCCCCATGTGCTTGTATGTAAACCTGACAACGTTGTGGCATTCTCCTAATAAAATAACGGATGGTGTCCTGGGGATCTCCTCCCAGATCTGGACCAGGGCATTACTGAGCTCCTGGACGTTCTGAGGTGCAACCTGGCGGCGTCGAATGGATAGAAACATAATGTCCCAGAGGTGTTCTACTGGATTTAGGTCAGGCAAGCGTGGGGGACAGTTAATGGTATCAATTCCTTCATCCTGCAGGAACTGCCTGCATACTCTCGCCGCATGAGGCCAGGCATTGTCATGCAACAGGAAGAACCCAGGACCCACTGCACCAGGATAGGGTCTGACAATGAGTCCAAGGATTTCATCCCAATACCAATGGTCTAGCCTGTAGATATCTTTACATCCCTCCATGGATATGCCTCCCCAGACCATCACTGACCCACCACCAAGCCAGTCATGCTGAACGATGTTACAGGCAGCATAATTTTCTCCACGGCTTCTCCAGACCCTTTCACGTCTGTCACGTGTGCTCAGTGTGAACCTGCTCTCATCTGTGAAAAGCTCAGGGCCCCAGTGGTGTACCTACCAATTCTGGTATTCTGTGGCAAATGCCAATCGAGCTCCACGGTGCCAGGAAGTGAGCACAGGGCCCACTAGAGGATGTCAGGCCCTCAGGCCACTCTCATGAAGTCTGTTTCTGATTATATGGTCAGAGACATTCACACCAGTGGCCTGCTGGAAGTCATTTTGTAGGGCTCTGGCAGTGCTCATCCTGTTCCTCCTCACCCAAAGGTGCAGATACTGGTCCTGCTGATGGGTTAAGGACTTTCTATGAGCCTGTCCAGCTCTCCTAGAGTAACTGCCAGTCTCCTGGAATCTCCTCCATGCCCTTGAGACTGTGCTGGGAGACACAGAAAGCCTTCTGGCAATGGCATGTATTGATGTGCCATCCTGGAGAAGTTGGACTATCTGTGCAACAGCCTCTGTAGGGTCCATGTATCTCCTCATGATACCAGTAGTGACACTAACCATAGCCAAATGCAAAACTAGTGAACAAAAAGATGAGAAGGGAAAAATGTCACTAGCCTCTACCTGTTAAACCATTCATTCCTGTTATGGGGGCCATTTCATTGTTACCCCTCTAGTGCACTTGTTGTTAATTTCATTAACACTAAAGCAGCTGAAACTGATTAACAACCCCCTCTGCCACTTAACTGACCAGATCAATATTCCAGAAGTTTCTCTGACTTGATGCTATATTCTGACTAAAAAGTGTTCCTTTAATTTTTTTGAGCAGTATATATATATCTGCCATGTTTCCTAACCTGTTCAGTTCTGTTGTGGACTCTTGTCTGTAAAGACCCTTGCATCAACCTTTTTCTTACAATCAGCAGCCAATTCTCAATTATATGGGAGGTTGCCCCAAACCTCTTTATTGTGTCAAGGCTTGATTATTACCACACTGGTATTTTGGGGCACACCAGTAATGCAACAATAATGCAAAGAGGCTTGATACTAAGGAGAGTGTCCCTGTTGCACTTCACTTTTTTTTCCATCCAAATTAATTCATAGTCTGGTTTTATAAAATCACTATTTGTCTGAAATAAACAGTTTGTATTTCACACTCCTCATCTCAAACACTGGACCACTGATGTAAATGACTTGACTTAGAGCATCAGGAGGCACCTCTCATGGAGCAATGGAAATGAGGGACAACTATTGCGTGCCAACTATGATTGAACGTGTACTTTGCAGGTCTAAAGAGGTGCTCTCATTATAATGGAATCTAATCAATACCTTTGCAGAGGCCACTTGCTGATTTCTTTGTATAATCGCTGAACCACATTGCTTTATTTTTTTTTGTTAAATTACTAAAAAAAAAAGGTAACAAATGTAGACAGACCTAAACCTTTCATTCTACTAGATGTTTGTTTTGAGCAGGGAGTGCTTTTATTAGGATTGAACCAATCAGAGAGCACTACTTTTCTTTTTCTTAATCATTCAATTTTGTGATCTAAAATGGCCCCATAAAATGTTTATTAAACTTTATTTGTTGTGCACTGTTTGGCTAAATTATGAAATATAAAGAGAATCATTTTTAGGAATATACAGTACAGAGAAATAAACCTGCAGCATTCTGCTTTCCATTAGATTATTATCATGATGTTGTCAACAGGCAGTATAAATGGGAACACACTCCCCTGGGCAGCTAAGTCCTAATTACTTGTGTGTTCTTTCATGCACATGGCAATTTACAAGCAAATTTACTGACACGCACATATTGAAGTAAAGATTTCCCTCATGGCAAACTCTGCAGACCCTTCAACAGGAAACATGTGGCTTCCAGCTCATAGTTACCACAGAGCACCAAAATGGGGCACAGCGTTGGTAGTTCATAGTAAAATAACCAACAAAAAGGATTGTATTGGCAAACTGGATAAGTAGCAATAAGCCAAGCTCGTGTCAGACCTTTTCTTTGAAATATTATATCCAAGACAGAAAGGACTTTAAGCACACTGACTGTGGTGTAAAAATATCTGTATAGTGCCTTTCATACAGCAGTCAACAACTCAAAGTCATGTGAAGTAAAATAAAATGTAAAATTATTCTGATATGAGAGTGACATGGTGGCATAGTTTTTAGCACTGTTCCAGAGTGCTGGGTTTAAATGCTGACCCGGACACAGTCCATATAATATTTGCACATTTCTCCAGGTAAATGTTTTTAAACCTTTTTGAAGTAATGACTCCTCTTCTTTGCATGTGTCTTAGTGACCCAGTGAATTAAAGACGATTGCCAAAGTGGGAATTCCCCCTCGGAGAACTCGTTACATTAGAGCAGTTGGGAGCGGAAATATGTCTCACGGCAGTGCTGATTGTTTAGGTAGCCCACTGTAACCCACTACCTTAATAAAGGAATTCACGTCTAACTGGCGGCATCACTCTACTTTAGGTGGTTTGATAAAACTCATCCTAGGCTAATTGGTGGCTCTAAATTGGCCTGGTATATGTGTGTCTGCTCTTTATGTACTGGCACCATACTAGGGTTGGTTTCTCTCTAGTGTCTATTGCAGCTGGGATTGGCATGGGCGCACTAGCAGTTCACAACCATGACGTGTATAACTAGGTTAAAAAATGAATGGATCATAGTTACCGTATATACTCGCATATAAGTCGGTCTTGAAACCCAAAAAATCGAACATAAAATAAGACCCCCGACTTATATGCCTATGCAAAAATACGACACTTAATTATTTTTTTTTTAATATCTTTTTGCTTCCTCCAATCTTGAAATAGTTTCTCAGACGCATCGAATTTTGTTGCAGCAGTGCAGTTTCCAATTCTTTTTTCGCCACTTCAATGACTTTTAATTTAAAACCAGCTTCATATTTTCTTCTGATCGAACGCTCCATCGTAGATAAGGGATGCTATTACAATAAAGGTCTATGAGGGTGTTAGATACAAAAAACACAAATCAATGCAAACATCGCTTCGGAATAGTTCAGGCTACGTGTGGCTACTTAGGCACAGTAGGCCTACAAAGAAAAAAAGGCAGTGTGCTCCATGGTTACTCTCTCAGGTGGGCATTAGCATATCATAATCTTTTGGACCAATAGCATGAGTTTTCCACATTTAACTTATACAACCAATATTACAAAACACTGGAAATTATATGGTAAAATCAAGCCCCGACTTATCTGTGGGAGAACTTAAACGTGAGTATATACGGTAGACATAATTAGAGAAAATACTGAGTAGATGATATATGTATACTCCTGGTACAGTATATTGCTTTATTTCACAATATCACATTCTGTTGAACAAAATCTGTTGAAGTGTTCTGTCTTGCTAGTCCAATGTCCCAGGTTCAAGTCCCCATCTTGAAAGTCTTGGTGTGTTTTCTCAGTGTCTATCTGTTAGCTGTTTCAACCTTGTTAGAGTATTTTTGTGATTGTGCAATGTGATAGACTGATGTCTCATTCATAATTGCTGCAGGGAGTGGATCCAGCTTTAAGCCGCACTGTGATGGACTAAGCTGGCTCAGAAAATGGAGGAATAAGTTAATCTATTTAGTAGAGTTTTGTATCCCACCAAGTTCAAATTCAAATTTACTCTCACATGTACAGAGGTCAGTGGAAATGCATGTGTTGGCAACATTGAACAAGTCGCCAGTCTCTGGTACTGAGATTAGCAAGAGCAACTGGTCAGAACTGCAACTAGAATATTTGCTTTAAGGGCTTGCTATAGTGTGTCTAGTTGCCACTTGGTGTGTAGTATAAAGCAAGCCTTGAAAGGAATGTTGACCCGTGTTGGACAACAGCAAACATAATTCAAAAAACATCCATGAAGTAGTGTACACATTAAGCCAGTCAGTTGTGTCATCACAACATTCAAAACACGTGTATTTTTGTCAAAATATTTTTACATAAATGAATTGGTCATTCATTGGTCAAGAGTCCTGCTTTCAGTTCAAAAGTATGATCCTCTGTGAAGGGACTTCCTGTTTGTGGGTTGCTTTCATTTTCCAAACCAAATGACTGAATGACTTGATGTGTGGATTATAAAACACGAGTAACATGAGATATTTTCATGGATATTTTTGATATTTTTTGTTGTCCAGCGTTGGTCACCATTGGGTCCCATTCTATCAGAAACTTGGTTTTATCTGTTGTTAACAAAAACATGAGATTAAACATTTTTCTTAGCTATTACTACAAACTACATGGGGTAAGTAACAGAAATTATTTTTGGGTGGAGTTTTTTAAGACCTTGTTAAACAGTAATAAGTAGCTAATACCCACATTATAAGTAGAAACTATTGTAACATGTCGCCTTATAAGTCTTATTAACACCGGTGAAGCCCAAGGGTGTGTACAGTCACCCAAACCCCGACACAGACAAGGAGACAGATTTAGCACAAAACACACAATTTATTTATACAGTTCTTCACAGTGCACAAATCACCACAGCCCATCACAGGCCCATTTTCCGCCAGTCCTTCCACCTCCACTCCTCCTCAGGCTTTGTCCTCTTCCTCCCAACTCAGGCTGTTGACTTCTGGCGACTGGCCCCTTTTTATAAGGCACCCGGAAGGATTTCAGGTGCCCAACGAACTTCTTCCTGCCACACTTCCAGGTGGCAGAAGTGTGGCCAAATAGGGCCCTGAAAACATCCATGCACTCCCTGGCGGTGGCCACGGAGCACCAGCAGGGTTGAGCTCCCATGCTCATGATCCGTGGCCCCACTGGAAACCAAGGGGGCTGCCCTCTGTCAGTCCGGGGGAGAAACTGACATGGAAATACTTTCTCCCATGTCTTGTTACATGACATAAATTGCCTAATAGATTTGCCTAAATCAATTCTCAGTAATCTTTCTTGTCTCAAGCATAGATCCATCCATACTGAAGGTACTCCCAACACTTTAATGCTCAGGTTGAGAAATTCTATGCTCCTCCTAAATCCACAACATGGAAAATTCAAGATATCCTAATGTTCTGACATGTAATTATCCTCCAGCTCTTTTCTTGACTGCTTAATTAGATGACTCATCATAGACCTTCCATTAAATGGAGAAGGCGCAAATCCTGTCCACCAGGTTTTCAATATAATTTTTAGTTTCCAAGTACTGATTCGTTTATTTTCAAAACAGGTGTTGTTTCTGTATGTATGGTTATTCCTCTCTGCTGTAAGCAATGCCATACCCTTGTCAGATCAGATTGGCAGAATTCAATGTTTTTCTCGAGGCATTTCTTCTTTATTATTGGTTTTAATTACCAGGAAATTTCGTGGAGATATCATGGGGCTTAGCTATGTACGTTTGGCTGGGTGGAAGTGTTGGTTTGACTTCACAAAATAACTATAGGTTTGCATGTGAGCTGTATACAAGAAAACCTTCTTTACTTTCTTAACCACTTTTTCTTTGTTGTGATTGCCATCAGACTTCTCAAAAAGGTCAGAATTCAAGAGAACACAGAATTCCCAATGTGCCTTTTTCTGTCCAGAAGAGAGGTCAACCCCACATATGGCACTGGTCATTGAACCTCACCCTCTGTAGACATCAATAAACTCCTGTACATTTAAACATACTCTGCTAACCTGGGATATGGTAAGGACAAATTCTCTAAACTGGAGAAGCAGAGAGTGGAATATCCAATCAAGAGAACTGTGAGTAAGGCCCTGCAAGGCATCTACACTCAGTTTTTAAGGCTAGTTTCCCTTCAGGGCAAGAAAATTTGAAGAAATTAGTACACTGCCAGTTCCCCAAGTCTTGTTTTGTGTTTTGGAGGCAGATTTCTTTAGACTGTGTTATTGTCATGTTAAAAGCTTATGCATCTTACACCCTTCTATCATTTTGATGTGAAGGTCTTTCATTGATTTTTCAGGCCTTAAACCAATGCAAAGTAAAAGAGAGGAAAGCTGACAGAGTGGGAGAGTGGTAAGAGAGTCAGGAGCTGTTTTAAAAACTAAAACCAACATGGTCAGACAAGCCCCCTGAAGACAGTATGATGGGCACCCGAGAATCAGCTTGCCCAAACCCCGACACAATCACAAAAACACAGTCCTTTATCAAAATAAATGAAAGTTTGATTTTAAATACCTCTAAAAAAGTGTTACATATGCACAAAACACTGGTTTCTCCCTTTCTACAGTAATTCTCTCACCACCGCACTGCCCTCCTCCAGTCAAGTGTTGCCTGTCTACCACCCAGCTCCGACTCGCCTGAGTAAGGGAGTGCAGTCCCTTTTATTACAGACCCAGGAGTACTTCCAGTGCTAGGGTGATTGCCCGATGGAAGTACTTCCGGGTCACACAGAAATCCATTATTAGAGTAGAGAGCTTGTTTCCCTGGAACCCCCTCTTGTAGCATCCCATGACTACATTTCCCGGCATGCCCTGCTGGCTTCCCACTTGGTGGGGATATCCAGGACTGCTGCCATCTAGCTGCTGGAGGAATAACAGTTCCCTAGTGATCTCTCTAATTCAATAGGGGCTGTCCGTCCATCTCTTCCTTCCAGGTCTGCTTCCTTTCCTGGCTGGGATGTCCATCCAGCCCATGTGGCATCTACAACAGTTCAATAACTGTAGTCACACAATGGCTAAATGGGGGTGGGTGGCTGTGCAGTGGAAGTGGACAAACACCAAACACAGCCAAATTATTTTGTTCATCCTCCTATTGTTATGCTCCTCATCCTGAATGGATCTTCGTGTTTTTGACTTTTCATCATCTTCTTTTGATAAATGAAAAAATGCTAGAAGGTTAGAACATATATTTGAATACAATTTGTTATAAACATTTTTGTGCAGAATTGGCTCAGCAGCTTTAACAGAATCTCATGTTTATAATTAAGAAAATGTTCACAAAGCGATAAAGTTGCAGTTGCACTAGACTCAGAAATTGAGCTCTTTGGGAACATTTTCAGAGTGTGCTAAATGAACACAAATGTGTTGGTTTACAATTTATTTATTTTGATAGCTGCTTACAGTACACAAAGCTCCTACAGTCCTTTTAGTTTATTTTTGAGCACACTATGTAATTAAGCATTGAATCTCAAATTACACTGTTTAATTCTGGTATGTGTTAAAATACAGCACCATCATGTGACATTGGCAAAAATTAACATTTATTTTAATCGGAATTTTGGGCTTGAATTCAAACCACTCAGTCTCCTGGAGCTGTGAAATTTCAATAAATGTCAATTTTGACAACACTGTGCAACCCATGGATGTAAAAAAAGTAAATAAACCATGAAAAATAAATACATCTAAATCATAACTTGGAAAGCAAGAGACCTATGACCTTGTAATGGCAAGTAAGAGAAATGCCAGAAGACAGCAAGAGTAGAATTGTCTGTATTATTGCAAAAAGCAATGGTAAAAAATTATTTTGGAAGAGGAAGATTGTAAAATGTACGGTATCAAGATCAGCTATGGATATAAATATTCTGATAATGCAATAACAAATGCATTGTATTCATATTTATCTGACATTCACAGACAGTCTGCTGTGAAGAAGGTCAGTGTCAAATCACAGTATTCAGAAAAATGTAAAGTCATATTTAATAATCTGTAGATTTAGGAGGCACATGTGCTAAAAATACTTCTCTGTGTTCATCCCTGTAATAAGTACACTAAAAACAAATGGCTCATGAGGAAAAAACATTTATTCCAAAGTCCTAATGGTGGTGAATGTTGCACAGGATATATAAATCTTTAATGCCTGTGAATTGTGGGTCACTATAAACCAGGTAATGTTCCAAGGAGTGGTCTATTCTAATAAATTAGTCCAATACTGATGATTATGATTAAGGCCCCATCCACACTACTATATTTGTATTTAAAAATGCAGACATTAGTCTCAGTTTTCACTTTTAAATTAAAATATCATTTTCACTTTTTCATTTCTAAATGAAAATGACCGCTGTCTACACTAACATTTTCACAGCATTTGTGAAAGTACCATCCACACGAAAAGCACTGAGAATGCTTATGACGTAGTCGTCTGCCTACACTGAGCATGCATGTAGCATAGATGTCTTACCAGAAATCAGGAATCTTTGAACAGATGGGAACACAGCCAGATAGTGAATTAATCACAAAACTGTGGTGATTGGCAAGTTATTTACCTTTTTCTCATGTATGCAACATTCAGACTGTACTAAACACAGTTTAGGTGCTTACAGATATGCAACACAACAAACACCATTGAAAGCAAATGTTCTCTTCTTTTCTGCTGTGTCAGAGCGAGGCTTTCTTCTGTAAACAGTGGCCAGTCAAGGAATAAGATGTTGTAATGAGTAGGATGCAATCAGGGAAGGACCACATAATAAGCACAAACAAATCAGAGTGCGATTATAGCCTGCATCCATACCACTAGCGCTGAGCCAGCACTGTCAGAATTACCGATTTTCATGGGTTGAAAACGCTGGTGTAGCCTGGACGAAAGGTGAAAACCAAGACTAATATCGGCATTTTTAGATAAAAACATAGTAGTATGGACGTAGCCTAAGTTAGTAAAACTCATATTCAGTTTATTCAGAAACAGTTATGTTGGCAACAAAGAAAGTGGTTAGCAGGGACAAGTGTGTTACAAAAGACCCACTGTCAGTTCTAGACACTGTAGATAAGATTGTGTCAAACAATCTGAGCAAACTTTAACCTACTTTTGTTATTTTGGCTTCGTGGACTCAAGTAAGTACTCAGAGCAGACCCTTTAGGTTATTGTCCTTTTGGAGACTTGGAGGTCAAGTACTAAGGAGAGGACACTCTATTTTGTTCATAGAAGGTATCTTTATGTGTATATCCTTCATGATTTTGAGTTAAGATGGGTGAATGTCTATAAAAGTTAAAATAATCTTGGACTTCTACATTTCTTAATTTAACTTACCGATTCCACATTCTACTATCTGCATGCATGCAACATTGATAATCAAGGGAAACATCTGAAGTAATAATTCATACTGTATACACAATGGAGAGAATGGAAACTGTGGCACCGTCAAGATGTTGTCTGATTTCCACCAAACTTGGCATGCAGAATGATTGTGTATTTTTAAAAATTAATATCTGTAGAGATAGTCAAGATATGTAGTAAATTATTATGGCGAAGTCACACCTTTTCACGACAGGAGATCACTCTTAGAAACTGAACAAGGCTATCAGGTTTGGAAATGTTTTGTTAATTATTTTTTTTGGTTTATAATTTTTTTTGGGGTTCTTGTACATTTTCTGAGGTGTTAATCATCAAGGAATCTTTTTAAACGTACTGTTTTCAAACATTGTATTTGAATAATATTTCATTTTTCTTTAAATGTCACAAAAGTGTTTTGTTTTTTCATGGCCATCACCACTTTTGCCCCAATCTTGCCATAAAATAATGTCCTGTTGTCAGCAACCTATCCCAGAAATTACGTTGTATGTCACCATCACCATCACTGCAACTGACTAAAAGACATCACCATGCCTGTTCTGACATATTAGATGGTGGATAAAACATTCAAATCCTATTGCAAAGGATTATTTATCTTTTCGAATTAGGAAATTGACTTTTGCCGTCTCTTTAGACTTTGAATAGCATCGTTTGGACATTTTAGCTCGACGGCTTTCCTGGTATTAATCTTGTGAGTTAAGACTTCCACTTCATCTCCTGTTCCTACTATTTTTCTGTTCTTTGCAGCTTGAAGTTTTCAACATTGTGAAGTAAAACAAAGACCACTACTTTAACAGCTGTCAGAGGAGTCCAATCACTGGTAGAAATGGTGGTGGCATGTCTATCCATACTGCAGATCAATTTTCTTGGAATGCTTCTACTGTGTACCATACATAAGACCAGTGCTTAGATGAAAGGACACTCACTCGCAGGCATGAGACAGAGACATCTGAAAAGAAAACCGATGGGGAAGATCAACAGTTACAATGAATAGGATTATGCTGTAACCGCTGCATTCATCCATTAAAAAAGAAAGAAAAAACATTATGTGTAATAGACCTAATCATTATCAAGGTTTCTGTGACGGTAATTTCAGCTCTTATGTTTCAATGTGACAACTCCGGAAAGGCTTGCCTACTGTCGGGAAAGACTGAGGTGGGTAGCGCGATGTTGTTGATTGACTTTTACTCTGTTCCCCACAGAATAGAGACTCCTGAGTGTTGGTATCAATGCCTGGAATCAAGGTTTGGCATGATAGCAGGTCCAATTTGGCCATCACTAAGGGCAGATGGCCATAATCTGATCATCACTGTTGTCTTCCTCTTCATGAGTACCATCAGTAAAATTAAGATTTCCAGCATAAATGCATAGCTACACGGTGCTGCCATCACTAGAGAAGCTCTCTAGCCTAAAGCCTGATCACATGTAAGATATTTATTCAAAAAAGACTGGGTTTTGTTCCTTAGCTAGTCACAACTATGGCTTAGTTGACCAGAAAACTTGAACAAGCATGAAATAACATCCAACATTTAATTATCCTGGTCACTGACTCAATTTCACATCCCATTTAAGCATGTCTTTCAAATAACAATAGGGTCACCATATTCATAGGAATGCATTAGTCCCTCATCCCTGTTTAATTTTGTTTGGTGTTTATTATTTTCCCCAAGTTTTTGTCTTTGTTATTTTGATTACTGTGTGGTGACTAGAATCTACAGGGACAGGGCCCCTTCTCAAATTAGTTCTCTCAGGTGCTGCAGTCATTAGGGCTGGAGATACCAGACAGGCCTATAAAAGACCTAAGCCTGTCACTAGGTCCTCTCTGTGGCATTAGTTAGATGTGATGCAACGTCTTCTTTTCCTATGATGCCTCAGCAAAGGCGTGCTGTTGAGAAACACTGGAGTCGGTAACACAATGTTGCTGTGCTTTTTTTTAGTAGCTTATTGAGCTTGTCTCTTTTGAGACATTTTTATTAGGACTTAGAGGTGTTTGACCTTCTAATCTCGCATCTTGAGTGTTGTTTTTTGGATTGGCATTTTGGTTTAGGTAAATTTAATTCTTTTACTTGCTTAATCTTTGCATTCCTTCTCATTTTACTCCCCACCAGTTCAGTTGGATTTATGTTTTTCATTATTGATCATTTACTGTATTTGTTTCCTGAAAATTGATTTAGTGTAATTTAGATTTGATTTTATTTGAGTTTAGTTTATCATAGAAAAGTACAAAGTACTACATGTGGGCAAAGGCAATGCCAGTTATGAATACAAAATGAGAGACCCTGTCCTACAGGAAGCAACCTCTAAAAAGGATGTAAGGATTTATATGTACTGACTAGCAACTGGCCAATATTATATTTTATAGAAGGAATGGGAGATAACCATAGTCAGGAAAACAAAGCTAGGTTACTACCTGAAAATCAAAGAAAATCAATCATCAAAACCAAAACACAAACTGAAAAAATAGTAGTCAATCGAGAGCTGTAGGAGTCAATAAATAAATCCGATAGAAAGTCACATGAATCACAAAGTTTTTTATCCAGTCTTGGATAGCAAATAAAATCCTTAAGTGATCCTTCATACCATTGTGCAACATGGTGTCCATTAATGAAACAAAACAATATCAAAATTAATGGCATAAAAAGGAAGTGCATTTAAAAAACTAATAGAAGTAATAAAATTGGCAGAACAAGATAGTATTGATTTTTTACCTATACATAAAACACCCAAGAAATATAAAGAATATTGTAAGTCATAACATCACCTTGACACAACATTTTCATCATCTAAACAATGCACAGACATTTTTTAAAATGTTAGGTTATATAGTAAAAAGTATTTGATATAAATCGAGACAGTATGCTTTGATTATATAACACACTAATGAGACAGCATCTGGAGTTTTGTTTGCAGTTCTGGTCACCATGCTACAAAAAAAGACATAGCAGCACTTGAAGCCGTGCAGAGGAGAACAACCAAGTACATCCTAGGACTTAAGGACATTTCTTACTCTAACAGACGTAGGGAATTAAACCTGTTTTAGCAGAGGAAATGGTGTGGGGGCTTGATCAAGGCCTTCAAAATTCTCAAAGGCAATGATAAAGCAGATCCAACAGAATTCTTTCAGTTTAACGGGGATTCACATGCTCAAGGACACTAGTGTTGAAGCCAAGAAGCACTTCTTTACACAAAGAGTTCTGACAATATACAGAACACTACTGACCAATAAAGTTAAAGTACAAACCTTAACAGCTTTCAAGAAGCATCAGGAGGATATATTAGAACAGCTTAGCTATCAGCTAAGCAAACAAGCCTGATGGTCTCCTCCCGTTAGTCAAAATTCTTATATTATATATTCTTGCTTAATTTGCTTCTCTAAATCAAGTAAAATTTCAGTAATTAGTGATTTTTGCACTTGGGAAGGTTTTTTTAAGCAGTTGACCTTCTTATCAAGGTGGTATCATATAACCCAAAACCAATACAGTAATCCCTCACTATATCGCGCTTCGACTTTCGCGGCTTCACTCTATCGCGGATTTTATATGAAAGCATAACTAAATATATAACGCGGATTTTTCGCTGCTTCGCGGGTTCTGCGGACAATGTGTCTTTTTACTTCCTGTATATGCTTCCTCAGTTGGTTTGCCCAGTTGATTTCATACAAGGGACGCTATTGGCGGATGGCTGAGAAGCTAACCAATCAGAGCACGCAGTTAAGTTCTCCAGACTGAGAAGCTAACCAATCAGAGCACGCAGTTGAGCTCCTGCGTGCTGAATGCAGTGTTAACCAGGAAGTCTCGTCTCGCTCATTCAGCATCAACGTGTTTCACTGTGTAAAGAGTTGTGCTCTTTAGTGTTTATCTTTGTGCATAGTCAAGCCCTTCATTATGGCTCCAAAACAATCTGCTACTGCTTCAGGGGCCGTGCCCAAGCGCAAGAAGAAGATATTAATGATTGCCGAAAAGGTAAACGTTTTGGATTTGTTGAAGGCTACGATTCTTTTTATTTAAAAAGTAGGAAAGGAATATAAGATCTACGGCTGCAGTGTCCTTTTAACCAGGGTGCAAAACGAGTTGTAAGTGGATGTAATAAGACAGTAGTCTGGATGGAATCTGCTTTAGGGATTTGGATTGAAGACTGCCAGAAGAAGAACAACGGCAGTGCTACACAATCGCCTGAAGTGGCTCCTTTACAAGGGCTGTAACGCTCTCCTTTGTTGTGCAGTAAAATTAAACTCATTGTTATCGGACAATTAATCGTGTCATTGTTGGTGAGTAACCATAATTAATTTTCTTCTTACAGTGCTTAGTACATGTATGTACGTTTAGTGTCACTGTACACACATTTACTGTATACTATTTTTCTTGCATTGTACGTATTTATTGCTGGTGACCTGTCTATCGTAATGGCTGTAACATATGTGATATCGGAGACACTCAATATCTTTAAAATAATATTTAGGTTTTACTGTATATAAACAGTGTGTTTATATACATAATTTCAATGAATCTTACCTAATATCTAAGAGAATACAAAGGAATTAGGCTGTATAACTCTGCGGGGATTATTTATAAACAGTGCGGGAGAGTTTATAAGGGCTTAAAATATATAAAAATAACCATACAAACATATGGTTTCTACTTCGCGGATTTTCACCTATCGCGGGGGGGTCTGGAACGCAACCCCCGCGATCGAGGAGGGATTACTGTATAGGAAAGAAGGTGTAAACAGGCTGAACATAGCCCCAAGGGGACATGGTCGCTCCTCAGAAACCTCCTCTTAAACGGTGATTCAATGAGAAACAAATAGAGATTTTTTTTTTTATCTCTTCTTTGCTAGATCAGCTGCTGGCTTGTTGCTGCTGCTGTGCCGTGTGAGCTGCATCTTGCATGAGGCTTCGAACATTTAAAAACCTGTACAGCAGCTGTCCATTTGTCTCACTGCCATGTCTATCTTCCCCCAGACATCCATCCATCCATTATCCAACTCCCTATATCCTAACTCAAGGGTCATGGGTGTCTGCAGGAGCCAATCCCAGCCAACACAGGGCACAAGGCAGGAACGAAACCCCGGGCAGAGCGCCAGCCCACCACATCCCCCAGACATCCTCTTCTTTATTCTATATGCGTTATTATGCTGCATTCGAATAAAGTTTCTGTTACTTGAAAACCCTGAATGAATCTGTGTAAATTTGTGACCCAAGCGTGACAAGGGGAACAGAATGATGATCCCTTGTTTTAGGATTCCATTGAGTGGTTAGAGGGCATAGTTGAAACTTATGTTTGAATTTGTGGCTGTGATGCCAGTATTAGAATACAGACCCACATTGTTAACTCACGTTGAGACTTCTTGTGCCTTTGACTACTTAGAGGTAACTCAGACAATAGACCAACATGCCACACCAACAAAAATAACAAGAAAGAAAGCAAAACATCTCCTAGGACGCAAAACACTTTTCCTAAGGTGTGCAAATTTTATATAAAACTACTCAGTAAAATTCCTCATGTGGCGGGTGCAGCAATGTGCTGTATCAATGCATGCTCCCCAACCTGACCTGACCTGATCTGTTTTACAAAAACAGAATTTAAAAATATTTGTTCCTAGCTTTAGCTGCTAACCTGCTTATTCTCCTATTTCAACTGAAGCAATCTTTTGCAGAACTCCTACATTACTAAAGCAATCAATATAACAAGAACATTAACACTGGACACTCGCTGTTCCTAGCTCATAAAACATTTTATTGATGAGATTTTGTTTGCTTTAAATGGAACTGATTTGGAATTAAAAATTAGTGAAGCAGTGCATCTCTAGTAATGCACTACATGAAACCACATGTGCCATGCAATGACCGCATAAACAGGACAATAACAGTTTAAAAGTATGTTATGCATAAATTAGGGCAGATAAGGGACTGTTCTGGCATATGGAAGATGCTTGGTCCCACAAGATAATGGTAGACATGCAGTTTATGGGAGTTTTACTTTAAAGCTTTATAACCTTATACATGCAATTGTAACCTCTTTTTCAGGCATCCCTCTTTGCATTGTGATTTATTTATCATTTTATTTTGGATGTAAGACAGAGGCCACACAATAATTCGTCCTTCTTTCCTGTGAGTTTATTTTATTTGCTGTTACAAATATGATAAAAGGCCTCAGCACTCAGACACCCTTACAGGGGCCATCACAGAACTGAAACATCAGTGTAAAGAAACATATAAAGTTTTAAACAAAATACCTGTACCATAAAAAAGGGTCTAAGCAGTTGGACATCCTGTAACACAAAATATAATTACATTTAAATATTTAAACAATTTATTATTAAATTAACAAATGGAATGCTACAAGAAACCAAAAGAAATACCCTCACCTTACAGAGACCATCACCTAACTAAGAGCGCACCCAATCTCATCTGCTTTTCCATTCTTTTGGAAAGTCCCTCCTACACGGTAGGACCTTACTTTTATTTTATGTTAATTAGTGTTCCCTAATTTTAATTATTTATTTAGTCTTTTTTCTCTTTCTTCATCATGTAAAGCACTTTGAGCTACATTGTTTGTATGAAAATGTGCTATAGAAATAAATGTTGTTGTTGTTGACGCTAACTACTTCTCAGTCCTGTAATATAACCACTTCTCACTAAAATAAAAAAGTAAACTTAAAAAAATCTTTTTCTTGTATTAGCCCTTATAATCTATAAAAACAAAAACTATATATCCTGGATGAACGTAAATGGACTGCTGATTAACCTCTATTACACACTCACTGTTTGTATACCAGTGTCATTTATGAGAAATTTGGTGCAAATTGGATGATGATTTAATGGTATCCACCAGGGTATTTCCAGTCATATTTTTAAACTTACTTAATCTTTTTAGATCGTGAAAATTATTGAACATGATTTAAAATATTTTAGACCATTGATGGAGACATCCATCAGTTTATATTTTTCTGAACCTCCTTATTCAATTTCAGAATTGGGATCTGTCCAGGTAGCAACAGGTGACAAGCAAAAACCAACTTATGCCAATCTACTAGAGAGTGCACTCAGTCACATTGGGCTAAAGTTACCAGATGAGCTGACTTTTAGGATGTGAAAGGAAAATCACAAAAAAACAAAAACTAAGTGAACAAACTAGACAGTAGTGAGCCAGACTGTGAAGTAGTATCCCTAACTGCTGTGCAACTGTGCTGCAATCTCTACGTATGTAGGCCTTCCCTTGTAATTTTTCCTTCTGGTGCCATTCTTTATAAAGTAATTCATTTAAATGAATTAATTATACTATCAATGTTCAAAAGTTAAAACACAATGCAAGTATTCATTCATTGCCTGAAAAATGGACATAAGAGGGTGCACAGGCTCGGCAGCATGTTATCAATGCCAATTCCAAATACATTTGCCTCTCATACAAACAAGGGGCCCATGCAGTAAAGTGAATTAGTCACTTTATCTTTGTCAACAGTAGCGTTTAACAAGACAATATTTTAGCACTTGATTCATGGACTGCATTTATAGTCGTGAAAGGATCATTACAATGGCACATGAAAAATGCAGCACTGATGACTCGTTTTCCCATTAGCAAATCATTTGATGGTGGAGTTATTTCCTATTTACGTATGCCTTAACAGCTACTGAAGATGTTAGCAGAGATAATGTGATGACTCTTTCAATACTTTTCATTCCTTAAAGTCACTATTTTGAAATGCAACAGATTTGAAACTGTTACTTACTTCCACCAAAGTGCAAAGTGGAGTGAAAACAATCTTAAAGAACTGTGATTGCTAGGAAGTTTGACAGATGTCAATCCATCCATCCATCATTGAGTCAACATAATCCATCAGGCAAACAGGAGCCACAGTGCATTCCAAATGCATTGGTTGTAAGCCAAGAACTAATACGGGACAGGATGCTAGTGTATTGCACTGTGCCATTAAGAAGTCAGGAGTTAAAATACCTGTAAGAAAAACCCACACGTATATGGGGAGAGAATAAATTTGGAAAACGAGAGGAAAAAATTCAGTCCATGAGACCCGTTTTGGTTAGCTAAAAGTGAAGTTCTCCCAGTGCGTGTTCCAGTACTTTTTTGTAGGTTTCAATAATGATGAGCAAAAAGATTATAATAATAATAATCACCTTTTCACATCTACAACTTTTAAATTACTCTACTGCATTTTTAAAATATTTCTGATAAAATAATGTAATTTGCATAAAGCTAATATCTATAGTATCTGAGCTACCCAACATTGCCCAGGTGGGAAGGTAAAAATTAATATTAAGCAACTATGCTAACCATCACACAACCATCAGAACCTGCCTGGTTCTCCATCAGTAGACCACATTGATGTCTCTTGCTATTTCAAAACTGTATCTCTTGTTTGAACATTAGGAAATTCTAAAACAATTGACAAGAACAAGCCA
The DNA here is from genome assembly GCA_026402145.1 of Polypterus bichir lapradei. NCBI lineage: Eukaryota > Metazoa > Chordata > Cladistia > Polypteriformes > Polypteridae > Polypterus > Polypterus bichir. Next base: position 43,252,410 of record JANRMT010062807.1, read on the forward strand.
TCCAGTCCAACAAAGCTCACCAATCCAATCCACCTAATTTCACCAAAATAACATCAAGTTGAGTTTTGAAGGTCCCTGAAGTCTTAACTGTCGACCACACTACTTGGTAGCTTATTCCAAGTGTCTATAGTTCTCTGTGTGAAGAATAACCTCTTAATGTTTGTGCGAAATTTACCCTTATACCCTCAAATTTCCAACTGTGTCCCTGTGTTGAACTCATTTTAAAGTAACTGCCTCAGCCCACTGTACTAATTCCTTTCATAATTGTAATCACTTCAGTCATGTCTCCCCTTAATCTCTTTCTGGGGTTTGATCAGATATTAGTTCCTATCTTTGCTGCAAACATAAAATAAGCAAAAATTGTGTTTACACTATAACCAGTGTTCTCAGTTTTTGAGATCAGAGTGAACTATGGGGTCACAAACACTTGGTCAGACACCAAGCGCAAAGGTTGGCTGGGCAAAGCTGGAAGTTACGTGTCAAAAAACAACATCTGCAGCTACAGATACAACAGATGAACAGTTCCAGGAAAGTTGCGATGGCATTGTAATGCTGAGAGCAGAGGTGATTCAAGGGACTTAGGGGTCCTAGGCAAAAAAAACTCTATTTTGGCTCTCTAGCTCACTCTCCCCTGGGTTTCTTACTATTATTTTAGTATGGTCTAAGATAATAAGATGAACATGGAAAATTTAACAAACACAAATCTTTTCTTTAATTTTGTAAAAAAAAGATTATATAAATAAAACAAAACAATAAAAACAACTTATGCATAGAAAATAGAAAAACAACAGTAATAAAATAACGTAAATTTAAAAAATAATTTATAAAATTCAAAATAAATGTAAAGTGCACATGGTAATAAAAATATCTAATTGTACATCATAACATTACAAAAATAAATGAAGTGCAAATAATGGAAATTAAAAACAAAAAATGGCTCATAAAGGTATTATTGAAACTTTCATAATCGCCATTTGTGGGCCTAAAAGCTAAGGTGTACAGGCAGACTGCACGAGTTAGGACCCACAACATATAAATGTGCCCTCAACAGGCAGAGAACAAACTGGACTTCAGTTTAGTGCTGTGTTCATCATCATCTGGGTCTTTTCAGCTTCTTCTGTGCCTTCCGAGGTTAGCTGGTTCACTGTGAGACACTCGTGCTCAAGTTTCTTCACTGGCTGGACGTGCGACTCCTAATAAAAACTGACTAGGAGAAGAAACCAACTGTAAATTTGGTTTTACTGACGGATTTGATTGTTTTTTTTTCTCAAGATGAGTTTTCAAGTGTTCTCCTCTGCTGCTGTAAAACGCTCCGTCAGTTGGCTCAGAGTGTGTGAGATGCCCCCTTCGATTCAGTTCTACTCCACTCTAATTTAATATGAGCAAAACAAACTGAATCAACATGGCAGATTCTCTAGTAAAATTACCACCATCCTTTCCTCCTATTTTTTCCCACTTTTTGTTTCAGGACTGGTAAATCCTCTTCATGATTTATGAAAATGGCATTGATTACATTTAACGCTACTTTAAAAAAGACACATTTGTCACAGATACTCTCACAACACAAAACTGCCAACACGGGTGTTTTACCAATTTTGTATATTTGTGGTGTATTAATGCTGTACTCTAAGGGGGGTTTCCCATCGATGGTTGTTACAATGAGTACCTATGTAAATGGATGCTTTTGGGCCTCTCCCGAGTTCAGGGCTCCAGGCCGTTACCTTCCTTGCTTGTCCTATCACAGTGTCTATGGGTGGGAGATTCTGCTTGTAGCCTCAAATTGCAATAAAGAGCTCAGGAGCCAATATGGTCTCACCTGGGGTGGCTTAGGATAATGAAGAAACAGTGAAGGAAATGCTTGATTAGAGAAAACGGTGAATGTAATATGTACGAATTGAATCTGGATTTCTCCAAACCACAACACAACCATCTCATTGTGTGGCAATGTTACTCTGACAGTCACACAGTTGTATTTCTTAGACTCGCTTCAACCTCAAGCTACCCCAGCGCACCCTTGGGTGGCAACACCTAATGTTATACATCAAGAATCTGACTTATGTGTGTGTCAAGTCTGCTTTTAATAAATAAGCAGAGATTGTACTTTATAAATCTGTTTATATTCAGCTTTCAGTTAATTCAAAACTGCTGCTGTAAAAATCTTTATTGGAGCTAGAAAGTACAACCACAAGTCCAGTCTACAAATCTTTACATTGGCTGTGAGTTAAACTTAGGGTTGCTTTCAAAATCCTCCTTCTTAAGTGAAAAGCTTTAAATGGTCACGGCCCTGCTTACCTGTCTGAGCTTATTATTACTTACAAACTGAAACATGCCTTATGATCTCATGATGCTGGCGTACTGAAGAGTCAAAGGCCTAATAAAATAATAGTGAGAGGTCAATTTTTTAGTTAGTGGGCCTCAAAGCTGTGGAATGATCTGTCAGCTAATATAAGAAAAGCCCCTTCAGTCTCAGATTTTATATCCAGGCTAAAGACTTAAAACAATTGTTTCTTTTGTTTGGACCCCAGGCAGGTGATGTGACTTGTTCACAGTGTCAGTAATGGGGTTAGAGCCCACAACCTGAAGGTCTGAAGTCCAAAGTCTTAACCACTACGCTATGCTACCATTTAAAAGAAGGTAGCTGACACTTGGTTGGCTTGGCACCACTCAACAAGAAAAGTTCTAGAGTTGACACACACATAGAAATCTACCCGAGAAACAAGCTTGTACTGAGAGTTGCTGTATGTGGTAAAAATCTATGCCCTTGGAAATAAAATGTCAGTAGGGCTTTAACAGTAATGACACTACAAGCCCCATGCTATGTTTCTGCACAAGATGGGTTCCCTTCCTCTTAAACTCTCCTTTTGCCTTAACAGGGCCATCCAAAACCCAATGTAAAATGGCGATTTACCAAGGTTGATTAACCAGACAGTGTGGCATAGTGGTTAGTGAATTGGAATTTAATCTGCAAGGCTACTGGTTCAATTTCTGTGTTCACCTCACTGTGATCAGGTCACATTACTTACCTATGTTCCAACAATAGAAAACAAATATGATTAATTATATGGGGAGAAAGAGGTAAGTGCTGCTTCTCACGGTTGCTGATAAGTGGGTTCAAAAATCCAGCCTGTTTACATTTTGTATGGGTTTTTCTTTTTATATTCCAAACTAAAGACATGTTTTAGAAAAATTGAACACTGTAATCTGGAATATCTTGCCAATAGGAATTTGCCAGGCTAATACAGTGGAGCACTTTAAAACACTGCTGAAAACACATTACTTTAACATGGCTTTCTCATAGCTTCATCTTAGTTAAATCCTGATGCTCTATATATTCAATTAATTATAATTATTATTCATGACGGCTCCAAAATCCGTACTTACCCCTACTTTCTCTTCTGTTCTTTTTCCGGTTTTCTGTGGTGTGATCTGCACCTCCACCACCCGATCAAAGCACCGTGATCTCCCTACATTGATGAATTAAAGGCCAGAAGTCCACATGACCATCATCATCAAATTCTTCCATGAGAACACTAAATACCATGAGGACTGATTGAGGTCACTTATGTTAGGTGGAATATCTAAAGGGGGCTGGGTGGTCTGGTGTCCTGGAACCCCTGCAGAGTTTTTTTTTTTGTTTGTTTTTTTCTGTCCTCCCTGGTCATTGGACCTTACTTTTATTCTATGTTAATTAGTGTTCCCTAATTTTAATTCTTATTTATTTCCTCTTTTTTCATCATGTAAAGCACTTTGAGCTACATTGTTTGTATGAAAATGTACTATATAAATAAATGTTGTTGTTGTAAGTTGGCCCCTTATACATGAGTGTTCCCTACAATGGATTGGTAGCCTCTCAAGCATCGCTTACTGGCTTGGACCAAATACCAAGTATGACTTGATACAGAAGGTGATGTGGTTCACTGAAATATATCCTTATCTCGTAAGCTGTTTTGGGCAAATGCAATTGGCAAGTATGCCAATATTTGGAATGATTCTCAGTTTTCTTCTTCTCTAAAGTAGGGCTACCATTTTCTGTGAAGTAAAAAAAGAGGACATCCATCCATCCATTATCCAACCCGCTATATCCTAACTAAAGGGTCACTGGGGTCTGCTGGACCCAATCCCAGCCAACAGAGGGTGCAAGGCAAGAAACAAACCCTGGGCAGGGCACCAGCTGACTGCTGGGCACACACACACATACACCCACCAAGCACACACTAGGGACAATTTAGAATCGCCAATGCACCTAACCTGCATGTCTTTGGACTGTGGGAGGAAACCAGAGTATCTGGAGGAAACCCATGCAGACAAGGGGAGAACATGCAAACTCCACTGAGGGGGGACCTGGGAAGGGAACCTGGGTCTCCTAACTGCAAGGCAACAGTGCTACCACTGCACCACCGTGCCGCCCAAAAAAGAGGACATCTTATGGAAAACTTGCCTTTATTTCTATCTATCTAACTATCTATCTATCTAGTGCATGTTTTATTTACTTTTTAATTTATTTATTTATTTTATTTACAAAATATATTTTTTTACACAGAACATTGGTTGGTGGGTGTCCTGGATGGGATCAGTAGTTCCTTACCTTAATGGAGGGACATGGATCCTGGCCAGTTTGGCTGCTGGTGCCTTTCCCTGCCAGGAGCAGGGCCATCTTAATGTATGGGCATGCTCAGCATTTGCTCAAGGGCCCCCAAGAACATAGGGGTCCCATGCCAATCTATGTATGTTGGGACTTGCTGAGTGGTTGTGAAGGTAGGGGCCCCATTGCACTGCTGTTAAGATGACACTGGTCCAGAGGCCATGATAATGGAAGGGCAGAGAAAACTGCCTCTTGGGGTCATGTATTCTCCCCATCCCATGCTCTGGGTGGGACAACATTCCCCAGGCGGAGTCCCCATTTATACCCATGAATTTGCAATTATCACCTAAAAAGGCTGTAGTATTTTCTACAAGGCCTAACTTTGTGAGTGAACTATACCTATAAGCTGGTATTGTTTGTGCTGTCTCATTTGGTTTCCTTTGAACGCCCGGGGGTTTAGTCTGTGTTCCACTACTTTCCCTATCAAAATACTGAATCATTAGAGGAAACATCATCACTGTAAGATGGGTGCATGCATCAGCAGCCTAACCACAAAAAGGAATGCCTGCCATTCTGTCTATCACAGTTTCAACTGCACAAGGAGAAGTCACTGACTTGCGTCAGTCTACTGCATGCACGTGAAATGTTCTTCATCAGAGTATTTGTACAGCCTGTTGATTTATATCTGCTGTGATGTTTTACAGAATTAAATGTTGATGTCCATTCAACTACATGGATGATCACCACACTGGATTCAGGATGCACGATGAAATTAGTACATTCTGTCTATTTTTAAAACATTTATATTTCTTTTTACATTTGTTCCGTAAATTTAAATGTATATGTTTTATTTCCCGCTTGCACTAGCACTCCAGAAGAAGTTTACAGTACCTAAAGAACATTCAGATCTGCAGATCACGCTACTGCTGTCTGCTTTGCATCTGCTTTCTATGGAAAGAACAACATACTAGCAGGATCGCGCAACAGAAGGATACTGAAGACTGTGGCTGGCACAACCCCTAGAAATCATAAACAATGTTTAATCACCCATTGTGGTAATCTTGTAAATAAGCATGATAATCTTGTAGAGGGCAGTAGAGTACACATTAGGGAAAACAATATCACTATATATATATATATACTCAGCAAAAAAAGAAACGTCCCCTGACTTTCAACTGTTTTTACTTTCAGTAGATTTAATGTGTGAATATTTGTATGAACACTAAAAGAGTCGACACCATAAGACATAAACTAAAAATGTTTCACAATGTGTCCCTGAATGAAGGGAGGCTCAAAATCAAAAGTACCAGTCAGTATCTGGTGTGGCCACCAGCTGCTTGAAGTACTGCAGTGCATCTCCTCCTCATGGACTGGACCAGATTTGTCAGTTCTTGCTGTGAGATGTTACCCCACTCTTCCACCAAGGCACCTGCAAGTTCCTGGACATTTCTGGGGGGAATGGCCCTAGCCCTCACCCTGCGATCCAACAGGTCCCAGACGTGCTCAATGGGATTGAGATCTGGGCTCTTCGCTGGCCATGGCAGAACACTGACATTGCTGTCATGCAGAAACTCACACACTTTTTGCCACTCCTGTCTGGTCCAGCGAAGGTGGGTTTGTGCCCATAGGCGGTGTTGTTGCTGGTGATGTCTGGTAAGGACCTGCCTTACAACAGGCCTACAAGCCCTCAGTCCAGCCTCTCTCAGCCTATTGCGGACAGTCTGAGCACTGATGGAGGGATTGTGTGTTCCTGGTGTGACTCGGGCAGTTGTTGTGGCCATCCTGTACCTGTCACGCAGGTGTGATATTCGGATGTACCGATCCTGTGCAGGTGTTGTTACACGTGGTCTTCCACTGCGAGGATGATCAGCTGTCCTTCCTGTCTCCCTGTAGCGCTGTCTTAGGGGTCTCACAGTGTGGACATGGCAATTTATTGCCCTAGCCACATCAGCAGTCCTCATGCCTCCCTGCAGCATGCCTAATGCACGTTCACGCAGATGAGCAGGGACCCTGGGCATCTTTCTTTGGGTGTTTTTCACAGTCGGTAGACAAGTCTCTTTAGTGTCCTGCGTTTTTAGAACTGTGACCTTAAATGCTTACTTTCTGTAAGCTGTTAAGGTCTTAACGACCATTCCACAGGTGCATGTTAATTAATTGATTATGGTTAATTGAACATGCATGGAAAACATTGTTTAAACAATTTACAATGAAGATCTGTAAAGTTATTTGGATTTTTAAAACATTATTGTTGAAATACACAGTCCTGAAAAAGGGACGTTTCTTTTTTTGCTGAGTATATATATATATATTAAATCCAACATATGTCTATCTGTATGGCTGTCCACTTTCCACAAGAGAACTGCTTAATGGATTTAGATTGAGTTTTATTCTATAAATTCCTTGAACATTCCAGTTGATTTTGCGACTTCTCTCATCGTGTTAAGAATCATAGTTTGCTTGCAGGAGCGATATATTCACGCTAAACCGAGAGACACACAGCGGCCCGAGGGGAGGGGGAAACGTGACGTCAGGAGTGGGGAGCCGGGCAGGGCCCTCCTCACTGTCCTGTTTCACTACTACATGGGCAGAGCAGCGGGAGACGGCTAGTACTGTATATAGAAGAAGCGTTAAAAGTGCTGCAGTTGCTACCAGTACTTGCTTAGAGAAGCATACAGTTGCAATGTTTCTGTAACGGTTTGGAATTCTAATAAAATTCACTTAAAGAACCCATAATTTGTTCTTATTTAAGTAAACAAGCAACACACCCATATTATGTTATCCTTCACAATTTGATCATTTTCCAATGAAAACCCAGACAATTTTTTTATTTTTAAATATCTGCCCAGAGTCTTATTTTACTACTGAAAAAAGAGGACCTGTCCAGTAAAAGAGGACACATGGCAACCATGTATAAGACAACAACATTCCTAAATTAAGGGATTGTGCATCTATTTCAAATTACAAATCTGAAACAGAAATATAAAAGTAGATTTCATGCTTGCTTATAGTGTATGTGAAATTACAAAACATAACAACCTCCTGCTCTCCTCTTTAATCACGCCATTTAAGGCCAACATCACAGAGCAGTAAAGTGATAGTCTATTGATTACATGCAAAGACAAAACAAAATCAAAATAGATCTAATAACCTAATATGAAACATTACTTTGAAAAAATGGTTAAATAACCAAAAAATAAACAAATAAACTTGAGCCAAAGCAGCGCCTCTGGCTGTATAATGGCATCTTTTTTTTTCTTAGGTATGGTTCCCACCAGTGTAATCATAGCATATACATGTTGGAGTTTCAACAAAATAGGAACTCAAAAACTATAAATAAACACCAAAAAAAAGATAAATTTAATATATGTAGTAAACAATAACAAACAAATAATGATTACTTAAGGAAAACTAACACAAAAACAGGGAACATGAAGAAATCAAAAGAAACTAAAACTAAGACACCATAACATCCTAAACAAAGGAATAAAAATATAAAGAACGAATGGATGAATGGGTGCTTTATTAAACTTCATATTTTTATTCTTAAGTCAATCCCTTCGTGACATCCAAAATGAAACCGAACAGTCACACAAAGGTCTCCACTCAATAATTTTGATATTATTTGTGCAAAATTGTCATTCATTACATTCAGAATTAAATCTTGTCCTCGGATTCCTCGAAGGGTTGCATCTCATTAAGAAATCTCAAACGGACAGCTTTTATTTGGATGCATTGACAAGAAATAATGACTTTTTTTCTTCCATTTCTCAAAAAAAGCATACAGTTTCTGCAAACATCGCACTTTTCTGAAATGGAAAAATAGACCTGCTTAACATTTCTATTATATGTTTATATATTTATTACATTTTGTGCCTCACAAATACTATTTTTTCCATTGTAAGAGACTGCAATATCACTCATATTATGGACTTGTGGAATGTATTTTATTTAATATGGTGAAAAAACTGCTTCTTTGACTGAATTGTATAACCTTGTGATTCCGTTATATTTGTTGGCATACTCTTTCTATTTATAAACCTGACCAATGCACTTACAAATTTATATAGTGCCTTCCTATCCCAGAAGTATCCTACTTTATAAATATATTCTTTCAATTGGTATACAGTCCACTAAATGGCTTATATTAATTTGTACTTGAACAACATTACACAGGCAAAGACTGATCTGACACCCTTGTGGTTTGAAGCCCAGCACATTTGTCACTAAGCCACACTCTAAGCTAACTGCATCATCTGAAAGATCTCGAAAGATGATAGAGGTGAAGTTTGACAGTTTGCTGAAATTGCTTTCCACAAAGTTCATTCTATTTAATGAAGACCCCACCCGAGTAGTATAGCCATATCTTGACCTTAATTACGTGGTGGCAGCAAGCATGATCCTTATCTAATACACTTACCGGTTTAGCTGACCATCTTGTACAATATTCTGGTAAATTGAACAAATAATCTAGTTCACAGGGTAAAAAACTGTTTGAGTGGCAATGACCATTTCAGCCTCCCCTATAATGTTTACGTCAAATGTAATTGCATAACCATGGTATTAAGAAGGCAGACCTTTAGTTTATCCTACGTGTGTGGTTGTCTGGGATGCTGATAAAGCATGACGTCATAGAACAATGTGTTTGAGAAGAAATGGACAGCTGCTGTATATTACATTGGATAAACATTCATGCACTCCTTGCAAAGTGTTCACTCATCTGTCAGTGTGGCTCAGTGGTAACGGCGCTGGACTTTAAACCAAAAGCAAACCATTTAACCTGCTTGGGCTCAGATGATGCACAGATATATGTGAACAATTGTATTATTGCTCTGTACTTGGAAAGTGTCATGAAGTGGTGCTCAATAAAGAAAGATCCAACATGCAACATAAAAATTGTTTGTTCCTAATACCTTCTGCTTCAGATCTTCATTAAGGTCAAACCCACATAACCATTATATGGATATTGTGGGATGAAGCCTATTCTGTCAACACTTGGTGGAAGGCATGAACCAACACTGGATGTGGCTCACTTAAACATGCATTCAGAATTATGGAGAGCAATTCAGGATAGCCAATGAGCCTAATATGCATGTCTTTAGAGATATCAGACATAAACCAGAGAACACAGACATGGAGAGAATGGCGCAGGGACAATGACCGGATGATGGGTTCAAACTCAGTATGACAGATCCATAAAGCACTAATCACTGCACCACTGTCTCCTTTAACACTAGAATTACCATGAAAAAACTCGTAGATCCGGCCCACCTTAAATCCGATCGTACCTACCCGTCAGCGTCTTTTGTCCTGTAAATGTGCCAATAAAGACAAGAAGCAAGCAGCCTGCTTTTCCACCCCCCCACAGCTGCAGAACGTGCACAAAGTTCTACCAGCTTATGCCTTGATTTATTATCTGGTAGTGAGCTGCTGGAGTTTTAGAGTGGAAATAATAGATCGTTATTTGGAACACATGCATTTCATGTGTGTTCCGTTTCTACAATAATCTGTGTAAACACATTGTTAATACAGAAACATTTTACATATTTTAGTAGTAAATGACAAAATGTTGGCATAAACTATATAATGTGTGAAGCCGGAAGTCCAAAGATCAAATAAACACTTTCACAAAAGGTTCAAGCATCATACAACAGCTTCTGTGGCGTAGCGCTAAGATTTGCTGACTTGTGATCAAGAGTCCCTGGTTTGATTCCGACTACCTCCTATATTTGCCATTTTCAGTCAGAACCATTTTCACACATTTGGTTTGCGTCTGTAACACACGGTGTACATTTATAGGACTTGTAAAAGTTACCATTTTATTTTCACTTTTATTCTCTCAGTCACGATCACGATACATACTACTGCCCCCCCCAGGGATCTGACGCTGCTACTTTTTATTTGAAACCGGGAATAACTGTAGGCAATGGAACTGGACATTCTCTGATTTAGAGGGATAAAAGCTGACATACAAACGCTGGTGAATCTGCCTTCTTTGTATCTCACCATCACTTGATTTTTTTTGTTCAGTTTTAATGACTGTTCCTGCTCACGCTGAGTTAGTATGCACCATATGGTCTATAATATCAAAGACACACTGACAAAAAAAACAACAGAGACATAGGTATATATGATATTTGGAATTATTCATTTTATGACCTGTATAGTACATTTCAGAAAACATTGTGGCACGGATGCAACATTATTCATATTATTCGTATTCATTCGCATAACATCTTGCGCTTGTAATCAGTGATCGCTTGTTTTGTTTTTTTTCCCCCATCTTGCCAGTGTCCACTTTTGGGTGCACAGTGCTGTTTATTTTTGTACTCCAGGACATGCATAGGAAAGAATAGTACAGAGAGGAGAAGTTCAGCACTATATGCAATCATGAAATTCATATGTTAACAGTTCACACACACGCAAGGACCGTCCTTCCTACATTTATGACATGTATACCTGTTGCAATGTACACACTTCTATCTATGCTGTGGTTTCTATTACACACCTGAAAGAAAGAGACAATATATGTGACATTCTGAAGAAATCATTTTATGACCTGAATTGTACCAATCAGAAAACATCTTCACACTAATGCAATATTATTTGAAAATGAACAGCGTCAGATCGGGTTGTGAATTTATGCTGGTGCTGTTAATTAGAGTCAGATCAGGAGGGGCGGAGTTTGGGTACAGCATGATCGTGATTGAGAGAATAAAACTGAAAAAAGCTAACTTTTACAAGTACCATAAATTTATATCTAATGTCTCATATAGTTGTCTCTTTCTTTTTTTCTCCATGCTGCGTTGACACCGTGCACCAGAAGGTGTGAGCTTATTTAGACCTGGCGGTGATCAACGCACCTGAACTGTACAAAGTATGCATGGGGGCAACTGAGAAAAGAAGAGCGTTCATGGCTTACCTTGCAGAGGAACTTTGTAGTCGCATCTTACTAGAAAAGGCGATGGAAAAAGAAACGGAGGATGCAAAATCGACAAGCTTCTGTTCCAAAACAGCCGCTTTCCCCAGGAAAGTTAACTGAGTCAGGGTCAAGTGCCCTTTGAATGTAATAGAAACCACAGTATAGAGAGAAGTGTGTGCATTGCAACAGGTACACATGTCGTGTTCCAAATAACGATCTATTATTTCCACTCTAAAACTCCAGCACTTCACTCCCAGATAATCAATCAAGGCACAAGCTGGGAGAACTTTGTGCACGTTCTGCGGCAGTGAGGGGATGGGATACCAGGCTGCTTGCTGCTTGTCTTTATCGACACATTTACAGGACAAAAGACGCTGACTGGGAGGTGCGAACGGATTTAAGGTGGGCCAGATCTACTTGTTTTTTTCGTAGGCTCTGGTAATTCTAGTGTTAATGAATGCAACACATTTTTCTATGTCCCAATTCTAAGACATTTTTGAGTTCTCCGTTATGTTTTGTTGTCTGTGATTTTTGTGTAATTATGTACAGTGTGCTAAGCTTATACATAGATATGAGCTTTATCAAAATGCACTGGAGCAAATTAAAGTACAGGTGCTCAGTGTTACATGTATGTTGGAAAAGGTAGCATTTGTAGTCAATTTTTTCCTAAACTGGGCAGTTTTAAATTTTTCTGTCTTTCTGTCTTTCAGGCTATTTATTTTGAGTGATCTGTGTCTGATAACACTGGGTAACAAATCTTTTCACTTCTTCATCTTTGGGTGATTAAAAGAGACAACTTCAAGCTGAACATAAGTACAATTTCAGATTGACTGGGTAACATAAGAATTTGGAGAAACATGTATGACGGATGGTCGGGGCCCATGCCTGGCCGGGACGCCCCTGCCTCATATGTACCATGGGGAACAGGATGGGAAACCCAGTATCTCCCACTGGATGCTAGATGGCAGCCTCCCTGTGTTGCAGCGGTGCCTCAGACTCCCCCAGGGCTTCATAAGGGTTAGAGTTCTGTGCAGCCCTGTTGGGTTCCACAAGGGCCGCCAGTGGGTGCTGCAGCAGGAGCTGCTGGGTCCTTTTGGGCATTGGTTTTGCCAAGTGCAGAAGTGCAGCCAGATGTTGGTAATCAATCACCTGGAGCACTTCCAGGTACCCAAAAAAGGGAGCCAGCGACCACCACTCAGAGCAGGGGCCAGAGTCGGGTGGAGAAGGACAAGGTTGTCTGGGAGGAGTGGTGGTGCAAGAAAGAATAGTGCTCGTGCTTATGTTGGTACTTTGAGACTGTGTTGTGGCTGGGGGAATTACGGGGAAGACATGCCCTCCAGCTGAAGAAAAAAAAAATTGTTTGATTTTTATACTTGTCTCCGTGTGAATCTGTGTCAGGGCACTATATAGCGCTTTTCTTACAAATGAAATTAGCTTTTATTGAAACTGTGTAATCACTAAATGTTCCTGACATATTGCATTAGTTCAACTAAGCGAAAAATCTTTTTTGCTGCTGATTTTCATTTGTATTCATTTTCATTTACTGTCTGATGCAAGTTGTTTCAGTGTTCAACAATAGTTGGCCAGCATTGATGTTTTTGCTCATTTTGTATCTCATTTTTGTTTTGTTGCTAATTAAGGAAAAATAAATAATTAAGGGGTCTGAGTCATTAAGAGCAGGCCAACTAAAATTAATTAAAAAAGGGTTAATTAGCAGCAAAAACAAGTCACTAATTAAGAAAAGGGTTAGAATGAAAACTTCCAGCCACTGTGGTCCTCCAGGACCAGAGCTGGGACCCTTGTTCTAAAGAAAAGTCATAGGAACACAAGGACAACATGAAAGCTCCACACAGAAAGTGGCCAGGTATAAAAGTGACTGCAGGTGTCTAGACTTCAAAGGCTTGAACTTTAACCACTGTGCCACAAAAATATATGTTTTATATATAAAATATACAAGAAACTAGTCTAAAGCCTATGTCAGCAGCACTGGACCCAAGTCATCGCTAGATTTACTATCAAAGAACTGATCTCATAGTTAACATGAACTCATCAAAAGAGTGTATTTAAATGAATTGTACAAACTGTGAAAATTCAAAATAATTAAAAAATGTCATTTCAATTCACATCTTTCTCATTAAAGCAAAACATAAGTGCACTTCAATTATAGTGTAATTAAATTCTGCCATTATCTTCAATAAGGCACATAATTCAATTACTTGATCTACTCAAACAATAACTAATCGTCTGTACAGTGATCTGCTTCTTTGTGCATCACATGGTGTGCTTGGCTGCTATTAGCTTCCTGTGTGCCAAGCAGCTCTTTGGTGCATACTTCAGACTTGTGACCCTTTTGTTAAAAATATGGCTAACAAAGCTACTTTCAATTGGCTGCTGTATTCAGGAGACCACTGTGCAGCTTGATGCTTAGGGCTGCTGCTTATTGGACTTTCAAAAGATCAATTCTGCTTCAGTACTTTTACCAGCCTAACAAATGGAATGAGTTCAAAAATGGACCAGTTTTTGTACCAGCAGTGACACTCATGTTAGTCAACTATTGCCATGTTTTGGAAGGTCTTTGGGGACGGACCCTCATCTCATTATACAGCAGAGTTTCATATTAAGGAACAAATCCTGTCAGATTTCATCACCCCATTGCTAGATTCACCTGGAACCTGATCCTTTCAGAGGTTGAACCTGTAGCCTTCCCCATCCATTTACAAACCCAATTGTTCCAGTTGAGAGCGAGTCTGTCCTGGCAGTGTCAGGTGTACGGAAAGACAAGCGTTATGTAGCTTAGACCCTAAACCAAAAAGATGGGCAGTTCATTCTTCATTTCTAACTCCCAGAGTGATCTGGAGCAAATCACATATCTTAGCTGGCTACAGAAAGTAAAAAATAAATGGTCGATGTAAACAGTTGTATGTAATAATAATCGTATAAGTTGAATTAGAGAAGTCACTCAAATATACAATAATAACCAACCATAGAACCAACTGCCTACTATGTATTTTGCTAGAATGTGATGGGAAAATTCACACTAACATAATGAGAATGTGCCAGCTCTGCACTGTTTGAATTCACAATGAAACTTAGAGTTTAGCTCCACAAAAAATTCACAAACCATAGTGTGTTTTACCACATGCAAACGATGTGCCATTTACACATGTATTTTCATTTTATCTGCAAACTTTATCTTCAAGTGCACAAGTGTCACACAATTTGTTAAGGTCCAGTACGTTGAAAGTGGTGTGTATTGAGAGACAGCTCTTCACCATCCCATATGGCTTCCACCAAGTTGGAACAGCTTACAGAGTTGAGGGAAGTGAGCACAGGTGGCGTTAACAAGTGGTAGTGAAAGTTTGGGCAGGCGGTGTGGAAGCCAAATGAGAGCACGTGAAGCCAAATGGAAAGAACCATGGCAGCATTGGAGTGGGGCCGACAATATAAATACATCAATTTAGGTCAGATTGGGGAGCATGCACTGGTACAATGAGTTGCCACACACACCACACAATGCAACAGCTCAGGATCCTGGTTGGCAACCCCCCAAGCAGACACGTGGTCCAGTTCCACCCTCTGGAAATGACCATCTTTCTACCGCAGTCAGGCGTTATGTGGGCATCCCCTTGGCCAAATCCAGCCACTTGGGTCCTCAGCAATGAGAATCCTATGAGCTGGATAACTCTTGGAGAATCGTGCCACATGGCCATAACTGACGCTCCCTCACAATTCAAGTAATGTGCCTCATTCGGGACTCTATGAGCAACCGCTCACTCGACAAGTCAAACCAACGGTACCCAAGGATTCTCTGAAGAGGCACAGTACCAAAGGAGTCCAGTCTTTATCTCAGGTCATTGGATAGCGTCCATGTCTCACAAACATAAAGCAAGACAGGAAGCACCAGGACTCTAAACACTTGGACCTTCGTCCTTTTGCATAGATATCGGGAGCGCCACAAACCCCTCTCCAGCGACCTCATGACCCTCCATGCTCTCCCAATCCATCCGTTGACTTCATAGGAAGAGACATGAATGTCACTGCTGAGGTAAGTAAACCTCTTGACAAGGTCAACACACTGCTGTTGGCTGTGCCCAAGAGGTCATTAAAGGCCTGGATCTTGGTTTTTATCCAAGATACTCACAAGCCCAGACACTCAGACTCCTCGCTCAGTCTCTCGAGAGACCCTATTTGATCAGAGCCTCCATTCACGTCAATTTAGATTGCAGAATAACCCTTATAGTGGAATATTCTTTGTTTTTCACCCCAAACCATCATTTTAATTTGTTCCCAGTTTTATAATTGAAAAACTGACTGTGAAAAGAATTTTAGGGACAATTTTGAGAAACTGTATGCAAAATGAGACTCCACTGTTTTGCTCATCAGTACTCTACACAAACAATGACCAGGAAGGATCTGAACCCAAAACTCTGAAACTGTGCTAACCAGGACGCAAGAGACAATGTAAACTTAACATAAAGCAGCTCATGTTTTAATTTATACTTCCTGTACAGAACAATTTAAAAATATGTGTAACCTTTTGCCTATAGTGTAACTTCAGCAACTTATCACTGTATTCCTGTATGTCTGAACCTTTCTTCACCAGTGCTCTTTCTCTCTTGAGAGTGCGTTCCCATAAAGCCTGCTTCTCAGACTTTGTCATTATTTTCGAGGCATCTTTCTCATATCTAGAGGTGGGTAGAGTAGCATTACTTCAAAATAATATTACTCAAGTAGAAGTAAAAAAAGTAGTCATCCAAAAAATTACTCAAGTAAGAGTATAAAAGTATTTGGTGAAAAGACTACTCAAGTAATGAGTAACTGTTTGATCATAATAAATGATTTATTTTTTAGAAATGTAATAAGACAGACAAAAATATAAACTAATGTGCAAATTATGCTATTTCCAAATAAAAAATAAAAAATGAGTAAAAATAAATAACATGTTTATAAAATAAAGATGCACAAATAACACAAAGTTCTAAATCTCAGTTTTTCACAACAAAGCTTTTAAAGCCGATACCTACAGTAGGTAACGTATGTCTGAAGAGTGCAAACTGCTTACAGTGACAAGATATGCTGTACACTGACAGTATAATACTGCATATTCACTTGCCCTCCAAATAGCACAGCTGATAGAAAATAACATTAGAACAAGGCAGCTTGTGCACGTACAAGAAGTCTCACTTTACCTTAACTGTCTGTGCTTTGCATGTTTGGTTAAAACATGGTTGTTCTTCATTCAGTGAAGTGATGTTTAAGCTTCAGCAGGAGTTGGCTCTCAAGGTTCCTGCAGTGAAGCTGTGACCGTTTAGCAGTGATCAGGAGCCCTGTATGACTGAAAAGGCTCTCACAGGCTGCAGACGCAGGAAGTTTGTGTGTGGTCATGTGAATGCATGGCTACGTCTGATTGGTGAAACAGAGTCATGTCATTATTGTTGCTACGTCTCATTGGTGAAACAGTCATTCAGTAGATCCACTGGCGACTTCTCTCCATCGAAAATATAGCGTATATAATTGTGTAAATGAAAAAAAGTAACGAGTCGAGTGTTGCCCAATGTAGCGGAGTAAGAGTAGGGTTTTTCTTCACAAATGTACTCAAATAAAAGTAAAAAGTATGGTGCAGTAAAACTACTCGTAGAAGTACAATTTTTTAAAAAAGTTACTCAAGTAAATGTAACGGAGTAAATGTAACTCGTTACTACCCACCTCTGCTCATACCCTATCTGCTTTTATACTTGCTGTCTTTGAAGGTGACAGTATATGCTCCTTGTGTGCCTCACGCACTCATTTCCTCCTTCATTGTGTCACCAAATCCAATCTGACCAATCAGACTGGACACACAGACTTTAGAGTTTTAATATAATAGATAGCAACTTTCATGGTGGGCACAATCATAACTATGCTAACTCAGATGAATCAGATTTTTATAACAACAGCATAAGCTGATCGGTAGAAACTTGAAATGACATTTGTGGTTTCCTATTTCCATTACTTGTGTCATCTCAGGATTTTGTTGCCACATTTACTAACCGATTCTGTAAGATTTCTTATTGACTATAGCTTAGAACATTTATGGGCATCAATGTTTTGAACTATACATATGTACATGCAAATTCAGTTTTATGTAGTATCATTGATGGTGCTCATCTTCACAAAGGTCATATTGTGGGTAGCACAGCCATCCTGTATTTTCCCAACTGTATTACGGCAAGAAGGGATGACAAACAGGGGCTAAATGGGAAAATCTTGGTTTGGCTACCCAACCTGCCTACACAAGTCTAATGCAGTCCTGTCAGCTCACTGACTAAAAGTCTCATCATGACAGCCTTCAGTCATTGGGGTCTGATCGTGACAGACTTCAATGTCCTGCAGGGTTCTCATTCTGTGAAGTTCTGGCATCTTTAGTCTCATTTATTTGAATTCTGATCCAACCATTTTGTGTGATGTGCTGTGGAAATGTCAAGTCCTGGAATCCTGTCTTTTCATTTAGTTGAAACCTGATCCTGTCAGATTCCCGTATCTATTGCAAGAAATCTAGTCGTCCCTTGTACTGTATGTACTTTAAGCCCATTCCCTTCTGATTGCTCATGTATGAAACAATCTTGTGTTTTACTGTTTGGTTTGAATTGTATTCTGATCATTTTTTAAGGGTCTCTGTGAATAGAAGTGTATAAAATAAAAGACTGATTGATTGATTGATTTCAGAATCTGGTGACTGTACTTATTGCCATTCTGCTCCTTCATAATTTTACCAGTGTGCTGCCATTTTGACTATGTGTCTCAGGGACTGATTTCTTACTAACCGGAGTCATTATTTCTGATGACCCTTAGTGTATTTTAGCTTGGTCAGGAGACTAACTTTATTTGCATTCAGCCCCTGTACAATTTCGGCACTGCATCGCCTTATCTTTTACAAGGTTAATAATCTCATTTTTTAATAGACTTTGTGATTTCGCCACATTTCAGTATAGATGTACTGGTAAAGAGACTAACCCTTTTTGCATCCTGTTTCTTAAAATTTTTTGCAGTACTGAAAATATTTCATCGTTGTTCTGCATTGTTGAAAGCAAGTCTAATACTTGGATTTCTTACCAGTCTGGGATCTTCTTTTCATATACTGCTTGTGACAGTCTTATTCCCATAGAATTTGTTCTTTTAGGGTTCTTTACATTTAGAGGCAAATACACCAACTTCATAAGATTTCAGAATCCTGCATCTTTATTTATAGTCTGATTCTTGAATAATAAGGCAGTACAATGATGAATTTGATATGTCTCCAATGGACATTTTTCTTGCTTGAAGACATGACTTTCCTCCAACCATCATGCTGTAGTATCTCATAGCTTTTCCCATAAAGATTCTGACCCTGCAATACTTTAGCATCCAGCATCTATATATACCTGTGGTTATCTGCTTTTCAATGATGTACTGTATATTTTTATATTTATAATCTGTTAATTCCTAATTTCATTATCACGCTGCCATATTTTCTACATAGCTAATGCACCCATTTCTCAATTGACTTTATTCCTGCATAGACTGACCTTGTCCCATTTCAGTATTTTAACATTATTGACAAGAAGACTGACCATGGTCGATTCTAGAATGCTTTATCTTTATTAATTTTCAGTCTTTTCCATCCCAGTTTTCTCATTGTTCTGCCTCATTGGCCATGTGTATGATGCTATCATCTTTGTAATATCTGATCCTGTCAATTTCAGTATTGTATTTCTTTACTGGTCAAGAGACTAACATTGTTATTAGAAAATCCTGGACCTTTACCTTTATTCTGCTCATTCCCAATTTTGTCTTTGTGATGCCTTATCAACTAAACGTGTGATAGACCATTTTTTATTAGCCTGGGAAGTTACTTATGTAGAAGTTGATCTTATCATATTCTGGTATTTCTTCAGTTTTCTGATTAAGTTTCCAATCCTGTAATAATTCAACAATCTGCAACTCTCCTTATTTGCAGTCTTCTCTTTTGCATCCACATCATTGTGCCTCCTTTACTTCTGTCATGGCTGATGGATTAATGTCTTAATAGAGTTTATTCCTGCAAGGACTGGCTTTGTTCACTTTCTTTTAGCTTTACCTGTAAGGAGACTAATCCGGTAATACGTCCAGATCCTAATCATTTGCGGTATGCTCCTTTCCAATTTCAGCACTTTTTAGCCTTGTTGGTCATTTGCCTGATGCTCTCCTAGTAAACAATCTGTGACTTTATTCCCACAGATTCTGATCCTGTCACATTTTAGTATCTTTAACTGTCCAGGTGAGGTCTGACTCTGTAAGATTCCTGTGTCCAGAGTGTGAATCCCGTGGTATGCATGGGAGTTTAAGAAGGCCCTTTTTGGGGGTGACGATGGAGGTTACTGACATTTTGTCACAAAAATCTACAGTAGAATGGTAAAGGAATACTCCCCAAAAATGGCATTTTTTAATGTGACTCATCCCATGAAGTTTGTAGTGATGGCCTAGAAAAAAGTCATAAGCTCATGTTTTATGGAGAACAGACCCAACAAACTGTCTGACAGAATGGTCATCCATGGTGACAAACATTGGTGTGCACAGCAAACAATTCAAAAACATCCATGAAAAAACCCTCACATTACTCGGGTGACATAACCACTGGTCAAGTCATCCAGCTGTATTCACACGACGGGCAAAACACACGCATATTTTACTCAAAAGCTGTTAATCAAACCCTTCTGGAAAAATCAGAGGGAATGAGCTTTTGAATTGCATGAAGGGAAGAAGAAGGTTTTCAACTCAAGAGCTCGTTCCCATGTTGTTGTGATGTGGGATTTTGCATATAACTTGATAAATGTTTTGTATGTCTTTATTTATAATTTAGGCAAACCAAGGGGTGAGAGGTAGAGAGGTATTCGTGTTTGCGCACCACCCCCCCCCTTTTACGACTGTCTCTTTGTAATTTTATGACAGGATTTGGGGGGATGTGTCTTAAACCAGTTTGATGATTATTTCTTTGCTAAAGTCTTTGTCTCATCCACCACACAAAGCCAGGTTAGCTTAACACATGGTCTTGGGGGGTTGCAGGTGTTAAAATGTACTATTTCTCCCATTGGTCTGAGATATGGCTGTCTGGATTGGCTGGAGGTGTTGGGCAGAAAACCTATAAATTTGCTTGCTCAACCACATTCTCTCTCTCTAACCAACATATGATGAAGAAGCATCTCTCTTGCTGACCTGTGATGATGAAGACAACACAATGAAGAGCACAGCTCAGCAGCCATATTGAACAGACATGTGGCTGAAAGCTGAGCACCAACGATGCCTTAACTAGAGACATTAAGTAACTACAAGTCTTTGTGCCACCTGAATTACACATCACTATTTTATCAGGTTGTATGGTTGCCAATATTCAAATGTACTTTGTATTTTGTTATTATTTATGAATATTATCAGTAATACATTATTTTATGTGTAACTTAACTCCTGCTTGTCTTTTTACTACATCTAATTGCCTGAGGTTATAGATATAGAAGGGAAGGTCGGGATAAGTTATATAAAATAATATCTTATAAACAGTGGTAAGTCTGTGAGATTAGGCATTCTAAGGCTGCATATTAATAATACAATAGGAGAAAGTAGAGCAATACATATATTACTCCACCAAGATAAAAGACATGTGAACGTGTTTCTTCAGATTTTCCAGAAGTATTGACTTAATATTTTAGCAAAAAAATGCAAGTGTTTTGACCGGTATGAGAATACAAATTGATAACTGGACATGTGATTCTGTGATACGAGTAATGGGAGATTTTTTTCATGGCCGCTTTTATGCTGTTTTCTGTTGACCAGCATTGGTCTCCATAGACACTCATTTTATTAGAAAATTCTAATTCATTCTATCCGTCACTATAAACCACATAGGGTAAGTTATATAAAAAAAAATTATATCATTTTTGGGTGTGGGTAAAGTAGAGTTAAAGGTACAGAGCCAATCAAAATCTGACCATCAGTTACTTCTTAATGTATGCATTTTCATGTAAAAATTATGAAAAATAATATGCCAGTTTTTGACATGGCTGTTGCTATATTTGCCTTAATATCCAATGATCACAGAGTAACTGAAATGAAAATGTAGCCTACACCTTGAATTTTTTTTTGTTAGTTTTTTCACATGAACTTTGGAGCAATTTCCAGGTTAAGGGCTTTGCTCAAGGATCCAACACAGTAGGATCCTGTATGGCAGTAACAGGATTTAAACTGGCAACTTTTCCAGATAACAACTCAGATCCTTAGCCACAGAGCCACCACTTGGCCCTTTTAGAATTTAGACTGGATAATAGGTTAAAGATGGATGGATGGATAATTAAACTTCTCAATATTTTAAATACCCTCAGAGAATTCATTGGGAAGTGCTTATGCCTCAATGGTGGGATGCTATATACCCCAGCCCTGCCGTATTACTTTTTTGCACTCTTCTTTCTGATTTCAGTTTTCTACATGGCTGATACTCTCATTTGTCAACTGCCTGAGAATTTATTCCTGCTGCCCTACAGAGTCTGATCTCATCACATTTCCCTGTCTTTTAGCTTTACTTTTGAGCAGTCTCACCCTGTGGTTTTACATGCCTGAAGATGGATCCTTTCAGTTTGCAGCTTTCAGTTGTTCTTTTGCTTTGAACCCGAGCTTGTCAGTTCTCAGCTGCCTGAGGCCTTATTCTCTTATAGTCCGATCCAGTTATGGCTGTCCTTTATTTAGCATTACTTATAAGGATGCTCGCCCCACTGCTACCTCACATAGAGACCTGATACTAACAGAACTCGGTTAAATGCAGTCAGACATTGTAAAGAGAATACTTTCCTTTTATTTTCAGTCCCGCCACGTGAATCTTACATTTCCTTGGAGGTGTTTGCTGTGGATTACAATGTTCTCTTTACGCTTCAGGTCTCTGCATTTGGCAGTCTTCCTACCTGACAGTAGCCTGCATCCCTCTCTGTTTTATGCCTCTCTTCCCTGCACACCTTCTTGCGTCTGTAGCTTCTCCATCCTCCCTGACCTCTGCAGCCTGAATCAGTCAATTAGCATTAATTTGGATGGCCCCTTGAGCTGTGTGCGACTTTATTTTTAACAGCAGAAAAATAAGCTGGCAAGAAGTCCTGAAGAAAAAGAGCTGCCTTTCCAAGGTGCAAAGATTATACAGAAAATGAGCAATAAAATCTTAAAATCCATGGCTTGTAGAACCACAGTTGACTGCAGGCAGACACTTGTAAAGTATTAAAGTGATGGCATACAACATTGTATTTATTAAAAAATATAGATATGCACAAATTATATGATGGGCCCATATATACACATACATATTGTGATATAATATATATGTAATTTATATATATATATATTGCAGTGGACCGCCAGGACGCCCTGATTATGGAGGGAAAGAATACTTCCAGGACAGTTTCTTCCCCAGACCGACAGAGGGCAGACCCCTTGGTTTCCAGCAGGGCCATGGATCATGAGCATAAAAGCTCAACCCTTTCGGGGCCCTGGCTGCTGCCAGGGGGCACATGGACATTTGCAGGGCTCTATTTGGCAGCACTTCCTCCACACCTGGAAGTGCTGCGGGAAGAAGCTCATTGGGCACCTGGAATCCTTTTGGGTGTCCTATAAAAGGGGGCCAATCGCCAGGAGTCAAAGGCCTGAGTGGGGAGGAAGTGGATGAAGCTCCTGAGGAGTGGAGGCAAAGGACTGTGACATGGGCTTGTGCTGGAATATGTTTAAATTAATAAACTGTGTGCTGTGTGGCAAAGTCATGTTCTGCCTGTCTGTGTCGGGGATAGGGTGGCTGTACGTGCCCTGGGCTTATATATATATACACTCACCTAAAGGATTATTAGGAACACCTGTTCAATTTATCATTAATGCAATTATCTAATCAACCAATCACATGGCAGTTGCTTCAATGCATTTAGGGGTGTGGTCCTGGTCAAGACAATCTCCTGAACTCCAAACTGAATGTCAGAATGGGAAAGAAAGATGATTTAAGCAATTTTGAGCGTGGCATGGTTGTTGGTGCCAGACGGGGCGGTCTGAGTATTTCACAATCTGCTCAGTTACTGGGATTTTCACGCACAACCATTTCTAGGGTTTACAAAGAATGGTGTGAAAAGGGAAAAACATCCAGTATGCGGCAGTCCTGTGGGCGAAAATCCCTTGCTGATGCTAGAGGTCAGAGGAGAATGGGCCGACTGATTCAAGCTGATAGAAGAGCAACTTTGACTGAAATAACCACTCGTTACAACCGAGGTATGCAGCAAAGCATTTGTGAAGCCAAAACACGCACAACCTTGAGGCGGATGGGCTACAACAGCAGAAGACCCCACCGGGTACCACTCATCTCCACTACAAATAGGGAAAAGAGGCTACAATTTGCACGAGCTCACCAAAATTGTACAGTTGAAGACTGGAAAAATGTTGCCTGGTCTGATGAGTCTCGATTTCTGTTGAGACATTTAAATGGTAGAGTCAGAATTTGGCGTAAACAGAATGAGAACATGGATCCATCATGCCTTGTTACCACTGTGCAGACTGGTGGTAGTGGTGTAATGGTGTGGGGGGATGTTTTCTTGGCACACTTTAGGCCCCTTAGTGCCAACTGGGCATTGTTTAAATGCCACGGGCTACCTGAGCATTGTTTCTGACCATGTCCATCCCTTCATGACCACCATGTACCCATCCTCTGATGGCTACTTCCAGCAGGATAATGCACCATGTCACAAAGCTCGAATCATTTCAAATTGGTTTCTTGAACATGACAATGAGTTCACTGTACTAAAATGGCCCCCACAGTTACCAGATCTCAACCCAATAGAGCATCTTTGGGATGTGGTGGAACGGGAGCTTCGTGCCCTGGATGTGCATCCCACAAATCTCCATCAACTGCAAGATGCTATCCTATCAATATGGGCCAACATTTCTAAAGAATGCTTTCAGCACCTTGTTGAATCAATGCCACGTAGAATTACGGCAGTTCTGAAGGCGAAAGGGGGTCAAACACCGTATTAGTATGGTGTTCCTAATAATCCTTTAGGTGAGTGTATATATATATATACTCAGCAAAAAAAGAAACGTCCCCTGACTTTCAACTGTTTTTACTTTCAGTAGACTTAATGTCTAAATATTTGTATGAACACTAAAAGAGTCAACACCATAAGACATAAACTAAAAATGTTTCACAATGT
>JANRMT010062807.1:43287121-43298177 GCA_026402145.1 Polypterus bichir lapradei
TTTAGAAATGTTTAAACTCTCAAAAGCTGGATGTGAAGTTATCAATGAAACTGGTTGTATACTTACAACGCTTGACAGATGCCGAATGTCTCTTCAACACAAGTCCTACAAATACTGTCGTAACTGAAACAAACCATGAAACTCAAACCGATTATGACAGCAGCAATCCAAGCTGTGAGATTTGAAACAAGATTACTGTTCACATGGCCAACTGTACGTTGCATGCTCAAGAGTAAGCTCAGCGCACAGCTACAGCTTGGTCATATTGCAACTGGAGGGCCGAACTGACAACGTGGCATACAAAGAGATCTTTAACAAATAATTATTGGTATATTTTCCCTCAGTTTAAAAAGGTTTAATTTTCTTCTTAATAAAAATTTTAAGGCAGTACTTCACCGCTGCGAAGCGCGGGTATTTTGCTAGTATATATATATACTGTATATATATATATATATATATATATATATATATATATATATATATATATATAACACATACACACATATGGACGTTAGAGGGTCAACCTCCAGGCTCAGATGGGGAACATAATATCACCCTGAAATGACAGGGAGCACTGAGAGGGAGCACTGCCTCTAACTTTGTCACCCGTTTCTACCTCCAGAACTACATAAAAGATGCTCAGTGTGGTCAACTGACTCCGCCTCTTCCTGGCCAAGTCCTATAAAGTTAGTCACTCCCATAAGGAGGGATCTCGCTTTACGTCGAGCCAGACCGAAGGATGGAGCTCCATGAAAAGACAAGACCTGCTCAACCAAGCAGCATTATTGAATTAAAGATAAGGTTACAACCCAAGTTTAAGTGTTTCAATGCCGTAATGCATTAAGTTTTGTTGCCTTTTTTTAAAAAAATGTAATACCTAGCCCTTGCATTTCTTTTCAATTAAACTTCAGATGATCAACCAAGAGAACAGTCGCTAAGCTGCACCTTGCCTGTATAATTTAATCATTTAAGTTTATTCTTTATATTTATATAATTACTGTTATTCAAACTGACTATGGTATGTTGCCAATAAGTGAGTCAGAGGTGAGGACTGAATCAGCAGCCACCACGCCACACTTACCATTAATACTTTGAGATTATTTGACACTAAACAAAGATAAGGAGATAACAATATATTCTAAACATGCTGCAAGAAAGTCAGAAGTGAGAGAAGATTGTTCAGTATGTCACTGTGTGTTTAATAAATGTCATTGATACCTCATTCAGACTTGCCACACTACTTCAGCAATACAATGCAGCAGCTCCGTCCCATTGTGTAAATTATTTTGTTATTGGATGGAGGACATGTGGCAAATGTGTGATAATTAGCACAGAAATATGTTGCTGTTGCTTTGTTTTTATGAGATAATATCACACTCAATCAATGTGATAATTGATTCATAAATGCATGCTACAGTTATGATTTTTATGAGCTAAGTCTGGCATCCTATACTTAGTTCTTAATAACTTAACAGCTTGCAACAGATGCATTTTTACTAGAACATACTGTAATACACATAACTGAACAAATAAACACATTTATTATGATGCTAGCCACACAGGTACGTAAATGAATACATTTACATATATTTCATATCTCTTTTCTTTTGTGTACCTTTAGCGCTTTTTCTTGTGTGTCTGAACCTCCCTTGCCCAGTGCTTCCCCTCTCAAGTGTATTCCTGTAAAGCCTGCTTCTCGGACGGTCATTTCGAGTCAACTTATTCGGCTCCTGTCTGCTCTTTTTGGTAACAGACCCCCACTACCAGCTGTGAAAACATCATTTGCATTCATACCAATACTTCCCATCTTCAAAAGTGACTCTCAGCATGCCTCCTTTGCCTATATTCCTCATCGTGGGTCTCCACTGTGCTTGCCCAGTTTCTCATCAAAGGCCAAAGTGACTAATCACATTAAAGTCAAAATTGACCAATCAGATTGCTCGAAGGGACCATACATACACACACACACAAACACACACAGATAGGAGAATTTAATTATATATAGTACATAAGATCAATCCATTAACCAATATGGCCTAATCCTGTTTGAGGAATTAGGAGAAGAGAGCATATTGCAATAGCATTAGATGCAAGGTAGAACCATCCCTGGTCTATATGCCAGTCAGTCACAAGGCACACTAACACAAATGTCACCAATTCAGAGTTGTAAATTAACCCAAGTTGTATATCTTAGAAACGTAGATAGAAAAATGGAGCATCTCAAGAAGCACCAACAAAGACACAAGGAGTACACATCGCACTCCCTAAAGCTGTGACTGCTTTGCTTTCTTCATTGAACTGAGTACAGTTGGAATAGACTCTGCCTCCAGGACTGGGTGAAGTAGGTTTGACATTTTATGTATATATACAGATAAGGAGTGATTCAAACATTTGAACCTTAACTTGAAAGGGTAATCATTGAAAGGATTTTGTAATTGGCTGAAAACTTGGTCCTCCATACTGAAATATGTGAATTACAAGTTTCTGGTCTTGGTGAATATAGTGCATTTTTCCTGTTCCAGAATTACATTCTCATGGATGGCAAAAACTGCTAAATCAAGTATAATGAGCTCAGTTTTCTTATTTTGTAAAAAAAAAAAAACAATGCAGTTAAAAAAAATACACATATGACTTTAGTTGTTTTTCACATTTTTGTTATTTGTAATATTATGAAGAACACAACACGTCATCATTTTATGGGAGATTTCATACTTCAGCATTGCTGTTTTGTAGCACACATGATGGATGCCACCACATTGTTTATAGAAATGACCCTGTTGTTAATCGTATAACCTGTGTCACTGCACCCCACCGCCACAAAAAGACCGTGGTCTGCATAACATGACATCCAAAATTATGGATCCTAAAAAAAAAGTGTACTTAGTGATTTCTTAAAAAAAAATTCTTTGTTTTGACTTTTTGCTCTATTTTTTTATTAAGATTTAGACTAGTAATTTCTAACTTCCTTCTGCTATTCTGATCATTGCCTGCTCCCCAACAATATATCTATTAGATCTTTAATAGTTAAGAAGCAAGTTTATTTCATCTCCTGGTCATGTATCTCCTTTTTATTCTTGTTGCACACTGTTCTATTACCAGTATACTGATATTAATATTATTAGTGCTATTAAAGAATTTCTTAATCTGGGAAACAAAACATGAATTCATTATAGCCTTATCAGCGTGTGCTTGGAACCATTCCCTTCATACGCCTTAATGATACAAATGTCGTCTGTTTTTTTAATTTTCTGTTGTGGTGTTGAAAACCTAAAAAAGACAGAAGCTCTGGCAAACAAACATATCACCACATTTGAACTGCAAGGTACATTTCCATTTTTTATGACAATTATCGTATATACTCAGGAATAAGTTCTCCTGCGGATAAGTCTGGAGTTGATTTTATCGTATAATTTCTGGAATTTTATAATGTCAGTCGTATAAGTTGAATGCGGAAAAAACACGCAATTGGTCCAAGAGATTATGATATGCTAACACCCACCTGAGAGAGTCACCACGGAGCACACTGCCTTTTTTTCTATGTGGGTGCGGCAATACGCTATATTAGCATGTGCTCCTAACCTCTCTTTATTGTGCCTACGTGACCACACGGTAATACCCAAACTATTCCGAAGTGACATTTGCACTGTTTTGTGTTTTTTGTATCTCACACCCTCATACACCTTTATCGTAAGAGCATCTCTTATCTACAATGGAGCGTTTGATCAGAATAAAATATGAAGCTGGTTTTAAATTAAACGTTGTTGAAGTAGTGAAAGGAATTGGTAACTGCGCTGCTGCAGCAAACTTTGATGTGCCTGAGAAACTGATGTGAGATTGGAAGAGGCAAGAAGATTTTTGAATGGACACATAAGTTGGGGTCTGATTTTACAACTGATTTTTCGGGTTTCAAGACCCAATTTATATGTGAGTATATACGGTAGTTGTTATAGCCCTACTGTCAAGCAAATAAATGTAAATAACTTTGAGAAATTTCTGAAATTACATACCGGTGGAACCTGGCTATTAGTTAATCAAACAAGATTGGCAGAATGAATGAACTCCTCTCGATTGTTAAATTTCTTAACATTGCATTATGTCCATATAAAGTATAGAAACTGCAAATGTAGTGTCAGATTCCATAACTAATAGTACTTCACGGCAGAGCACCAAAAGGACAGAGACGGAGCAACATCAGGACAAGGCAAAACCAGGAGCAAGTGCAGATCAGGAGAAGAAAAGGGAGATAGGTTGGACACACACTGCGGAAAGTGGCATCCAATGTCACATGACAGTCTCTTAAACCCACAAGGAAAATGAAGATGTGGGTGTACAAAGCAGACCTGGAGACAGAGTCTAAATGAAGAACTCAAAGCCATCAACCTGTCTTGGGAAACCGTCAAGGCCCTATGCTCCACAAGAAGTAAAGACGGTTGAATTGAATCGACGAAGAACAACATCTGGACAATACTGTCATCATCATGCTACATCCACCACTAATTCAACTTCAGCACCTATTGTATTATGAGAAAGGAGTTGCTCAGCTAATGCTGCTCATAAACAGGCTCAGATCACACAGGGTTTAAAATGTTCAAGGTTGTTGGAAGAATAGCCACATTTTGTACAGGTGATGGTTTTGTAATAAAAGTAAGCCTATAAGTGCACTTTGCCTACAATCACAATCGAAAGAACAATTGTGGATGAAACGAAATGTTATACATAAAGAGGACAGATAAATTTCTCTCTCTTTCTCTTAGTTTGAAGTCAAGCCTTGGACTATCACTAGTTCCGAAATCCACTCAATGAATCATAGCCACTGTGGACCCTCAGAAGTTTATTTTCTCTAAGAATGCTGTTGACTTAAGTTTTCCTCTCCTCCACGCTCAACTGGTGACATGTGAGTTTTCGCCTTTTCTCAGGGTTTTCCTCCTACTTCCCAAAGTTAAACATCAACTCCAAATTGACTGTTTGTGAGTGAGAGTGTCCTATGTTTGATGGGCACCTTGTACATGCTTATTTCCTGCCATACACCAGCTTCATTGGATTGGATAAAGTGATTCAGTTAATCAACAGAAGAACAGAAAGAAAAAAAACATATCCTTTCTCAGTGCTGTTCAAAAGCTGTACTTTTACAAAAAGACAATTCTGTGTTTAACAAAATAAACATTTAAATTATTGTAAAAAGCAGTAGCTATTTTTATTTGTATAACAATAAGAGTTTACTGGACTAACCTTCATTATCCATCTTATTCAGCATTTCTGGGGCTAAGCTTCAGGACCAGAATACAATGAATGCAACAATTCTGCTGTGAGTCATTTATAGATATGTTAAAATGTGATTATCATCTATTCATTCATTCATGGATCCATCAGGTTTCCAAACACACTTAATCTAGTACTTGGTTATGATCAGGATAGACTAATCTTTGTATGCATAAAATCATACCCCATTTAATCGATATATCCATCTACCTATTTAAAATCCCACTTAATCTAATTTAAGGTCATAGACGGCAACATCCTATCCTAGAGCTAAACCTCAGCCACGGCAATTTTTAATGGCCAGTGTACAGCTAATAAGCAGGGGTTAATATTTGTACACATCATTATCATTTATCCTTCTTCAACATATTCAATCCAATTTAATGGGAGCCAGAGCATATCAAGGTCCTAATCCTTGGTTATTTCTAAAGTCCAGAACTAGTGTTCAATGAGAGCAGCTAATTTTCCAGGATTTATATACATGCACATCATCATCATCATCCATCCATCCATCCATCTACACATATGTGTAATTTAAGACCAATTCATAATCCAATTCAGGGTTTCAGACATCCAAAGCCTCCATTGGAGCTCAAGCTCAACCTCATCTATGATGGCTTTTAAAGCCCAAATCAGTATATGATAAAAGTCGGTAATCCAGCCTTTTATCATATACTGGTTTTTGGCATTAAAAGCCATGATGGATGAGGTTGAGCTCCACCATTTACAAGATTCTGTTTTTGACTTTAAGCCCATATTTAGTGATATACAGTACAATGAGTATATCATTAAATATGCCTTAGTAATAAAGTTACTGTGATATACTGTCATGAACTTTTATAAATCAAGTTTACAAGACACAAGCTTTGGGCAGACTGCCTTTCCTCTCTTGGTACTTTAAAAAAAAGTGCCAGCCTTTATCTATATACTTAGTATGACAAATAAGAGCTATAATAAAAACTTATGTCTTAACTGTCAGGTAATTGTTGCACACCCATACCCACAGGGCTGTCTTTGTGAAGTCTGATGCTCTGACTGTGAAGTACAGGCCACCTCCAGAGAAGTATAAATTAGTAAATATTCAGCTATTTCTATACTTAGTTTAATGCTGTCACTACCTTCTAATTAAAATTCACCGTAGCATTTGGAACTGGGGGATTGGGGTAGGACCAGAAATACTCTGCCATTAAATTAACCTTTTTTTCCCTTTATTCTTAGGAAACATTACAGAGAAGCAGCTCCTAATGGCTTTCAAAGCAAACGCACAACAATCACTTCATATGGTTATTCGCTTTTATGCTTCTTTAATTATATTTTTCACACTCTGGTAAAGCAAGCCAGACTAATTACTTCAGAGAGATTTTTTTTTAAAAATTTTGCTTCATTTTGCAGTAAAATGCTAAAACAGGTCTCTCGTAATTACATAATTGACGCTGAGCTCTGGGGGCTACAAATGGATTAGATGTCACCTTTGCATTAGCTAGAAAGGAAGAGCAGCCGGTGAAGAGTTAAGCACATCATTTCATATCGGTTCAGCGGTTTAATTTTTTACTCCCATCTTGAAAGGGGACATCCATCCATCCATCTTCATTTGACCTCTTTTACTGAATAGACTTGTTTGTACAGGAACAGGTGCTTCTTAATTATAGACATTCCAGTGTTTGCACCTTTACAGGTTTTCAGTCAAATTCCAGTAGTGGAGTCTATGCCATTCAGTGACACTACTTAAAGTGCTTTTCAGAAGCTTTACAAATGTCTTAGGTTTCATTCTGTCTCGCATTGTAAGGGTGGGTTCAAGGTGTGGTCTTGATTTTAAGGTTATACACCTCAAGACATTTAGAGTGGATTCAAGCAGTATTCGGACCCCTTTCATTCTGCACACTTTACTGAGTTGTAGATTTAATTTTAAATGGTAAAATTTGCCCTGTTATTCTAATCAATGGACACTAAATGACCCATAATAACAATATAAAAACATGTTTTCTAATTAGAGGTCTCACTCTCCATCATCAAAAATAATAATACACTTAAAATAATTAATCGCACACAAAGAGGACATAATTTAAATAACAAAGAAACTAAAAGAATATAGTTAATAATTACAAAACAATTTAAAAAAATAAACTAAAACTGAACTTTTCAAAAAAGTAAAATATACAATAAACAAACAAACAAAAAAAAAACTCACAACAAACCAAAGCAAAAAGAATACCAAAGTTTTAAATGGCACAATGCATCAAATAATAACCTCAACTAGAATTAAAGTGACAAATGGTCAGTGAAATACAAAAGGAGAGGGATAACATAACTATATACCCTTGATACTGAGAACCTCACTGAAATAAGAAAAAACCCAAGCCTCTACTAGATAAGAACAGAACCAAAAACAACTCCTGATCGAACAGGCAAAGCCAAATAACTAGGAATATCTCTCCTTTGGGTAAGAAGATTTGTTACAAGCATCACAGACCAGAGGTTAAGTGAATGCAATCGCTCCTGCATTTGTTAATCTCACTCTGCCTCCTAAGTGATTGTCTCTCTGTTACTTAGGATAAGAACTACCTGGGAAGACTCCCAAGGTTGATGGTCTAAGAATCAGAAAATGAATCCAGAGTCCTATAAAAGAAAGTAAGCATAGCCCGAGATGAATAACAAATGATAAAAGAAGGAAACAAACCCAAAAAAGGCCAAAGAGGAAAGGCTGAGGGTGAAGTCAGGCTAACCCATGCAGCCATAACAGTTTATCACCATGCTTATGGGGTTCAACCTCAGATCCTAGAGGTCTGCAGGACCTAAAGATTTTCACTCCATTCCAGTAAAATGAGAAAAGCATCTACTGCTGTTGCTATGTCTGTCTGTCTGTCTGTCCATGTGAAACAACTCAGCTCCCTGTCGACCAATTTATTTTTAAATCTGCAACATTTATTCTTCATGGAAATTTGTTGAGCAAGTTAAATTTTTGTTGAGATGTCTCAAAGAGAGTATGCTGTTCACATTTTTGAGATTTTAAAATCTCTATTGAAAAGCAGTGGATAATGTGCAAACACTTTACTCTTTAAACAGAAACATTCTGTGCGATTGCACTTCTGGATTAGTTTATTGTTTAATGTTTATCTTGAAAGAGGTCACTCCAATTTGCGTATACTGTAAATGTTCCTCTTTTACTTGTCTGCCAGTCCCTCGTGACAGCAACACAGATCTTCAGTACAAGTTACTCATATGCTGAGAGAGACACACTCAAGCCACGCTACTGGAACGAAGCTCAATTCCGCAGGCAGTTGAGGTAAGCTAACTATAAGAAGTAAAAAAAAGCCACGGAACTAGAAATGATTGTAAGAGGAAAGGAATCATAAGTGTTGGTCTGTGAGCAGTGTGAACAAATGTGTATTCCGAGTTTATTTTGCACTAGAAACAACCTCACTGCTGCATTAACCTCACATTATAATGGGTCAATCTTTCACTGCCACTATAACAGTCGTCAAAGCTCTAGACCTGGGGTCTGATTTATAAAACCTGTGCAGCTTTCCACACAAACATCGGGATTCTGTTGTTCTGCAACATTTCTGAGAAAGTGGGAAATAACGATGCCCTTCATAAAGTAGAGATATTCAGCCAAATCAGCTTAACAATAAGATGCCTATAAGCCAGTTTAAGTCCCCAAAAGCCATTCTCTTGCAACTTTTTGTTAAATTGGCCCTGGCATTAGTAAAACAGACTGCCTGAAATTGGACTATGCCTGTTCATATCCAGGTCTAACAATGGTTGGCTTTCTAGCAACAGACACCTACCCAGAAAAAACTGGCCAACAGGGCAGGAATATGTTAGCCAAACTTTGTCTCCATCATGACTGCTGTGCTGGAAGCCATAATCAACTGACGAGGCACTACATTCAGTTTCTATATGGTGCTGGGTGTATATACAACAAAAAAAGGAAAATTGACCTAAAGTAATTGTAATAAGGGTGCACAGCAAGAATGATGCTGCTTTTACTAACTGTAAGTAAATACGTTTCATTAACAGAGAAATCATCTGTTGTACTTAGATTAAACTAACGAATGCTGTGGCTTGGTGGCATGGGTAATTACATTTTGAATTTGAGACAGAGTAGCTTTGACCGAGGCATTGCTGATGGTACAATCCATATTGGTTGGCTTGATGGTAAGGTTAAGGTTGAACCTCAGTTTTTCATATGTCTGTACTATTCATTGTAACAGCAATCATGTTGTTACATGTGCCAGGTGCTAGTGGCTGCAGACCCGCAGACGTTGGCTCCCTGACTGCCAGAGCACAAAAGAGAGGTGCTACAATGCCTGGCATGTCCTTGGCCCACTCAGTTGTGGAGCACATTTTAGGTATCCTCAAGTGCAGGTGGTGGTGTCTGGTTGTATCAAGTGGGAGTCTGCTCTACCACCCAATGAAGGGGGTGAATATGTACGAGGCTGATTAGCAAAGTCCATTACAGTTGTTTCAGGGTTGCATCTGGGTTGTTATGGCCTACTAAAGGCTTGGGGGGGGATAAGACAGTAACACACAAAAACAGAAGCAAGGTTTGAGGACCACTATCTTGGCTCTCTAAACATTCCATAAACACCACCAGGATGGCTAGCTTAAAAATAATCACATCTCTTTTAACAAGCCCAAAGCCAGACCATCCAACCCTAACGCTCCATACCTTGCTCTCTTAAACACAAGTCCTTCTCCTCTTACTCTGTCCCCAAAATCCCAATAAGTTTTTTTTTTAATAACTTCACCCCACCCACAAACCCAGGGTATTTAATCACAGTAGGCACCTCAATAGGTAATTAGGCCAGGGCTCAATTGAGTCATCTGCTCAAACCTGGCTTGGTTTACCAAGCAGTAGATTCAGAGTAGACCATAACACGGGTAGAGTTTGGGGTCGAGCATTTACAAGATGATTGTGATATATAAAAGGTAACTTATGTACAAATGTTTATATGCCAGATTTTTTTTGACTTACACATTTTCCAGTTTTTTGGCATATACATATTTTCACACCCAAATCCATGCAAAGTTTTATAAATGAGACCTCTGCTCTCCATTACGGCCAACAATTTCACCTTAAGACTTCAAGAGAGAATTAACGCTCTATCTGGTACTTGTTTTAAATCTTACCTGTACATTAAGGACTGGACTGCCAATACTGATGCTCTATGTAAGAAAGGTCAGAGCAGACTATACTTTCTTAGAAGGTTGGCGTCCTTCAACATCTGCAATAAGATGCTGCAGATGTTCTACCAGCCGGTTGTGGCGAGTGCCCTCTTCTACGCGGTGGTGTGCTGGGGAGGTAGCATAAAGATGAAAGACGCCTCACGCCTGGACAAACTTGTTAAGAAGGCAGGCTCTATTGTAGGAGTAAAGTTGGACAGTTTAACATCTGTGGCAGAGCGACGGGCATTAAGCAAACTCCTGTCAATCATGAAGAATCCACTGCATCCACTGAACAGTGTCATCTCCAGGCAGAGGAGTAGCTTCAGTGACAGACTTTTGTCACTGTCCTGCTCCACTGACAGACTGAGGAGATCGTTCCTCCCCCACACTATGCGACTCTTCAATTCCACCTGGGGGAGTAAATGCTAACATTACTCAAAGTTATTGTCTGCTTTTACATGCATTTTTATTACTATTTAATTTAATATTGTTTTTTTTGCATCAGTATACTGCTGCTGGATTATGTGAATTTCCCCTTGGGATTAAAAAAGTATCTATCTATCTATCTATCTATCTATCTATCTATCTATCTATCTATCTATCTATCTATCTATCTATCTATCTATCT
>JANRMT010062807.1:43298187-43311279 GCA_026402145.1 Polypterus bichir lapradei
TCTATCTATCTATCTATCTATCTATCTATCTATCTATCTATCTATCTCTACAGTTAACCACAGATCCTGCACAATCAACAACTAACAATATGACATTAATCAATGTCATTTTTGCACCATTTGAATTGAGACTTGCTGTCTGTGAATGCTTTTGAGGTTTGTATTCTCAACTAAATAATGCATGTACTTGCATTCTAAGCTTATTATTGCTTTTACTTAAAAATATGACTTCTGTTACCAAAAGACAGTATTTAATAAACAAAAATGTGGTAACTAGCTTTTGATGAAGAAACTATAAAAATGATCCAACTTTCAAATCACTTAACTAAGTCCTCAGATGCGCTGCATGTTACACCACGGCTACATCTTCTATCTCGTTTCCTTAATTTGTATCTAATTACTGCTGCTAATGGAACATTCTTGTTTTGCCTTGGTTTTAATTGACTTTTGTTTAAGATTCATGCAGTTAAACAATAATGAAATCTGAAAAAAGCCAAGAGATGACCAGTTAAGCCAGGGGTCTCTCAGTCAATTCCTGGGGGACTTGACCATTTTCTTAATTAGAAGCAAATGCTTGCTGTTAATAAAACATATGCTTGAATTCAGGACTTTCATTGTGCCATAACCAACAGACCATCCAGAAAACCATGAAATGTTTTGTTAAACAGTTTTTCTCAGACCTGAACTTTATTTCTTTTCAGATACTTCATTGAAACAGATATTGTATGATGGGCACATGCATTAAGTGTGAATAGGATGGTTGCCTCACTTTGCATCTCATTATTGTGATGGTTAAGAAAAAAAGAAACAATTGTGGGTCTTTAATCATACAAGCAAAATCATTTAAATTAAGGCAAAAGGGTTATGGTCTATTAGCAGCTGCAACTGGTTATTGATATAAAAAATGACTGGAAAGAAGATGTCCAGCCACTACAGCTACACTACTGAATTGGTTAGATAAGAATCACTAGAGACATAAAAAGATAAATAAATCTATAATTTCTATCAAGCCATATATATAACACACCTCAAGAACATAATATTTTGCTGTTGCATGGCTTGACATTTCATTCATTTTAATGCACAGGTACAGTATATGCAGTAGACCACCATGACTCTTGGACACCATGCAGCAGGAAACTAATTCTAACAATACGTCTGGCGTGGTGTTTTAAAGAAGACATATTTGTCTGCTTAATATATTGTCCCATTTTACTTGTAAAGAGTGTAACAACATAAGTTAGTAGTAGTGTTAAGGTTGAGTCCTGCCTTTACATTAGCAATGCCAAGATCGGTAACAGGGCCACAATCTGGAACTGGAATCAATGATTGCTGAACAAATATGGAATGATGGATGAGTGCATGGATTGTGTCATGCATATGTGCTTGGGAGGCAGCACAAGGGCCCTGGTGATGATACAGTGGTGTGAAAAACTATTTGCCCCCTTCCTGATTTCTTATTCTTTTGCATGTTTGTCACACAAAATGTTTCTGATCATCAAACACATGTAACCATTAGTCAAATATAACACAAGTAAACACAAAATGCAGTTTTTAAATGATGGTTTTTATTATTTAGAGAGAAAAAAAATCCAAACCTACATGGCCCTGTGTGAAAAAGTAATTGCCCCCTTGTTAAAAAATAACCTAACTGTGGTGTATCACACCTGAGTTCAATTTCCATAGCCACCCCCAGGCCTGATTACTGCCACACCTGTTTCAATCAAGAAATCACTTAAATAGGAGCTGCCTGACACAGAGAAGTAGACCAAAAGCACCTCAAAAGCTAGACATCATGCCAAGATCCAAAGAAATTCAGGAACAAATGAGAACAGAAGTAATTGAGATCTATCAGTCTGGTAAAGGTTATAAAGCCATTTCTAAAGCTTTGGGACTCCAGCGAACCACAGTGAGAGCCATTATCCACAAATGGCAAAAACATGGAACAGTGGTGAACCTTCCCAGGAGTGGCCGGCCGACCAAAATTACCCTAAGAGCGCAGAGACGACTCATCCGAGAGGTCACAAAAGACCCCAGGACAACGTCTAAAGAACTGCAGGCCTCACTTGCCTCAATTAAGGTCAGTGTTCACGACTCCACCATAAGAAAGAGACTGGGCAAAAACGGCCTGCATGGCAGATTTCCAAGACGCAAACCACTGTTAAGCAAAAAGAACATTAAGGCTCGTCTCAATTTTGCTAAGAAACATCTCAATGATTGCCAAGACTTTTGGGAAAATACCTTGTGGACTGATGAGACAAAATTTGAACTTTTTGCAAGGCAAATGTCCCGTTACATCTGGCGTAAAAGGAACACAGCATTTCAGAAAAAGAACATCATACCAACAGTAAAATATGGTGGTGGTAGTGTGATGGTCTGTGGTTGTTTTGCTGCTTCAGGACCTGGAAGGCTTGCTGTGATAGATGGAACCATGAATTCTACTGTCTACCAAGGAGAATGTCCGGCCATCTGTCCGTCAACTCAAGCTGAAGCGATCTTGGGTGCTGCAACAGGACAATGACCCAAAACACACCAGCAAATCCACCTCTGAATGGCTGAAGAAAAACAAAATGAAGACTTTGGAGTGGCCTAGTCAAAGTCCTGACCTGAATCCATTTGAGATGCCATGGCATGACCTTAAAAAGGCGGTTCATGCTAGAAAACCCTCAAATAAAGCTAAATTACAACAATTCTGCAAAGATGAGTGGGCCAAAATTCCTCCAGAGCGCTGTAAAAGACTCATTGCAAGTTATCGCAAACGCTTGATTGCAGTTATTGCTGCTAAGGGTGGCGCAACCAGTTATTAGGTTCAGGGGGCAATTACTTTTTCACACAGGGCCATGTAGGTTTGGATTTGTTTTTCTCCCTAAATAATAAAAACCATCATTTAAAAACTGCATTTTATGTTTACTTGTGTTATATTTGACTAATGGTTAAATGTGTTTGATGATCAGAAACATTTTGTGTGACAAACATGCAAAAGAATAAGAAATCAGGAAGGGGGCAAATAGTTTTTCACACCACTGTAGTTACCCGCCAGACCAGGGGTTGGCACTGTCTGCTAATGCCTTCTCTCCTCCTCACTCTGCAAAGCCGTTCTGATGTCATTCCCGTTATCTGCCCTTCTGGACCCACCCCTTCCTGCCTGGAACCCACATGACCAGCAGTTTGGCCATCGTTGAATCTGTTTACTATTGGACTCCTCTCTGAAAAGACGTCTACTTTATCTCTGGAAAAAGATGACTTCCTTTTTGATTTATTTTCATTATATGGGGGTCAAAGATGTGCCAAAATCCTTTTTCTGTGTCTGCTTCTTGTTTTACAGTAGAAAGAAAGATAAACTTTTATATAACCAGATAATTTGGTTCAGACAGGTGGTCAATGGGTCAGTTTCAATTAAAATGTAAAAAATAAATAAGACATTTGACTTGGGGCTACACTTTGATAGAAGATACAGCAGGAAGTAGCAAGACAGAGTAAATTGGGTTAGAATTGTTTAAATTTGTTTTCAGCTGTTGCTAGTGGAGTTTTAGTTTGCTTTTTTGTAACCACTGATGCTTAATTACTATCAATTTGCAAGTCAATTTAGGGGCACATCAAACATTCTTTGTCTGCTGACTAGCGACCAGGTAGAGCTAACTAAGCAATGTACAGAAGCAATTAAAAAGGCAAATGACATGTCAAGTTATGTCATAAAACTGTTGAATGGAAGTTAAGGAACGTTATGCACAAACTATGTAATGCACTAATAAGACTGCATCTGGAGTAACGTATGCAGTTCTGGTCACCAGGGTACAAGAAAGACATAGCAGCACTTGAAGCTGTGCAGAGGAGAGCAACCAAGTGCATCCCAGGACTTAAGGACATGTCCTGCTCTGACAGACTCAGAGAATTAAACCTGTTCAGTTTCAAGCAGAGAGACTGTGTAGAGACCTAAGCCAGGTATTTAAAATCATCAAAGGTATTGATAGAGTAGATCCAGAACATTCTTTCAGCTTAAGGGAAAGCGCATTTAAAACTGAATCCAGGAAGCATTTCTTTATGCGTAGAGTTGTGGAATTCTGGAACAAACTATCAAGGCATGTAGTTGATGCAGAAAACTTGACAAATTTTAAGAAGAATCTTGATGATTTATTGGGACAGCTTAGCTATTAGCTAAACACATAGGGCTTGATGGGCTGAATGGTCTCCTCTCATTTATCACATTTCTTATGTTCTTAAAAAGGAGGCACAGCTGGAGCTTTAACAGGCACAACCATCAGACTAATGTATAAAGGAGCAGAGCTCTTTGAAATGTGTAATATAAAAAGAGACAAATCCTGCCCAAGCAGAGCAGCCATCTTTTCCGTGGACTTTAGGCTGACTAACTGCCATCGACTGCTAAAGCTGTTAAAAGAATTAGTTTCTGTGTGAAAGGGTGCAGTGATAGTGAAGCCTCAGCTCTGACATCACAAGTGACAGAAACTTTTCGAAGGAATATCCAAAGAAAGAAAGAAAGAAAGATTATGATAAGATGACAGAAACTCTCCCTACAAATCCGACAAACGTATACTCTCTTAGTATACGGTATTTTGAGAGCAGCCTATTACAGTATCCTCAGGAGCAAATCAGGAACCAACCCTGGACAGGACTTTAGTCCATAGTAGGGCCCACTCATGCATACAACTATGCACACTTGTATTATAATCTAGAAACCTAACATAAGTTATCTTTGGAATGTGAAAAAAAGCTATCAAATAGGAAAAAAAAACAGTAAAAGTCCTGACTGTAGATCCTTTGCTACAGCACATGTATTGTCATGCATGTGTGAGTAGGAGGACGTTGTATTGACCAAGTGAAGGTAATTCCACGTCAGGCCAGCGGGTGGCAGGGTGCACTAAACCTTCTCTTGTTATCTCAGCAGACCAGCCATGGGAAAACCTGTCTGACCCATCATTGATGATATCACTTTCGGTTCCTGCACCTGAGATGATATCACTCCCGGTTCCGGCACCTAAACTGAGTTTAGTTCCAGTTCTGGTGCCTATTGTGATGTCAGAAGACGGTCACGTCCGGTTACCCTACGTCACTTCCGGTCTTCCCACTTAAGACTTTCATCTTCCCAAACCTCAAGCAGTTCATGTCTGGACTCCAACAAAGACACTTCTGTCTTAGAAACCAAACCCATTGCAGCCAGGGATAATATAAGGATGTGTGCCCCAAACCTTTTTAAGTGCGTCGAGTCTGCTCCTTTCACAGTATGTTACTTAGAATATTTGTGGAATATAAAGATTCTGTTCAGATGCTAAACAGATCAAAGGCAAGTCCAAGAAATTTTCATTATTTCTCTTAAATTCCACTTTTTGCTTTAGCTCATAACTATACTCTTTCTTAATTAAACAGAATCACAACAGAAAGTAATTAGAATAAAGTATGCCACACAGACATTCGAAAGTAATAGTGAGCGATACACATGGTGGTGTAGTAGTTTACAATTAGTGACGCAGGAATCCTGCCAAATTTGCCTCACCTCGAGTTGAGTTCTACAAAATCACGGAAATGTTCTGGAACTGCGCTGAACTCAGTGAACTGCAATGGCATCAATGGAGAAGGAGAACATGAACTAGTTTTGAGTGGATTATAATGGTGCATTGGTCTTTTAAGGGTCCCTGAGGGTTACTAAAGTGTCTGAAACATATGCTGCATCGATTACTGTGGCCAAAAATGTGATCTGAGCTGCAGCAGCACAAGCAATAAGCATGAGGTACTCACTTCTCTCAAACTGAAAAACTCATTTTTTTTTCTTGACACTGCTACCAAATAAGTGCAACACTAAAACACATGGATTTTTCTCACCTTCCTGTTTGCATCAACTTCACAGGACTCTGGGTAATATTATTAAAGGGGAAGCCTCACATACTAAACACATACAAAAAGACATTACCTTTTAGACACAAGTTCACCAACATATTTCCAGTTTCCTTCAGCATACATGTTATGTGTTTAAAAGTATTTATAAGTTTACCACTAATTCTTAGGTTGTGGTAAACAGTTCTTATTAAATCAATACCAGAAGGAGACTTTTATCCAGTATAACTGGTTGATCTCTCATTACTAAGGTCAGCATTATATACTTAGGGGCTTTCCCATCCAATATTAGCTGCTATAGCTTTGCGTTGTTACACTGGCCTTGCATAGCATTATGGGGTATAGTTTAAATTGGCCGCATGTCATATTTTCAGAAAATATTCAGCAAACCAGGTCTCTAGTGAACCCAGCAAATTTGCTGTGAAAACAAGCTTTTTTGAATTTTGACGATAAAGAGTATTAGCAATGCAGCCACTCAGATATGACATCCTGGGTTCAGTTTCTCTGCCTGGTTGACACAAACTCTTTTAGTTGTTCTTGATGGCTAAGGAAGTGTCCATGAAGGCCAGTGTCTGTGTCAGTTTTCCTCCCATATCCCCAAAAATGTTAAGATTGGATGAACTGACAGCTCTACATTGGCCTCTGTGTGGGTATTTGTATACAGTATGTGCCCTGAGATGTACTGGTGCCCTGTCCAGGGTTATTCCTTTCCTTGCACCAGATTCTGGTCTCCTCGTGATCTGAAATTGGACTGAGCGGGTTTGGAACTGTATGTACAATTATAATAATAAGGCTGATGATGGACTGGCACCCCCTTAAGCCCACTTATTCCAATTCAGAGTCACACAGGACTGAAACTTATTACCCCAGCACGATCAGCAAGGCAGTAAGCAACAATCTACCTCTATTTAATCTATTTAGAATATAACACAACATTCTCAGAATTACTAAATCCAATCTGAGAATATAGGAGGAAAAAGTTACATTTTGAGGATGCAGGACAGGTACCAATCTACCGTAAGGCACACTCACATTCACACTCAGACAGTTTAAACTAACATGGTGTCTCTTTAGGGATACGGGAAGAAAAATGGTATATCTGGAGAAAAATCTATGTACACATGGCGAGAAAAAACTCACACAGTGACAAGGAGAAGGACACTAAGCCAACACTTTACAAACCTGCCACCCAATAATAGTAACTCATTTTAACTAGATAGTAAATGTGAAGGAAGTGTCATAAAAACAATATAATAATAAGCTAATAAAATTGATCAATGAAGATCAGTCATTCATCTGCACATCCATTAAATCTAGTTCGTGCTTAGACACGGACTGGCAGGGCAAACCCACGCTTACTAAAATGCTGCCCACCTTTCAAGTATAGGAGGAAAACTGGTTTGAGCAGGTCTGACGATAGATGGATGGATGGATGAGCTGCAGGGAAACATTTATTTTTGTTTGTTTAGTTGTTTTTCAGTCGTGGCGAAAAAATTCAGAGTACAAGAGCTGAAATCAGCCCTTTAAAACTCCCAGGACTTTCAGAGCTACACGCTTGTGTATTTCTTGCATTAGCTTGTTACTGATTTCATTATCTTACTAATGTCAGCTGTTACACAGAGGTCACGCTCTGCTGCCCTTACCTTGACATCAGTATAAAACAAGTCTAAGCTCCGGAACTCTAATGGATTATTCTTAACACCTACATGAATTATTCCAAAGGTATTTTAACTTCATGGTTCAGGGCATCAAGGAATAAAAAGCAGCTGAACTGACAAGCAATCAAATAGCTGCCGACAATT
This sequence comes from Polypterus bichir lapradei, assembly GCA_026402145.1. Taxonomy (NCBI): domain Eukaryota; kingdom Metazoa; phylum Chordata; class Cladistia; order Polypteriformes; family Polypteridae; genus Polypterus; species Polypterus bichir. The sequence goes on from JANRMT010062807.1 coordinate 43,305,837, forward strand.
TCCTTTTCGTATTTTGAAACTGGAGCCTCTCTTTATCAGCCAACTGTGTGGTTCCAAATCTGTATCTTTGTCATGGCTGGTAAGCGAGCTGCAAGGTATGTAGTAACGGCCTAATGTTGTGCATGTGAACAATCGGAATCTGGTGTGTCAGGCAGTGAAAACTGCCGTCAGTCTGTGGTGAGATAGATATGTGGGTGTATTTATTGTGTTAAATTATGTTATGATTGTTACTGCAACTTGTTACTTTAGCTCGCCAGCTTAATTAGATTACCATTCAAGCGGCAGGCATGGTTATCAGCAGTCACCAGCTGGGGTTGAATCGAGTATGAGAAGGAACAGGTTAGTGCTGGAAAAAGGCTTTATATTTTTATTTTTTAAGTGGGAGAGCTGTTGCTGGTGGGAGAGGTAGTTGAAGGAAGGAATGGGCAGTCATTGGTCTGACTGACCATTTGATAGATCTGGACTGAGTGCTGCAAAGGCTCCATGCAGTGGCTGTGCTCTGTGGGCAGAAGTTTAAGACATGGTGGCATCTGTAGAAGAGCAAGGCACCCTGGGAACCACAGGAAGCACCACAAAGACACTTTTTTGGTTTTAGTGAGTTATTTATCTCGCCTCGGGAACTGCAGGTCTGATATTGTGGTCAGCAACACAGGAGCGCCACAGGGGACTGTACTTTCTCCGGTCCTGTTTAGCCTATATACATCAGACTTCCAATACAACTTGGAGTCCTGCCACGTGCAAAAGTTCGCTGACAACACTGCTATCGTGGGCTGCATCAGGAGTGGGCAGGAGGAGGAGTATAGGAACCTAATCGAGGACTTTGTTAAATGGTGCGACTCAAACCACCTACACATGAACACCAGCAAAACCAAGGAGCTGGTGGTGGATTTTAGGAGGCCCAGGACTCTCCCGGACCCTGTGATCATCAGAGGTGACTGTGTGCAGAGGGTACAGACCTATAAATACCTGGGAGTGCAGCTGGATTATAAATTGGACTGGACTGCCAATACTGATGCTCTGTGTTAGATAGGACATAGCCGACTATACTTCCTTAGAAGGCTGGCGTCCTTCAACATCTGCAATAAGATGCTGCAGATGTTCTATCAGACGGTTGTGGCAAGTGCCCTCTTCTACATGGTGGTGTGCTGGGGAGGCAGCATAAAGAAGAGGGATGCTTAACACCTGGACAAACTGGTGAAGAAGGCAGGCTCTATTGTAGGCACAGAGCTGGACAGTTTGACATTCGTGGCAGAGCGACGGGTGCTGAGCAGGCTCCTGTCAATCATGGAGAATCCACTGCATCCATTGAACAGGATCATCTCCAGACAGAGGAGCAGCTTCAGCGACAGACTGCTGTCACCGTCCTGCTCCACTAACAGACTGAGGAGATCATTCCTCCCCCAAACTATGCGACTTTCCAATTCCACCCTGGGGGTAAATGTTAACATTATACTAAGTTAGCAGTATGCTATTGCTGGATTATGTGAATTTCCCCTTGGGATTAATAAAGTATCTATCTATCTATCTATTGGAATTCTTTTTTATTGCAATTTGGCCCTTTTTAATCTCTTGTTTTAAATAAACTGCCATTGCTTTGATATCCAAGTCTCCTCTGTCCACTCACTTACCCTGGTCCACACTTGATTCATGACTATCAATGTACTGAAGTTGAGGGTAATGCCCAGGACTGAGGATCTGAGGCAGCACACAGTCTAACAGCAGTTACAGATCGCAGCTTAATGAAACTGAACTGCATTTCACTAGCCAATGAAAGCCTTTTGATGCTGCTGTCACGTTAATGTTAATTTTTTTTCTTTCTTTTTTTTAATAGAAGGTAAGTAAAATCAGATTATACTGGTCAATGAATAGTTTGCTTCCTGAATATGTTTGGTTGTATCTTATGGATCTTGTGGATCTCATTACAAAAAATGTACCGGTTTACTTAAATGTTTGTGATTTCCTCTCCTATTATAAGTAAACATTGTGACAGTTGATGGCGCTATACCAGCGCTTAACCCGACACAGACAGATGCAGGAGGAACACTAATATAACACATGCTTTTTATTTTATTTTCTTCCCTCGTGGAGAACGTCTTCCCTGTTCCCACGAGTACACAACACAATTCCAAAGCACAAAACACCTCTAAACAATACTTTTCCTTTCTTTGTCTTTCTTTCTCCTCCACTCCTCCTTGGCAAGCTTCGTCTCCCTCCTCCTGACTCTGGCTTACCGAGTAGTGGCTGTTGGCTACTTTTATAAGGCACCCGGAAGTGCTCCAGGTGCTCGTTGACCTAATTCTGGCAGCACTTCCGGGTGTATTAATAGAAAAGAACATTTTTTTAAGTTCCAAGCATGCCTTTTGCAAAACATGAACTAATAGTCTAAGATATGCATGCAAATGTCCTCACAGAAATAAACTAACATAGTAGTAGGCTACCCACCAGTTAAAAACGCAAGATCTCTGTAGGCTTCTAGCCCAGTCCTTAAGTACTAATGTGGTAATCATCATTGACATAATGAGTTGGTTTAACCAAAGTGATTAACTGAAACAGAAACTCTCATGTAGAGGGAACAAAACTGGTGAAGGGACAATCAGACTAACTGGTAAGGTTGTGGTAGATGGGACTGTTTAACCTGCAAATCTTACACTATGGCAAAAGTAAGCAGAAATTTCGCAGCAGAAGCTATTGTTAGATGTGCTGTCCACAGAAGCACAAACAGGAAGGTTGAGGACCAGAAGCCCAATGGATGACCTCAGAAGCTGAGTGCAGGACATGAGAAATACATCAAACTTTCTTCTCTTTGAACTCAGAAGATGTCCAGCAAAGCTCTCTGCCCATAACTTGTACAAAGTACTGGGACTCCAGTACACCCTTCTACAGTCTTATCAGAATTGGTCTTAATGGAAGAGTGAAAGACGGAAATACAGTAAAACAAAATGACTCACCTACACAAGGAGCATGTACTGACTGATGCAGTCTTTTGCCACACCCACCACATGACGAACCACCTCAGGATCCCAAATTAGGACTCGAGTGCAGCCATGCAACAGGTGACAACTCAGCACCACACTAGTTTAAACAGAGTGGAACAGTTTTTTGTACAGTGGCTGAGTGCCAAACCTGCCATCATCCCCCAGTTTTCCCTGTAAGTTGGAGGGCCTACTTGTAGGGCTGGATGCAGGTTAACATTATAGCCAGAACGGAGCAATTGAAGGTAAAGGGGCCTTGCTGAAGAACCCAATGGAGTGTAATCCCTTTTTCCATTTACGGGATTTGAACCAGCAACATTCCAATTGCCAGAGCAGATCCATAGCCTCAGAGCCACCACATGGACTGGGGTGCAGAAAAAAGGCAGCAGGCTATATGGACTGATGAGTCAAAATGAGAAATTTCTTTGTTCTGCTGAAGAGATGGAGAATGGTACAAGGTTGAAGATCTGCATGCAAGAGCAAAGCTAAGTCAAGGTTCCCTGCAGATGTGGGGCTGTACTTTCACAAAAAGAGTTGGTGATTTGAATGGAATTGATGCCCCATCACTGCTGAGAATTACAAGTAGATTCAAGTTTCAAGAGTTTTATTCGTTACACACAGAGTTATACAAGTACAACATGCAGTGAGATGAAAAAAGCTATCTTACTCCAAGATTATACAAAACAAAAGCAAACATACAATAAAAGAAAAATAATAAAATTAAATAAATTAAATTAAATTCACAAAATTAAGTTAAACTAGATTAAAATGAAGTTAAAATCTGAAATCTGAAACGTTAAAAAGTGTAAAATGACTGTGCATCAAGTTAAAGTGAGTGTGCAATGAATTTTAAGATTGAATGTTTGTTGGCATGTCAGAGTTCACAATCCTAATGGCCTTCACTTTCCAGAGTTGTGCAGGCTGAACAGTCTGTTGCTGGAGTGGGGAGAGTCCATAATTATTCTAATTGCCCTGGTCCTACAGCACTTGGTGTAGATGTCCTGCAGAGAGGCCAATGCTGACCTTAAGACATGCTCTGCAGAATGCACCACTCTCTGCAGGACTTTGCTATCTTGGACTGAGAAATTCCCAAACCATGATGTGTAACTCTGTGTTAGGATCTTCTCTATGGTGCAAGTGTAAAAGGTTTTTAAAACAGGTGGGGAGACCTTGAATTTCCTCAGGTGGTAAAGGTGCTGTCTTGACTTCCTGACCTGAGTTTGTATGTGCTGGGTCCATGTCAGGTCCTTGGCGATGTGCACACCTGAAGCTGCTCGCCTTCTTAGCAGGAACTCCATTTATGCTGATGGGGCTGTAGATCTGTTGCTGCTTCCGCCTGAAGTCCACCATTAGCTCCTTGGTCTTGTTTACATTTAGTGAGAGGTTATAAGCCTGGCACCATACGGCCAGATTCTTATCCATCATGCAAAACAACCAGAGATGTGTCTGATCTGTCCTAATTTCATTCTGCAACATGACAATGAGCCCAAATCATTAAAAAAATGATTATCTACAGGGAAACGCTTAACAGGGAATCATGTAATTCTTTCCTTAACTGGTTGATATATTTAAATCAGTATATGTATTATTTTCCAAAATTGTTTGAAAAGTAAAAAAAAAACATACCTGAACAAACTCACTAAATCCAATTCTGGGTCAAAGGAGCGGGATCATTGGGCACCATGTTGTAGGAACCAACCATGGGCAGTGTATCATTTCATTTAATGGCACAGTCACTCATATGGACCAAAGTACTGTCACCAATTACTCTACAAAGCACATCTTTGGGATGTGAGGGGAAAACCACGGGCATGAAGAACATGATGAAGTGCTGCACAGACCAGTTAGGTAATCAAACCCAGACCACTGGATGTGCATGGTAGGAGGGCTACCCATTGTATTACCATGTCGCCGTGCTCGTAAACACTGGAAAATTAAAGGCATCATTACTAAGATCAGACGATCGAAAGTGAAATCTGAGAACTGCTTTATAAAAGGCTTGCCTGCTTAGCTTGCAAAGTTTCAAATGTTTCAGCATTTCCTTTCTTCTGAATCCTCTATAAATAAATCTAGCATTTGTAAGTGAGGCTGAAAGACATAAAGGGAAACACTGCAATGAGAGTATTGTTAAAGAAGACAAAACCTTGTGATAAGGTCGGCCATGAAGTGTTTAATGGGATGAGTCACAATTAAAAGAATGACGCTGCCTTTTTAATCTTTGTCTTTTCAGTATTGCTTATTCTTTCAGGAAGTCATATGTCCTTTCTCTCTGTTTTTTCCCACAAAGAAGCTTTGTGAGACATATATTACTAAGACCAAGCTGAAAACAAAGATTATTAATAATAAAAAAAAGACCTATTGTATTTATTCTTTGATTCAGCTTTATTTTCTTTAAAGAATGCACAGCATCTTATTAATGGATAGTATCTATCTATCTATCTATCTATCTATCTATCTATCTATCTATCTAT
>JANRMT010062807.1:43313455-43333029 GCA_026402145.1 Polypterus bichir lapradei
CTATCTATCTATCTATCTATCTATCTATCTATCTATCTATCTATCTACAGTACATGCCAAAAGTTTGGACACACCTCCTCATTCAATGTGTTTTCTTTATTTTCATGACTGAAGGCATCAAAACTATAAATGAACACATGTGGAGTTAAGTACTTAACAAAAAAAGGTGAAATAACTGAAAACATGTTTTATATTCTAGTTTCTTCAAAATAGCCACCCTTTGCTCCGATTACTGCTTTGCACACTCTTGGCATTCTCTCGATGAGCTTCAACAGGTAGTCACCTGAAATGGTTTTCACGTCACAGGTGTGCCTTATCAGGGTTATTTAGTGGAATTTCTTGCTTTATCAGTGGGGTTGGGACCAGCAGTTGTGTTGTGCAGAAGTCAGGTTAGTTGGACGATCATTTATTTTTCAACAGGACAATGACCCCAAACACACCTCCAGGCTGTGTAAGGGCTATTTGACCAAGAAGGAGAGTGATGGAGTGCTGTAAATGGTCATGAAAATAAAGAAAACACATTGAATGAGGAGGTGTGTCCAAACTTTTGGCCTGTATTGTATACATTAGCCTCGAGGCTCATTATAAATCTCTTTCATGGCTGTTTCTTGCTTTGTACCCATTCTTGCCGGCACCATACTTGCTCTACTCATTCCTACAGTACATTCATTCACTAATCCAATGCCAGGTGCTTTGAGTAGGTCCTGTACTCGGTGTAAGAGGGCAGCTCTCCTGGGATGGTTAGCCAGTCCACTGCATTGGACACTCATGAACACATTCACACCTGGTCAGTTTAACCAGCATGTGCTCATGATGTGAGAGGAAAAGCAAAAGAAAATCTAGGCCAGTGGTGTTTCCAGTCTCAGACCTGGAGCTGCACATTTCGTTCCAATCAGTTTCATTAACACTACATACAGGCTAAATAACACAGGATGATGATATTCAGATGTTATTTACTAGTGACCACGCAAGCAGATCTGACGCTGAATCAGCTGCTACCTTTCAGCATTCAGTGTTGTGTGCCCCTGTTGGACATTAATTATCATTATTATGATACAATTAAGGAAGCACACTACCCAGGAAAAATGGCAAATGAACAGGGAACAGCAAAAGACCTTTACCCGACCAGGTGTCCAGTGTAATGGAAGAAACGGGGGAGATGTTGTCTGGTGCATGGGTACCGAAGCCCAGGAATGGTGCCATCTAGCGTATTGGTGGAGAAAAAAAAAACCCCATGCAACATCTCTCCCCCTGGTTCTTCAATTACGCTGACTTCCCAGGAGGGCTAGAGTCCCTATACAACCCTGGCCACCCAATATGTACCATCCATTACAATGTAAATCTCACACTACATTTTTAAAATTAAGGTGCCAGAGTGGTCCTTCAGAGTGATGCCACACTTTTGGTTTCCAAAAGATCCATCCACATTAAGTTTCCTTAAAGAACCTTTAGTTATTTAGATCTGTAACAGGCTCCATAACTAACCATTAACAGAAGACAGTAGAATTGTTAAATTCCAGTGGGTTTATAATTTTAAAAGGACTCTCACTGCATACAATAGCACAGGCTAAGTCCACATTTTCTTAGACTGTTAGTGTCCTGCAAGGCAGTCAACCATACATTAAAAATTGCAGTTGTTTTCTACATTTTAGGAAGTTTTTTAGTTCACAATGAACCAACTTCATATGTGAAGAATCCTTTCCAGAAGAAAATGGTGCTTGGTTAAGGAATAGTTCTAATAGTTCTTGTTCTAGTAAAGAACTATAAAATGCCATTAAAGGACCAGTATTTTTACTGTAAAACAATGTTCTTTTCTAAATGCAGAATAAGAGAAAAAATAAAAAGCTCAAGTAAATTATCAATGAGATCAGTTAGAGGCTAAATGACTGACTAACTGTGAAGCTGGAATCAAAACCTGTAGGCCTAGGGGTCCCCCGATCTAAACTAGGGGTTCTTAAGCACAGTCCTAGAGTATCACTATGGCAGCAGCTCCTTTGCCACAAGTGAATGACACTGACGTTCACACTTTAGCAGTTAATGTCAATTGAGTTTTCACTGATCATCACTAAGTGTCAGTATCTGGATACAATTAAGCGGGTGAATTTCACTTAAAAACGTGAATGAGAGAACATGGCAAGAGAAATGAATCTATGACAAAAATACACATTTCTGAAATTCTTCTAAAAGTAAGTATCACACTTGTACACTTTTCTGAATGCAAAATAAGAGAAGCGAAAAGGCCAGCTAACTAAATAATTATATCTATTTTAGTCTTAAGCCTATCCCATTCATTCAGGAAAAGAGTTGAAATGAAATCCTGCAGCCACTTGGGGAGGGGGGGGGGGTACCCTAAGACTGAACTTGAGATCCCCTTGTCTAGACTGTCATTGGGTAATGCATGTTAATGAAAGTGCGCAGCAACAAATGTGTATGATTGTTTAAAGATTTAAGATATAAAATAGAACCTTCCTTCATACTATCATGTCACGTCACTACGTCACTGTCGCATTGTGACGGTTGGCTACATAGACGGGTCTAGCACCTTCTGTCTTAACTACCAATTAGCAGACTAGCCCCTGATGTGCCAGTGTACACCGTGATGTTGTCATACCAGCACATCCTCGGTCTCCAATGGCCTCTGACTCCTTCCACACTACCTGTCATCACACTACCTTCAATGGTAACGTGTTCTTGTTTCATCACATACCCGAAGTATCTTAGCTTGTGGTCAGCACTTGCTTTCTATTTCTGTTTCATCATCTTCATCCTTAAGATTCTCAGCCACTTTTTGATTAATTTGTTCTCGAAATTCTGAATGCATCTCTGTTCTTCTTACTTCAGCACCCAGGACTCACCCATAACATACAAGTATAAATTATGATACATTAGCATCTCGTGAACTGTAACTTTGCCACTAAAATCCTAATTTTACTGAGTGAAAAGCTGCTGTCTTAAAAACAATAGAAATGACATAAAGAAAATGTGACAACACAAAACATACTGTATCACGTGTGGGGAAACTCAAAGCCATATAAATAAAAGTGTAATTGTACTGTGCAATTTATAGCACCGTATTATGTGCAACTTCTTACAAAAAGGCCGAAGGCAGCACACATCCATATGTTAGTAGAAACAGTTGCACAGAGCGATTTTGCTGCACGTGTGTAACGAGAATAATAGACTTCAAGCTGTTAACATTTTACCTTGCATGATAACCTTTTCATTGTTTTTTTAAGTATGTCTTAAATTAAAGTCCTTCACCTTTGTTCACGATGAAGAGATCAACAGACTGGCTTCTCATATTTGTCACAGTGCTTCACAAAGGCACAGAATATGAACCCCTGACTTTTTAACCATTGTACCACCCTATAATTCTCAAACAGTTTAGAAAGTTATGTTAACAAACAAGACTGGCGCCATCATAAAGGTGAATTAGGCATTCAACTGGGTGCAGATCATAAGGGGGATAAAAACCCAACTGCACAGGTTAGCTACCGAACAGTCCAATAAGCTTGGCCTAGGCCGCAAAATAACACCAGCACTGTAAACATAATGAAAATGTTGTCAACAACTACTTAAAGCAAATATAAATATCTATAATAAGTTAAAAGCACTGAAGAAAATCAAGAGAAAAATGAATTTTACACTATAAGCTGATTGTTATTTCATGCATTATAAAATACTGCGAGCACAAAATAAGCAAACAAGACAAAATGACAATTCTGGCAGCAGATAAAAGATAAAAGGTGATCAGCTGTTTGGCTGCTGTTCTTTATTTAGTTTTTATTCAGTGGTGATCACCTCACAGTATGAAAGTCACAGAAGACTGAAACATTTGAAAATGTTCTGCTGCCAAAGGGCTCAGCAGTGGATTATGTGTAAATGGTGCAGAAATAAGATTTAATTATAAGGGTGTTAAAGTTCTTATTGAATTACAGTCAACAATTAGAACACTGATTTTTTATTCAGGGATGTGTTGTCTATTTGTTGGCGGCAATGGAGGATCTCAGAGTTCCAGTCCATCCATCCTTCTGTCCAGCCACACCATTTAGCTCAAGGTAGGAATAAACCCTGCTGGAGATGCCACCACATTCTACATCTTAACTTAAGTCATATTTATATTTATGCACATACTCACAAACACTGATTTTAGTTTGGTTATTGAACTCTGGTTCATTGATGCTGTATTGCTATATCTCTGCCCTCATTTTCAATATCCACTCTTCCATTAATTTTATGAACTTAATAACCCCCTTCCATTCATCTATCCATCATCCCCCTTTCTAAACCCGCTTATCCAGAGTAGAGGTGCAGGGAAACTGGAGTCTGTCTCAGAAAGCATTGGGCAAGGGCATGAAGAGTCCCTGGGTGAGACACCAGCCCATCGCTGGATGGGATGAACAGGTGCACCCACATCAATTTAGCATCACCAATCTAACCGTCTAACTTGCATCAGTTCATTGAGATGTAGAATGTGGTGGCAGAGAATATCTCAGCAGCATTTTCTCCAAACGAGGATCTAAAACTGGGCAGGATGCCAGTCTGTTTTAAAACTTGTTTACAGACACATGCCAACACTATCAAGTTTAGAATTGGAAATTAAACTAAAGATGTGCCAGGAACCTGAAAAAAGCCCACAAAGACACAGCAGAGCATTCAAATGTCACACAGAGAGTACCCTGATTGTGAACTAAACTTAGGTCTCTAACCAATGTGCTACCAATATCGCTCAAGATTATAACAATTAAACAATATACAGTAGAGGAAGGTAAACAATGAAGGGAGAACAGTTTTATCTCATAGTGTCATCTTAAAGCACACCTGAAGTCATATATTGGAGGCAGAAGTTCAATATTCATTTTTGTAAATGTGATCATTACACTGGGGACAAATTTGAATGGTTCACAAAAAAATGGGTGTGGCCAGAGCCATAATAGTGATGTGTGTTTTTCCTGCAAAGTCTGACAGTTACCAACCTGGACGAAGAAGAACGAAGAAGAACAATGACCCTCACCTGACACCTCCCAACGGGTGAGGAACTGCTCAAGTCGATGTCACATCACACGACTTCTAGTCAACTTGACAGCTGTTCTTGCTAAATGTGTCATCAGAGGACATGAGTAGAGATCACAAGGTAGTTTCATATTAGACACACTTCTAAAGTATTGTGAGCTCTCCCCATTTCTCTGACAAACAATAACATGCCATCAAATGGTGCTGGTGCCCCTGTAAAGGCTTTCAGGTGTGGTGAGTTCAGCCCCAATGTCTACCCCATTTTCTTCCTTATCATTCTGTTGTAATTTGTAAAAAACACAACATCAGACAGATGAGGCTCATTTCCGCTTGTGAAGTCCTTATTCCTCATCAATGCATCATATGCATTGACCTTCTAGCTGAGCACTCTTTGGTTCTCAGCTCTCACACTCAGTGCCTGCCTCAATGACTACACACAAAATCAAACCTGTCTCATTTTTTCAGGGCAAGTCGCAGATTGGTTGTACTGAGTCACTGGGTATGTCAAACTATATGACTGCCCCCACATTGTGTAAAAGAAGTCTAAAAATCATTAGAAATGTTATGTAATGTGACATGGCCTTAACCTACCACAGTGCAATAATCACTGCCAATAAAGCAGACTGAAAATGAAGAGGATAGAAAGTGTTAAATATCACGCAGAAATGAAGACTGTGGAGTTGTGCAAATAGTATATTATAGTTGGCCATTCTACATCAGTCAAGTGAGAGATAAACACAACTTGGGCATTCAACCATGTAACAGAAAAAACAGGAAGAAGAAGAATAGAAATATTATCATGACTATTCAGCAGAATCTGACTGAATAATAACCTCTCACTAGAAATGAGGGAAAAATAATGATAAAAATGGCTTGAAACAGCCGGGCTAAGCACACAAATTTCAGCAGTCGGTGGAAAAACCAGATTTATGAGGGAGCTTCCAGGTCTTTGTCTTTGATACCATCTAATTACAAGTGGAGTCTGGCCATTGTCCCTTTTTTTTACAAATGAATAAAGGGGTTCAGAATTTCTTTAAGCTGGCAAATCAGTGACCATGGCTGCTTCACAGCTCCAGAGAACAGTGTCCACTTTCCATCTTAATCCTTATTTATATGCAGTTTGAATGTTGTCCTGGATTGTAAAATGATTTTTTTCTATACACCTCAACTTCACATCAGAGACATACACATCAAGTTGATTGGGGGCTCAATACGGTTAAATATGAATGTTGTACAATAGCTTAGTATCATCTCCAAGATTAGTTCCTGTCTTGTGTACAATGTTGCCCCTGCCATGATCTTGAAACTGAAAAAGTAGGATCTGAAATAGAATGTATGGATGGATCATTATTCAGTCCAAGAAAAAAAAAACAGTGTTGGATCAAAGCAGTATCTCAATCAGCCACTGAATAAAAGGATTGAAGGAGAATTCAGACAGTGAAAAGGGTTAATCTGGGACATGTGACCATAGTCTAAAGAGAAAAAGAAGGAGGAAAGGTAATAAGGCCAAAAGCATTATTAGCTGTGATCAACTGGCAGGCCTCGCATCCAATCACCTGGAATGAAGACTTTAGAAAAGGAATGGGTGGCTGAATGATCGCTCAGTATGGTGGAGGTGTTAAAAAGGTGGAGTACAGCAATTGGTTCATTAGCATGTTAATTAATCAGGAGGATAGTGAGTTCATTCTTTCATTACATAGGCAATTAGTTTATTTGTTAATTCATTAGTTAGGACATTAGTTGGTAAATTATTTGTTCATTTTTAGTTAATTAGTTATTCAGGTAAATAGGTAGATAGTTAGTTCTTTCTTACATTTGCCTGTTTGTTCATTTGTTTTGTTTGGTAGGTTCATAGTGGTTGGCATAATGGTGCAGTGGTAATACTGCGGCCTTGTAACAACAAGACTGGGTGCTCCCCGTGCCCATCTCGGTTTCTTCTAGGTGCTCTGGTTTCATCCCACAGTCCAAAGACATGTAGGTTTGGCGAATTAGAGTGGCTATGAGTCTGTGTGTGTGTGTGTGTGTGTGTGTGTTCACCCTGCGATGGACGGGTACCCTGTCCAGTTGTTGTTCCTCTGCTGTATCTGATGATTGCTAGGATAAGCTCCAGCTGCCCTGTGACTCTACCCTGCATAAGCAGGTTAGGAGGATAGATGGTTTCTTATTCAATTAGTGAATTAGTTGCCAATTAATTAATTCAGTAGTTTGTTCATTCATTCTATTATTTGTTCACTGTTTTCCTAGTTTATTGGCTATTCAATTAGTTAGTTATTTAGTTTGGCAATTTGTTTGTTTATTCATTTATTCACCAATCAGCAAAATAATTCCAGTTCAAGCTCCACCACTGAAACACTGGATGACATTTCATTTAATTTATTGTACTAGGGGGCGGCCCCTGCTCGCTTTGCTCACCATCTGGCCTGCGTTATGCACCAGACACTTCGTGTCTCTGCCACTCACGTTGTGAAGAGGGGGGCTGAATGCACCCCAAGGAGATGCAGTCGCTCCTCCAAAACCCCATCTTATACAATAGGAAACAAATAGTTTTTTTTTACCTCCTCTTTGCTCGATCAGTTGCTGGCTTGCTGCTATGCTCTGTGATTTGCATTTCGTGTGGCGCTATGAACATTTAAACACCTGTACAGCAGCTGTCTCACTGCCTTGCCTCTCTTCTCACCCAGACATCCTCTGCTCCTGTCAGTGGTCCCACTCCCGAGGCACGTCCCCATGATGAGGAAGATTTTCTATTCTTTTAATTGAGAGACGGAACTGTCCCCTCCGACTACACATGGAGCTCGATTCACTACTGAAAAAGGCTTATGTTTGTTTGAAGTGTCTGAATAACGTTTCTGTCTCAAAAATATCCTGTGTATCTGTGCAACTCTGTGACCCAAGCGTGACAGCATATGTGGATTTCACTTTCACCAAACAACAAATCTTTTAATTCTCATGGATGCGTCTCTTCATTGGGATTTAACACTACTTTTCCCTGAGGGGAACACTTATTAGACGATCTACAAGTCTCCAACTTAAAGTTTAAATCCGAACAATATATTCGATCTCTTTTCCCTGTTCCGTTATTTCACCGAGTAATAATTTCCGTTTGTTTTCACTAATGCGATCTTTACTATCATTTTTTGGAGACTTTCGAATTTTTGTACTTCCATTATATCTAACCTGTTCTGCATGTGTATTGCGCAAACGTTTTTGAATTCCTTACGATGTTCTACTTTATCATCTACTCTTTGTCTTTGATGTGAAAGTGCCTCTCTTAGAAAGTCATCTCTCTGAAAAAGTCTTGTCTCGTCGCAAGATTTTTTCATATAATAGAGACATTTGTTTGGACATTTTTTTCATTATTTGTTATTTAGTCAGTTAACTATCTAGACAGCTGGCTCACTAATTTATCAGTAAGTTCATTCTTTTATTTGCTCATTCATTTGGTTTGCTAGTTAGTTCATTAGTTAGTCACTTAGTTATTTATTCAGTTAACAGTCCATTGCTCAGTGTGCTCACTGATACATCCACTAGTTAGCCAATGGCTTCCAACTCCATCCCATCAACTAAAACACTGCACAGCCATTCATTTATTTGCTTGTTTATGTGCGCATTTGTCATTTAATACTTGGTTCATTATTTACTCAGTTTCACTTTCTGTATGTCACAAAAAGATGTAGATGGGCAGTGTCTTTTTAAATGTAAAATGGAAGAGAAACTCATGTATTATGTGATTTTCTTCAGACAATCTCTAATTTCATTGCCAGTTAACTGTCATTATATTTAAAATCCCATGTTACAGTTCAGGTGACCAGACATTAAAAAGCGGATTGTGTGCTAGTGAACAAGGTATTAGAATATAACCCCTGAGGATTCTAGTTCAGTTGCTATCACTGACTCACTGTGTGACCCTGAGAGAGTTACTTATCCTGCCATTGATTCCGTTGTGGAAAAATACAATAACCATTGTTATGTATTACTAAAGAATTATGTTAAGATGTTCACTCAGAAAAGAGAAAAAAGTGCATTATATATGATAATGGCAACAGTTGAACTGTATATTGAAGCAGTGAGTGTTGAATATTGGTTCAGGACTTAGACTACTGAATAAACCTGCCTACTCAAGGACCACCATTCATTCACTGTGTGACCCTAAGAAAGCTATTGACTTGCCACTCAGCAGATTGTAAGGCTAGGGGAACAATTAGATTACATTTGTATAGCATCCTGAGAGGTAATTCATTATGAAAAAGCATGGTATAAAATAAAGAATCATTATTTCAAAAGTGACAGATTACAGTAACTGTGGCATTACAATGTAAAGTACAAGGCTACAAGTTCACTTCCTACCATCCATCGTCTCATTATGTGACCCTGAGCAACTAACTTACTCTGCCACTAATTAGACTGTGGAACTAGAGAAATAATTGTACTTCATACCTAAAATGTTATAAGATGGTGTGCACTAAGGAAAGGAGCAATATATAATAAGCTTTAATTTGTATATCATGACTGCTAAGTCACTTAAGTATAAATTTCAAATCGTGGCACTTCTTACCACGTGCCCCATTGCCTGCACTCAGCTTGAATTTATATGGTGCCAATCATTCTGCATCTCTAAACTGTCAAGATGTTGAAGTTTTCTATGGAAAGAGGCTATATAAAAAAGCTTAAACTTTACATGATGGTGCCTAGTGAATCATATATAGTAGCAGTTAGTGTGGCCTCCGACAATCTCCTCAAAAGACTCACTCTGTGACTTACTTGTTCTGCCATTCTGCTGTATCTCTACGCTGCTCCTGGACCATGTGCACTAAAGAGATGTACTATTGCATTATGATAGCCTATTCATAATATCTTGAAGCAGTCATTCTGACGTAGTAGATATGGCATTAGCATGGAAGACATAGGGATACTATCCAATATTGTGTTAATCGATTTACTTATCCTGACACTTTTAAAGTATGGAAACAACTGGGGTAGGCAACATCAGTCCTGGAGGGTCGCAGTGGCTGCAGGTTTTTCTTCCAACCCTGTTTCTCAATGAGAGGTCAATCATTGCTGATGAAGCACTTTATAGCTCAAGTGACATTTTTCTGCTTCAATTTAGTGGTCTCACTTTAAGGTTCCCCACCTTTAATTGCTTACTTCAGTCTTAAACAGCTGCATTCACTGTTTTTAATGGCTCCTTATCAGCAATAAGATGCAAAGAAGCCAGCAGTGCTTTATCTAGCTTGTTTCCATTTACATCTGTGTCGATTCATCCTGCACTATTTGGTTTAATAAAACACTTAAGAGAAAAATGTAACAGACTGAAAATGATCCACTTTAGGCTTCAAATCATTTAGCTCAGGGTTCTCAAACTCCGGTCCTGGAGGGCCACAGTGGCTACAGGCTTAAATCCTAACCCTTTTCTTAATTAGTGCACTGATTTTGCTGTTTGAATTAATTTTAATTGACTTGTGTTTTAAGATTTGTTCCCCTGAATTTCTTCATCGTTCCTTTGGAATTTGCTTCATTTCTTTCCTTAAATGGCACCCAAACAGAAATGAAATGACAAGCGAGTGAGCCAACAGAAGACCAACTAAGTCAGGGCCTCAAACTCCAACCAATTTCACTCCAACCAGTTGCATTCTTGATGTTAATTGAACTCGTTCTTTAATTCCATGGCTTGCTGCTGCTTTCATTGTGCAATAGCATGCATTTCTCTTTTTTAAGAGCACTGTTAAAATGTTTTGGGGACCTGAGCAGATCAACATTCCTGAGACCTTCATCTTTCCTTATTTTCAGATATTGTATGATGGACAAATTTTGTATCTCATTATTATTTGGCTGCTTATTAAGGAAAAAGAAACAATTAAGGGGTCTGAGTCTTCAAGAGCAAGTCAATTACAATGAATTCAAAAGAAGTTCATTAGCAGCAAAAACAGGCCACTAACTAAGAAAAGGGTTAGAATGAAAACCTGCATCCACTGTGGCCTTTTAGGACTGGAGTTTGAGAACCCTGACTAGGATGAAATCCTTGTAAAGGAAAAAATCTATGATATAAGAACCTAACTTTGCAGACTAACAAGCCATCAAATTAAATAAGGTCTGAGATTGGGAAGGATTGGTTTCTAAATAAATAATTGCGTTAGAATGAAAACCTGCAGCCACTGTGGCCCTGCAGGACCAACGTTACCTACCCCTGTCCTAGAGCAGGGGTTCTTAACGTCAGTTCTGGGAACCCCCTGTGGCTGCAGGATTTTGTTCCAACCAGCTTTTGTTTTTAATTGGAATCCTGGGCTTTTTAAGTAAATCATTATTGCCCAGATTATGTGTTTTGGGAACAATATAGAAATTAGAAAACTAAGTTTGGTAAAAGAAATATATATATTAAAATGTACTAAGCAGTTATATGGGAATAATTTATTTTTTTTTTCTTTTTAACAATATTTTCATCTTGATGTTCATTCTGTTCTAATTGTTAAATTAATCCATCGTTTTTTAATTAGTGGGTCTGACACTAAAGTAGTTGCAGCTTTTCACTATTCGGTGTTGTTTGCCTGGGTGTCTGCTCTGCCCGTTTTTAATTGCCATTATTAAGATACAATAAAGGGAGCAAACTGCACAGACAAAAGAGTAAAATATAATGAAAGCAACCAAAGTGAGTTAAGCATTTAAATCTATAGCAAAAGCAGAGATATTCTAAATGTCTTAGAAATGTAAAAATCATGCTGCTGTGCTTTTCTGAATGTAGAATAAGAGAAGAGAAAAAAATACCAGCTAACTAATTGAGATCAGTGAATCTGGTTGAAGCAAAAACAGTGGGCCTCCAGGATCGACTTTGAGAACCCCTGCTCTAGAGGATAATAACCACTAGGGTAAGGCAGTAAATAAAATAAAAAAGTGTTATTTCTTCTTGACTGCTTTTGGGTTTTAAACATTAGCATGCAGAGTGGCTTAACGGTTAAAGCAATAAACTGTAAAAACACAAGGCTTCTGGTCCAATCTCCAACACCGACTCACAAATGGAGCATTCTTATGGAAAGCACTTTAGGAAGGCTGGTGACCCTAAATTAATGGAAAGGTGAACTTTAGGGTGGTATTGCTTAAACAACTATTTTATCTTTATTTATAGATTCTTTTTACATTTACTGGGACATTTTATTGTGAATGCTTAGCCCAAAGCACTTTACTCGGAGGCCGATATTGCTTCCATGCCTGTATAAAGTGTTTACTGATTGGCTAAGTGACTCTCTAAGAGTGAATCAGTGGCAGGGGTTGGATAAGCAGTCTTGTGGGAGATACGGAGTGCTTTAGCCAGTAGGCCCACCATTACACACAGTGGCCACTTTTATAGGTGCATCTCCTCTAAACGGTCAATCTTGAAGAGCTATATAGCTCAACCAAAATGTTAGGATTGGAAAAACACACAAACTTAGTGACTTTGACTGTGGTATGATATTTAGTTTCATGTGTAGAGGTTCCAGGATCTTGGAAACTGCTGATTTTCACCCACCGTCTAGATCAGGGGTGCCCAACTTCAGTCCTGGAGGACCGCAGTGGCTGCAGGTTTTCAATCTAACCCTTTTCTTAATTAATGATCTGTTTTTGCTGCTAATTAACTTCTTTTGAATTAATTTTAATTGACTAGGTTTTTAAGAAATGTTTCCCTGAATTTCTTCATCGTTCCTCTGAATTGCTTCATTTCTTTCCTTAAATGGCACCCAAACAGAAGTGAAATGTGAAGTGAGGGAGCCAACAGAAGACCAATGAAGTCAGGGCTTCTGACTTCAACTAATTTCACTCCAACCAGTTGCTTAATGAGGCGCTGAGTCTTATCATTAATTAAACCCATTTTTTAATTCCATTGCTTGTTGCTGCTCTCATTGTGCAATAGCAGACATTTCCGAAATTGTGGATTTTCTCTTTTCTAAGAGCATTCCTGAGACCTTCACCTTTCTTTATTTTCAGATGCTGTATGATGGACACAGTTTGCTGGTTCTGTTTTGGCTTATTTTGTATTTCACTATTGTTTGGCTGTTAATTAAGGAAAAAAGAAACAATTGAGGGATCTCAGTCTTCAAGAGCAAATCAAATAAAATGAATTCAAAAGACGTTAATTAGCAGCAAAAACAGGTCACTAATTATGAAAAGGGTTAGAATGAAAACCTGCAGCCATTGTGGCCCTCCAGGATTGGAGTTGGGCACCCCTGCTCTAGATGTTACAGAGAATGGTGTGAAAAACAGAAAACATCCAGTGTGTGGCATTTGTGGCACGTCAGTGGGCAAATGCACCAGAAAGGCATCAATCAGGGCTCATTGAAGATAACAGAATGATCAGAGATACTAAAATAAAAGTTGTTTGCAAGAGTGGTGAGTAGAAGAATATCTGTGAATTTGGGGATACAGCAGCAGAAGAACATGCTGAGCTCCATTCTTGTCAGCTAAAGCCTGGAAGATGAGGCTAAAGCAGGAAGGTGATGAATAAGAAAAGATGATTGAAGATTGGAAGGATGTCATCTTAATTATTGCTTCATCATGCTCATAATAGGGTCAGAATTTAGTTTTAACAGAATAAATCCATGGATCCATCCTACCTCCTGTCAGAGGTACAGCCTGGTGGTGTACTAGTGTATGGAATATTGTATTTTCTTTGCAAACATTTGACCTCTCAATATCAATTGAGCATCATTTGAGTGCTACAGAATACCTAAGCTCTTCTACTGGCCATGTGCCTCCCTGTATGGCCAAAGTCTACTTTTTTCAAATGGATACTTCCAGCAGGATAATATACCACATCAAAAGGCATACATCTTCTAAATCTTGTTGTGTGAACGTTAACAGTGATTTGAGTTTTATGTCAATGCCCTGCACAGTTCAAACCTTTCAGTCAAATGAAGCCCCTTTTGGATGTCACATAATGGGTGGCTCATGACATTAACTTTTGGCTATAGAAACTACTATGATGTCAGCATGACCTAACATCACTAAGGAATGTTTTGAGCAGCTTGTTGAATCCACAGTCTTGAAGAATTCAGGTAGTACTGAGGGTCCTACTGGTAACAGAGTGTAACCGTGGTCCGGACTTACAACAATTTGCAGATAAAAATGAGCATATAAAACCCAATAGGCTTTCTTTTTAAATGAATTTCAATTAATTTTCAAATTATATTTATTACTTGCAGATGAACTGAGATACTTTTGATATGGATGATTACATTGCAGGCCTCACCAGTGCTGAAGAAGAATACAATACAGTAGAGTACGTCACCATTTTCATTCTGTGCTTTTGTTCACACACATCTTACAATCATAAGTTACCATCAAAACGTACACCAGTGGAGCTGAAGGTGGTAGTGGTGATGATAAGAAAAAGAAAGTAATAGTATTGCAAGAAAAAACTGACATCATAAAGCATGCAGAAAGTGAAGACTACATCGACAAAAGTGAACAAGAAACACGATCTGTATTCCAACTCCATGAAGTACTGTGTCATTATCACAGACTGCAAGATATTTAAGCAGAAGGTTGCCATACTGAATATTCTGGTGTACAGTAATATTACTTCATTGTCATTTTATTAATACATTTGAAATGTTTGAAATAAGGCAATATGTGTTTTTGTCAAATTTCAATTAATTAACTTTTTTCAGGTTAGTTATATGTGCAGGAAATAATCGTGTTCATAGCTTGAGACCTGCTTCTACATATACAGTAAATCATCAGTAATAGAATATATCTATTATATATTTAATTAAACACCCGAAGCAGGAGGCAAAAGAGGAAGTCTGTAGTAACATGACATGAGAAACACTAAAGTGTGGAACGGAGACGTATCCACCAGGGGACTGTGAAGAAGGAGGACTGTACTAACTCGGCCATGGCAGTTACAATCACATTATTATGTAAGGAACATACACATAATCCATCTCTCAATGGAGAATGAGGAAAGATGACGGTCATTGTTCCCAGAGCATGACAGGTCTCCACACTTAGTATTCAAAACAGTGCTTGCCCTCCCGATGGAGAAAAAACAAAAATAACAAATAAGAAGAGTCTGATTATTATTTCCTACTTAACAAAAATGAGAGATAAAATGATAAAACAGCAAAAGGGTGGTAAAATACTTATACTAGCACTTTGTTGCTGTAATCCTTTTGTAATTCTTTCAGCCTCAAGTTCAAAGGAATTACAAAAAACAAAAACACACAAACCTAAACACACCCTCCCGTACGTCACCGACGCAACCAACAAACCACACATGTTAACGAAAAACATTATGTTACTGTTCAATATGAGCATCCTGCTCCTGTTACACTTGAACAAATGTTCCTACAGTGATGGTCCAGGTGTCCTCTTACTGTTCTACCACCATCAGTCTGTGCACATCGAGGAAATCGTTAAGAAAAGCCGCCACAAACACAACATGACTGACCATGAAAATGGGGGAACCACAACTGCATTAAAGACCCGAAGCTTCATACGTGTTGAAATCCACCAGTTTCAATGGACACACCTGAGTTTGAATTGTATCACCTGTCATTATCTCTCTGAGTTTTATATGTGCTCCCTGTTCTTTCAAACATTTCTCCTCTACATGTCAACAGTGTATTTTGTAGGTTAGCAGTGAGTGTGGCCTGTTATGGCTGGTTCCCATCTTGTAAAGGTCCTGACTTTGATATAATAGAAAAATCTAAGTTAACAAATAGGGGAATGGATGCATTTTATACATTTCATATTTTATGAAGAGTACCTAGGTAGCATGTTTGAACGTTTGTCTCATCAGAAACACCAAAGTTACAAATTACTTACCTTACCTCATTATCTATGCTGCTAAGATGGACTTGGCATGAAACTCTGTTTAAGTGGATTAAAAATTCATGAATAAAAACTCTACTCATTTGTGTTTTATAGATAGATAGACAGATACCAGCAACATTTATTTAAATAGTACATTTTAATATAAAGCTCAAATTGCTTTCCAAGACAGAGAGACAGATAGATAGATAGATAGATAGATAGATAGATAGATAGATAGATAGATAGATAGATAGATCAGTCAGTATATAAGACAGATATCAAATTACTGTAGGTTACGTCTTGTTCTACATATACATATGGAGTCACAAGTCTTTAACATTCCCTGTACCTATTTTCATTCTTTTTCATTGTGAAACATACAGACACACACACACACACACACATATATATATATATATATAATATATATGTGTGTGTGTGTGTGTCTGTGTGTGTACAAATGTAATCGTAATTAAAGGATTTTGGTCTTCTAATCAATATATTTCCCTTTTATAATATTGCTCAAGTGTGGCATGTAAGAGCATGTAATGAAAAATAATAAATCATACTGTCGTGAAAGTCATCTGCGCTCTTCAGCTGATTGTCACTTTGTAAATATTAGAAGTCACCATAAATGGTTGTTGGAACATTGTGGCCTAGTTTATATTTTGAAATAAGAAATCTAGTTCAAAGTAAAAGCAATAGACCTTAGAGACATCTTGTACAGTGGAGCTGCTGTATTTTATTTTTTTGTAGGTAATAATGTCCCTTTATCTTTTCTGTTTGTTTCTTTAAACAAAATCCAAAAATACTGAAATTTGCTAGGGATTCAGGGTTTAAGATGTGTTTAACAACCTTTGTTCCTCTACATTATGTATATTTGCATACAGTATAGTAACTACAGTCCTAGAGGGCAGCAAATGAACATACTTCCAACTTGTCCTACTTACTGCTCACCTGGAGCACAATAGGCATTTCAATATGTTATCAAAAAATTGAAGGATAGAGCACAAGATGTAAGAACAATGGAAAAGGACGTGGCTAAATTTATATTCCTTACAACCTGTATAGGTTTAAAGACTAGTTATGAAATCCGATGAACTGGAAATAATAATAATAATAATAATAATAATAATAATAATAATAATAATAATAATAATAATAATAATAGACCAAAGTTAATATTTGTTATAGATATTAAAATTGCATTCATTTAACAAGCCTTTAGGGACTTACTTCCTGGCAAAGACAGTGCAGTGTAGCTATATAGTGATTCTCTTCATTGAGCAAGCAATGTATTTCATAACTGGATATTATGCTTTATTACGTAACTCAAACGGCTAATTTACTGCAGCTATAGTCAATTAAAATTAATCGAGCAAAGCGGACTTAAATACGCTATATAAAAATGAAGGCTTCTTTCTTTTTTCTTTCTTTCTTTTCTTTATACCCTCAGACCCAAAAATGTATTTGTTTTAAAATCTTTTAATGTTAAAAATCTTCCACTACGAATGATAACATTAAAGCGCTCCAAGATGAAAAACAGGAAAATGGCAACATCACATACTCAGTAATTACTTTTCGGGACAAAATAATTAGCAGATTTCATGTAGATATATCAATGCGCCACTGATTGTATTTTATTTTATTTTATTTAACAAATGACATCCTTTTTTTATTATCAGCTTCGAAAGCACAACGTCAAGCTTTTTAAATCGAAGCTGATGAAAATGGCACAACAAGCAGATCATCGGGTGGCCAGATTGGGCACGTGTCCGAATTCACATCCAGTAAATCAAACAAATTCTCATCGCAGGTGCCCTCCACAGGGAGAACTGGAGGTCATGTACAGCAAGGGGGCGATCGACACAGCTTCCGTGCTTCTCGAGCATGCAAAACGCATAAAGGGCAAATCATAATGCTTACTTGTTGTACACTTTCGCTGCGAAAACGGTCTATAGATAAATAAAACTGCTAAAACAACACGTATAGGACCGCTGAAATGATGAGCGTTGCAAGAAAAATCCACATGAAGGTAGCTCAGATGAAGTAGTATTGTATTCAAAATAAAGCAAGGCAGGGCGGGACAAGCGCACACCCTCTCCACGCGTACTCGTTTCACTTGATCGGATACCCCACGGTACACGAGCTGCGTGTGCGTGAGTGTGCGCTCCCTTAAATCACACTTGTTACTTTTTAATTTGCATGTGTGTATTTACTTTTGTGCAAATCTCTTAGTGTGTTGATTGTAGTTAATTGTACTTGGCAGGATTAATTTTAAACAACCCCTCCAGCAAATGAAAAAATAAATTCGTCAGTTTCGGAGCAATATAAGTAGACAGGTAGCGGATTTTAACTCACCAACGCATAGCAATACTTATTGCGTTTTATGTTATAAGGAATGCTGACTATTATATCTTTTATTCTATGATTTTAATACATTAGTCAGGGAGAAGTTACGGAGGATTTATCTGTCTTGCTTTCTTTCCAATTTTACAACCTGCTTCTGCACCTTTTAATGAAATTCTTTACGTCTGCCTATGCTAGTCTAAGGTCAATGCGTTGTACCAACATTAAATACGTGCTGTACAGTATGCAAAGTATCTTAGCAACTGATATCAATAAGTAAAATACCTCCGATTCCGACTCTGAGGTCTTCAGTTTACGGCCGGAAAGGGCTGGAGTGACGCCCAGCAATAAATTAAGAAAAGCAGGCACCAGCTGGCGATGTGACCGTGGGGCATCGCGCGGACCTACTGAAGATATAGAATAACAAGAATTTCGATTTCAGTCTTTTAAAAGTCCAGACATTTTACTTCCTTGCGTGGTTTTGTTATATTTAACATAATATAGCATTCGCGGACATGTTTGATCTAACTCAGGGTCGTGTTGGGCTGTGGACACGAAACCAGTTAATTGCAGGGCTACTCACGTATACAAAGGGGGTAAATCTGGAGTCTCAAATTAATCCAATTTGTACCGCTTTGGAAGAAGTGGAAGGAACCGCAATACATACATACATACATACATACATACATACATACATACATACATCAAAAAGCTCACACATACACGAGGACAATGTACAAACATAACACAGAAAGGCGCAAGAATTTAGGAGGCTGGATCCGTTAGGAGGGCGTGCTACCCGCCGTAACATCACCTCACCTTGTCCAAATGTTTGTATCTAATATATATATATATATATATATATATAATGTGTGTGTGTGTGTGTATGTGTCGTTATTGTGTAGTAACATCATAAAACCCGTTTAATCCACTTAAAAAACAAGGAATGGGGTGAACCCTCCCGGCAGCATCATCCACAAGTCAGAAACCAACATGAACGGTGCGTAAGCCCATTTTAGGGTCCACTAAAGCACGCATCCACTAGGGGCAAATTTAAAATTGCCGACTAACTTAAACTCTCTATCGGAAATAGGAGAACAACGCACGAAGAGAACTTGAAGACGCTGAACAGATTTGAGTTTTTTCGAATTAAGTTGGATTAGTGGAGCAGCTGGCATAACCACCCTAACACTATCATGATTATTAATTACCACTATCTATCAATTTTCGTAAGTCACTTCTACGTTAAAAAGTCGACGAGAACCACAAAATGCCGCGGGACTCTAAAGAAAGGCTCTCCGTTTTTTATTTTATTATTATTTTATCATCCCTGCCTACACCTTGTAACCCCGTTAAGGTTATAATGTTAAAGTAAAAAGATTCTCTATCTATCTATCTATCTATCTATCTATCTATCTATCTATCTATCT
>JANRMT010062807.1:43335539-43351563 GCA_026402145.1 Polypterus bichir lapradei
GAGAACACACAAACTCCATTAACAAAATGATTGCTTTCCATTTTTTAAAAATAAAAATAAATTACATATATAAACAATTTGCTCAATGATAGGTTAAACAGCTTTCATACAGAAAACTTTAATGTGTTAATTACTATTCAAGACTATTAGACCCCAAATCTGACTGAATACTTTGACCTTCAATACCTTCTGGCTCAGCTCCTCCTTCGCCATGACAGATCAGTACAGTGACCACATAACTGTGTTCGCCGCCCCCAATCCATTTTCCAATTGCACCATCCCTTTCCCCTTCACTTGTATACAAGACCCAGAGGTACTTAAACTCCTCCACTTGATGCAGTAACTCCCCTCTCACTCGGACAGGACAGTCCACCTTTTTCCCACTGAGGACCATGGCATCAGATTTGGAGGTGCTGATACTTATTCCTTTCACTTCACACTCGGTCGCAAACCGTCCTAATGTGTGTTGTAATTCACAGCCCAATGAAGCCAATGGGAACTCATCATCTGTAAAATGCAGTGACACAATTCTAAGGTCACCAGACTTGACCCCCACTCCTCCCTGGCTGCACCTTGATATCCTGTCAATGAAAATCATAAACAGGATAGGTGACAAAACACAACCCAGGATGAGTCCCATGCCCATGGGAAACAGTGCTGATGTTTTTCTGAGTTTGCAGACATAGCTCTCACTATAATTATACAGGTACCAAATAGCCCTTATTAGAGTCCCTGGAACCCCATATTTTCCCATCACTCCCAACAGAACCCCTCAAGAAACACAGTCTTATACCATATCTAAGTCCAGAAAAATCATGTAGAATGAATGGCCTGCAGAGTCCTCATGAAGGTACAGAGCTGGTCCACCGTTCTACAGTCTGAATCCACATTACTCCACCTGGATCTGAGGTTCCATGACTGGGTAGAGTTTCCTTTCTAGTAGACTGGCATACGCTTTAGTTGGAGCACATCCTCCTTTTTAAAAATAGAGACCACCACCTCAGTCTGCCATTCCAAAGGCACAGCTCCCAATGACCATACAACATTGAAAAGGTGTGTCAGCGATGACAACCCAATAATGTTAAGAGCCTTCAATATTTCTTGCCTTACCTCATCTGTTCCTGAGGCCTTGCCACTGCAGAGTTGCTTAACTACCTCAGGGAAATGGGCATTGATCCCCCATCAGCTTCTGGCTCTGCCTCCCTCACATATGGCATGTCAATCGGGTTCAGGAGCTGCTCAAAGTCAGCACATCTCCACCTTTGCTGAGAACAGCCTGTGTGAATCCCTGCATTAACTTTCTGAGTTGATGGTTTGCCAGTTCCTCTTTGAGCCTGATCGATAGCCACTTTCCATGGTCTCTTCAAACTCCTCCAGCACACACAGGTTTTTGCTTTCCTGACCGACAAGACCACATCCTTTTTTGGCTTGTCTCTTTTGTTTTGGGAATTTCCCATGCTAACCTTATACAGAAGGTCTATTTTTTCAGCCTCACCTCTGGTGTCCACCATTGGGTCTTTGGGTTGATAATTAAATTTATTTTTCCAGCCTTTTATCATTGTAATAAAATGCTATAGATAAAAAGGATCAACAACATGTCATACCATTTTGGCAAATAATCAGAAAAGTAAGAGGGAAAGATTACTAGGGCCCACGATTTACCGCGGCCCGCGGAATTTAATGCCACGCCGCGGAATTTAGGGTTTTGCAGCGGTAAAACGCCACGCCTCGGAATTAACCTAACTGCCACGGAAAATACCAAATCTGAATGAAATCTCACCATTTGAGGCATATTGATATTAGTATGATCAGTTTTGATTACTTCTTTAAGTTCTTTCTTTAGCCTATTGCATCATCTCATTAATATCTCGTTCGTTGCTACTGAAATTGAACACAGTGGAGCTACAGTCCAGTTAAAGAAACTGTTGGCATTGCTGCAAAGTACTGATAAACTTTACGAGCTGAGAGCTGAACTTGAATTTGTATCTGTTCACTGCCAGCCACTTATGAACACTCTAACTTCTTTTGAGGCACAGTCATTCATGGCTGTTGATGTCTACAACAAAGTGTCGGACTTACTGTCTTGCCTGAAATCGTCCGGATTTCCAATTGCAACCAGCAGCTGTGAAGATGCAAAGCACAATGGCTGCTGCTAAACTTAAAGAATATTTTGTGGGAACCAAACAGCCGGCAATAGACCTATTCAGATCTGTGAGAATATTTGATCCACGACAGCTACCACACTTATCGAAGAATTTTGCTGATCATGCATAATCAGTGCCAACAATGATGGCTGCACCAGATGAATGGCAAGCTTATCTGGACATAACATCTCGTGAAGTAATTCCAGCTGATATCACTGCTTTTTGGCGTGCCTTAGAGGACAGACTGCCTCGCTTAGCAGCTCTTGCTAAAGTTTACATTGCGTTGCCAATCTCTTTCTGTTGATGTGGAACGTTCGTTCTCAAAATATGGATCGGTGTTGTCACCACTGCGATATTCTCTGTCACAAGAAAACCTACGAGCTTACAGTGCCGTTTTCTTCAACAATAAATAAACAATAACTTTAGAAACATTATTCGATAGTTTGTTGAGAATAATATTATGCCTACATATGTCAGCATCATTTGCCTAAAGGAAATCTGTGGATTAAAATGTGCGGATGTAAATGCTTTGATATACCTATTTGATTAGTATTACGAATTATGATTGATTATTATTAAGGATTAAAAATAAGAAAAATTGCATGTATTTTGCTTGGGTTACGAATTAGTCTTATGGAGTTCTGGTACTGCATTTGCCGCGCCACAGTACGCCGCGGAATTTAAACAAACATTTCTTGCCACGGTAAATCATGGGCCCTAAAGATTACCATAACTATCCCACATGAACCCTGTGTCAAAGGAGATGGGATGGTGAAATGTTCCAAATACTCCAACAGCATGTGTAGGCAGTAAGAGAGATCAAGAAAGGTAAATTTAAGAAGCTAAGATTTCCATACTTTAAATAAAAGACAGATCTAGCTTGAAATCATTGAAGTTTTTACCACTATTGTCAGAATACAGAACAGCTTCTTCTGAAAATATGAGAGGGAAGAAGATAAATGAGCACTTTAGAAAAAGGGGAAAATTAATTGAAAGAAAGTGAATAGAAAACTGGAAACTGGAAACCAGAAGGTGAACACTGGTAGGCACTCTCAAAACATATGCAGAAAAGTTCTAGGTGCTTAGGAGTGTAGAAATGACAGTAAAGCCTGGCCTATAGCGTAACATTTGCAGGGAGTAAGATGTAAACACTTGTAGACAAGTGGGAGCACACCAGCTCCCCAAACACTGAACACAAACAGGCTTGGACACAAGTATAAAAGTCAAAAGAGTTTTGATTGTGGGAAACTCTTCTTGGGCAAGCATTTCCCTCTAAAGCCACTGTAACAAAGCACTAAGGCACTCAATATACAGCACTCTTTAGTACTTTGTCTTTTTTCTCTACCATTGGTCACTGCCTCCTCCACCTCTCCTTGAAAGCATTGTCCACCTTCCTCCCGACTCTGGCTCCTTGATGTGAGGCAGGCAGGTAATTTATTTCCCACATGGGAATACTTCCAGTGCTCTGTAGACGTGGTCTGAAAGTCCTCTTGGGTGAGATGTAAACCCCATGAAGTAGGGCTCCCCAGTCCCTGCATCACCCCATGACGGCACCCATGGAACCAACAGGGTTGAGTCGAAGAACTGCATGTCCCATGCCCCCCTGTGGGGAATCCGAGGCACTGCTACAACCCAGTTGGGTAGCCACCTAGCACTCTGGGCAAGATAATGCCCTGTCCATGCTCTCTCCCCCCGGTCCTTCCAACCCGAGGGTGTCCTGGCCGGGTAAGGATATGGGCTGTCCCTCACATGCTGAACAAATTTGAATTGAGGTAGTTTTTAAAAATAAAATCCCATGAAAAGGGTAATGCTGAGGGTACGTCATGCAGCAAGCCTGACGCTATCAACAGGGGATGTGAAGCTGGAAAGAATCCTTTGCATTGCTCCCTAATGCTTCAAGGTGGAAAAGAGATTGAATGAAAACATCCATGGAGAGAATAGGAGGGCATTTGTTTATTAGTTCCATTAATACTAACAAAAGACTAAACACTGAACTTTTGCTCATTTCCTTAGTGATCTCTTGCCTGCACACACAGTTTCCAGGCTAAGCATGATGACCCCTGTCTAATTCACTAATTCAGGTAAGCCAACATTAGTTTTATTTTTTACATCTGGACCATTATAAGAGTCATCTGGTCACCTACCCACAAGGACTCTTAGGCAGTAGATTTAGAGGTGGAGACCCTACAAATACAACTCCCCCTTTATTAGAGGGTAGTCAAAAAGTGAGAATAATTATATTTTGCGGACAAATTTTTGTATTACTTCTTATCTTGAATAGTTTGGATTAGTGTTTGAATTTTTCTATAGGATGCAATGTGGATCTAAATAACCACACAAATGCATCTTCATATCTATGAATCAGAATTCCTTATCTACAAACTCCAATAAATGTTATGAGTGTCGTTATTGTGTGGGTAATAAAGTGACAATTTTCTTCCCATCTTGCTTCGTTGTTCTGACTGGATGGCTTACACTTTTAAAGTGGTGCTTAGTTTTCAGCATCTTCCCCATGTTAGCAAGGAATTTTCTTCATGAGAGTAGTTTCAACTTCTTTAAAAAAGTAAGATTTATTTATTTTTTTATTCTGTAACATGTGTCAGAACCACTGGGGGGTGTGCCAGCCATCCAAACCAACACAGACAGACACAGGAGGCACACTTATAAAACATAAGTTATTTTTATTTTTCTTCACCTCGTGGGAAACGCCTTCATCGTCTCCCACAGGCACAACACAGTCCCAATGCATAAGCACAAAGCACAAGCACAATGTTCCTCTTTTCCTTCTCTATCTCCACCACTCCTTACCAGCAAGCTTCGTCCACTACCACCCAACTCTGGGTCCCAGGATAGTGTCTGCTGGTCCTTTATATAGGTCACCAGGAGGTTCTCCAGGTGCTCGTTGACCTACTTCCGGGTGTGGCGGAAGAACCGCCCACACAGGCTCAGGGATAGTTGCAGCACACCCTAGCAGTGCCCTGAGATCCCAACAGGGCTGTAACGAAGTCCAATTCCCATGAAGCCCTGCGGGAGTCCGAGATACCGCCTCCATCCACGGGGGCTGCCATCTAGCATTCTGGGGGAGGTGATGCTCTGTCCATACTTGCTCCTCCAGTCCTTCGAAGTCGGAGGCATCCTGGCTGGGCAAAGGCCCCGGCCATCTATGACAAACACTTTATGTAATAAATGAAGTTGTCAATGTGCACTGAAGAATAGTATCCATAGCGTTCTAGGTTTCTAGTTTTCTAAGTTAAGAGTGTAGGGTAAGAAACCTGGCTTTTCACTTCTGATCTGGATTTACCGAAGAGAAATCAAATGTTTAAGTTCCAAAGTGGGGCAACTTCCATTATACACTGAAAAGATTGTTACATCCATATCAGAAATTGGGAGCCTTTGACGTGGAAGGAGAAGAGTATAAAAACCAACAAACTAGGATTGTTCATTTAGCTTAACTCAGCAGGCTTTCATTCTCATTTTTCTATTCCATGGGTGGGCTGATCAGTATGAGGTTGTAGATTGGAGTTCAAGAATGAACAGACATGCTAAACCTTAGGTAGCAGAACTCATACATTTAAGCTGCAAAGAGGAGCAACTTCCATTACACACAGATTGTTACATCCATATCAGAAATGAGTAGCTTTTGCCAAGGAAGGAGCAGAGGGTAATAACAAGCAAGGAACGATTATTGCTATAGCTTAGCAGGCTGTCATTTTCATTTTTCTACTCCATGTGTGGGCTGACTAGAATGAACAAAGCATGTTAAATCTTAGTTAGGACAACTCTAATCATCAAACATCTGTTGGTTCTGCATTCTTCATTCTTTTGTTTTTGTTTTCTTTCCATTCATCCCAATTCAATCACTATATTTATTCATTTTAAGAATGGAGACTTCTATTCAGGGCACTCACTAGAGGCCACTGTTAGACATATTTTCATTGCCTACTCCAGTATGATAGTGAGCACCAAAACTGCCACAGACAGTTACTCAATAATGTGATGAACTCATAAGCAATGACGTTTCTGCATTAAGGGCCAGTGGGGCACAGCCCAACCAGATTTTATGCAAAATAACTTCCCCCAGTAATTTAACTTATTACAATATTTATAAAAACTGTCTTTGTGTTTCAAGTCTATTTCTGGCTAAGAGACAAGCTGGGTTGCACTGTTCTAGGTTGAGGCCTGGGTGTATATGTGCATGTGAAACCCGAACCTTCAGCATTAATGTTAGGGCTTAAAGGCTACAGCCCTTTATTCTTGGTATTAAAATGAGGACCACCTTGTTATTTTTTTAAATCATATATTTGCACATTCCAGTTTGAACCTTTCTCAGTGAAGGATATGCAGAATGAACCAATGAAGAGGCATAGAAAGTCCAGTACCATTTGCTCTGTGATGGATGTCCGGCAAGAGTTTCCGGCCCTCACCCCCAGGCCGCCAGGAGGAGCTCTCCCGACAGCATGGATGTGCCCCGAGTTCCAGCAGGGCCTCATGAACTTTGTAGTTTTTATACACAGCCCTGCTGGATATCTTGGGGTCCACAAGGAGTCGCTGTAGGGAGGCTCGTGGACTCATATATGCCCTATAACCTGGAAGTGCGTCATAATCCCGTGACAGGAAGAAGCAACGTGCTTCTGGGGTGAAGATACGGACTATTTACCCTGACCCAGAAGGGATAAGGACTTGTGGACTGTGGGGCAGGAACACCTCCAGGTCAAGGGGTATAAAAAGACTCTGGAAAAGCCCAGACACTGAGCTGAGCTGGGAGGAAGGGTAGCTCAGTGGCAGGGAGAGGAGGATTGTTTGATTTTGCTTAATTGCTGTATGAATAGTGTAGAGGGGAAGGTGCTTGGTGCACTGTGTTATAAGAAAATAAAAGAGTCTTGGACTTTTACTTGGTGTTTGAAGTGGTACCTGAGGGTTCAAGAGGTGGATCAGAACCTCTACTGCTACAGCTCCCTTAAAGGTAGCCACAGTAATTTGAAAAAAAAAAATAAAAAAAAGATCAATACCATGAATGGACTGAGCACAAAACATTATACTGATACGAATAGGGTTGAGTGGCATCTTGATCTTCATCTAACACTGAAGAGGACTCATTGATGGTGCTAAATTTGAAAAATCCATTTACTGCTTTATGAAAGTTTGGATATACTGTATGAAAAAAAGTCTTCCTCATTTTACAAACAGCAATGATTTATTTTTTTTACATTTGAAATACTACTTTAATGTTTTTTAATTACAATTATAATTATATTTGTATATGTACTGTATGTGCATGTGTATGCATGTATATGTGTGTGTGTATGTATATGTTCATGTACAGTATGTGTGTATGTAAGTATATGTATACTTTTTTTTCCAAAAGGAAATGTTTAACACCGCACCCTTGGTTTATTGTATCAGGATTGTACTATCATACGTTATCTGCACATCCATGGGTACTGTTTAACATCATCCCCTGAGTTTATTCTTTCAAGCCTGTTCAAGATTATATTCTAGGTTTATACTGTAGTATTTGGACTGTATTGCCAATAGATATCTCTATTCCTTGTACATCAGTGCTTGGGGGCTTGTTTTGTTTTGGAAGTGTTCTGTCTCTAGGCATGTCAGAGGACTGGGATTCATGAAGTATGGTCTAGCCTCACTTAAGGAGGCAACATGGGGGAGCAAGGGGTCTGGGGGAGGAGAGAAAGAGAGGAAACTATTTTTGATCTATCCTTTTTATCCCCAGAATTGTAAGTGCCAACACAACAATGGGCTTCATAGCCATAACTCCTGGCAATATTGGAAATTAAGGATAAAGCTATCATATGTGATAATATACCTTAATTTAAGGTTATAAAATGACAACAAAAGTTCAGAAGCAATGATTCTGTGACTAAACAGTGAACTTTGTGTGCTGTCAAAGGTTTCAATCACGAATTAAAGAGGAAGAAAATATTCTCTCACCTAACAGGTCCAAATGGCAAGATAGTAATCATATTATGTGATATTATCTACTGTTAAATTCTGCTCCATACTTGTAAAATTTTTATTTTTATACTATATTGAGGATTTATTCTGATCTGTGTATTGAATTGACCCCCTTCTTTTGACACCCACTGCACGCCCAACCTACCTGGAAAGGGGTCTCTTTTTGAATTGCCTTTCCCAAGGTTTCTTCCATTTTTTCCCTACAAGGGTTTTTTGGGAGTTTTTCCTTGTCTTCTTAGACAGTCAAGGCTGGGGGGCTGTCAACAGGCAGGGCCTGTTAAAGCCCATTGTGGCACTTCTTGTGTGATTTTGGGCTATACAACAATAAATTGTATTGTATTGTATTGTATTGTATTTTTACAGGAGACACACTTAATCAGCAAGGATCAGTTTCAGTTGCAAAGAGACTGGACTGGTCAAATATTCAATTCCAGCTATAAAAAGAAGACTAGAGGTATGGGAATCTAAATTCATAGAACAATTTCATTTATATTATCAGATATAGTATCAGATCCTGAAGGG
Source organism: Polypterus bichir lapradei (assembly GCA_026402145.1). Classification (NCBI taxonomy): domain Eukaryota; kingdom Metazoa; phylum Chordata; class Cladistia; order Polypteriformes; family Polypteridae; genus Polypterus; species Polypterus bichir. Next base: position 43,344,179 of record JANRMT010062807.1, read on the forward strand.
CGATATGTGATGATTATGGGTAATTTATTTAATTGTAAAGTGATTTTGATAAATATCTATGCACCAAATGTGGGTGATAGAAATTTCATCCAAAATGTATTTGCATCCATTTCTAACTTGAACACTCACAAAATTATAATGGCTGGAGACTTTAATTGCATTTTAAATCCAGACCTGGATAGGTTTTCAGCTGCAGGGCAACAACATCTAACACTGCAAAAATAATCATATAGTCTTTAATTGATCATAACTTACCAGACCTATGGAGATTTCTAAATCCATATTTAAGAGCATATTCGTTTTTCTCACCACTACATCACTATTACTCAACAATTGATTATTTCTATATAGATAACAATTTCTTGCCCACAATGAAATGTTGCAAATAAGACACTATTGTTATCCCTGATAATGCCCCTGTGATCATGGAGCGCACATCATTATGCCCCACATACTCATCTCGCAGCTGGCATCTTAACCCCCTGTTATTAGCTGACAAGAACTGTACAAAATTTATATCCAGGCAAACTGATATTTTTTAGAGACAAATACATCCTCAGAGTTTTCTGCAGGAATACTGCCAGAAAATTTAAAGAAATTTTTCAGAGGTCAGATTATCTCATACCTCTCCCACAAAAATAAGTCAGAAACCAAGAAGGCCTCAGAGTTAATCAGTAAAATTACCAGAATAGATCAAGAACATGCTAGGTCTCCAAATGAGGCACTTTTTAGGAAAAGACAGGATATGCAATCAGAAATCAACCTTTTAACACCAAAAGAAGCAGAACAACTTATTTTTAAAGCGACATCATTAATATGAACACAGACAGAAGGCTAATAAGATCTTAGCTCAACAAATCCTTATATTCTCCTCAGTTTAAAGAATACAAGATTCAATCTAATGCATTTTTGATACATTACAGATACCACAGCTGGATACTCTCAGTGCAGAGGACTTGGATAAACCTCTGACACTATCAAATTTCTATACGCTATAAACTCACTTCAGAGTGGGAAAGCACCAGGGGCCTCATGCATAATGCCATGCATAGAATTCACACTAAAACATGGTGTAAGGACAAAAGTGGAAATATACGTGTGCACAAAAAATCCAGATGCATAAATCTGTGTGAACGGCAACTTCCACGTTCTTCCGCTACATAAATCCCGGTCAGAGTGAAATGAAATGCACGTGCAAGCGCCTGCTGCCCCACCCAAACTCCTCCAAAAATTACGCCTCTTTGAATATGCAAATCAATATAAATAGCCCTTAAGCTCAGCATTCTGTGAAAAGGCAATGGCAAAAAGCAAGAGGGAAAATAGAAAAATTTCAGCGGATACCAAGTGGAGGCAAGGAAAAACATACTATTTGTTGGTTGCTGATATAAACAACAAAAGGAAGTTGATCGAGTGACATAAAGTGTCGGAAAAACTCGAAAGCTCAAATTCACAAAGTCGCACAGTGCCCGAAATAAAAAAGTTGTCAGATATCAAAGTCGCCGTAAAAGGCAAGTCGTAGCCAACCATCTGAGTGTCATATCAAAGCTTATTAGGGTACAGAGAAAAGAAAAAAAAAATAGGGACACAGTGAGAAAAAAGCTTGAAATGTCAACTTTAATCTCGATATTTACACTTTAATGGCAAAATAAACTACGTGATTAAAGTAGAACATCATAAACTACATCTTTAAATTGTTTAATTTACTAGTTTCTCAAATTCCATCGTAACTAAAGTAGCATGTTACATGATTTGTTTTGTATTTGATCTTCTATGTGCTCTATGTGTGTGAATCACTACGTGCTTCTTAAACGGGCTTTCTCTTCCTCTGACAGGACACAGAATCCATTACATTCATGATATTACAGCTCTCTGAATAATTAAAGAACTGAGATGTATACTTGATATTTTCATGATGATAGGAGTTAAAGCATGTTATTAAACATGGGAACACGGTGGCGCAGTGATTGTTCATACCTCACGCAAGGTGCTTGCTACGCCATGTGCGACCTTCAATGAAATCATTTATTGTAGCAGTACTGTCTCTTTCAAACGTACTGACCTCCAATTCCTGTCCTTACTTTTCTTTCTCCAAATACCCAATCGCCACACAATCAGCTCTGTAATAGACGCTAAGCCATCTGTAAGCTGAGAACGCCAATTCTTTAAAACTTTTAAGGAACATTGAAATATCTTCATAGTACATGTTTAATTACTCTATACATCTATCCTTCCAGTGTCGTGCCAGTCCCAGCAAGAATACAGCGTGAGGCAGGAACAATCAGTGAATGGAGCGCCAGCTCCTTGCGAGCGCTGTGACACCGTGTCCTCACGTGTTTAATTATTAACAATATAGATTATTTAAATGAAGTTAAAGTTTTATCTGTATAATATAATAAACATATTTTGCTGCATTTCATCTTAAAAATGATATCGTCATCACATACAATGCTTTATAAAGTGGCTCAGGTTGTGCAATATTATAACTGTATCACAAGTTTACAGTAAGGTAATTGTACCAATAAGTACAAACAGTTCTACAAGGAGCACTTGATGGACTGATTGATTGTGTTTATAGTTCTTGGGATGAAACTGTTTCTGAACCGCGATGTCCCTACAAGAAAGGCTCTAAAGCATTTGTCGCATGAGAGCAGTTGAAATAGGCAGCATGGCTGAGGCAGCGTGTGCTCAATGCTATATACAAATAATTCTCTTTCCGATCAGCTGCTTGAGAGCTGTGATTCCAAACTGAGATACAATGATATAAATACTCCGAGTGGTGCAGTGAGAATAATATGAAAAAAGATGATCTGCTGTGGCAACCCCTAACAGGAGCAGCTGAAAGAAGAAGGTGCAGTGAGAGTAACAACGCTAAAGCAGCTATGGTATTTGGAATAGTCTGGCCATTCCGTGGACCATTATATTGTTACAGGTTAATTACAATCAGATGCCTTAAACTTATAAACAATATGTAGTTAATGTCAGTGTATATGATAAAGCCACATCAGGGATGTGGATCTAAAAAAGAAAGGGAAACCACACTGGAACAAAAGCATTGCTTTGACGCTGGGTGCCACCAGTTTGCAAAACCGAGCAGAGAACTTGCGTATGCCAGGGTTTGAGCTACTGTAAAAATGTTCATGGCTTTATGCAAAGTTTAGGTTTTATACATCACAATTTGAACATGGAAACGGGAGTATGCAACATTTTTGTGTGTACAAACCATTTATACATGAGGCCCCAGGTCCTGATGGCTACCCTTCTGAATTTTATACAGACTTTTCAATTGTTAGTACTTCTTTTATTAGCAACATTTATAGCAGTCAGAGACAATAAAATTCTACCTCAGACTTTTCACCAAACATTAATTAACTTTTCCTCAGAAAAATAAGAACTTATTAAAATGTGCATCATACAGACCAATCTCATTTCTGAATAATGATGTTAAGATACTCTCCAATGGTATCGTCAATATACTAACAACCCAATTGTCCTTCATTCACTCAGAATATGGAACCAATGTAGAAAGCACTTCAAGTTATAGAATATTTTATCTGTGTCTCCTCTACATGATAACTACCTTTTTCCACTCTCAAACTTACAGTTTTTAATGTTTGGAAAACGTTAAATCATTTAGAGATTTGTATTTAAATAATAATGTCTTTGCATCCTGTGAACAATTACACTCCAAATTTAGTTTCCCATCAACACAATTTTTCCACTACCTGCAAATTAGAAACTTTGCTAAATTAAATCTGCCCAATTTTCCTCACCTCCCACCTATTGATATTCCAGAAGAGATATTGATAAGTCTTGAAGACTCTGACAGCATTTCTATAATATATAAAACCATTTTAAAGTTCCTTCCTTTTAAAGATCTCAGAGTACAGGGGGGAAAAGGCTGTCTCACTCAACATTTCAGAAAAGGAGTGGAAGGCAGCCATGCACAGAATTCACTTTAGCTTAATATGCACCAAGCATTCAATTATTCAAATTATTTTTTTTTTTATCGAACACATCTATCATGTTTAAAATTGTCTAAAATGTTTCCAGGGCAAGATCCAAGCTGTGAAAAATGCAATCGAGCTCCAGCTTCACTGTGCCACGTATTTTGGGTGTATACCAAATTAACATCTATCCAACAGCCTTTGTGTCACAATCACTCCTAACCCATTAACAGCTGTGTTTGGTGGACTCCCAGATGGGCTTAAAGTGAAGAAGGACAAACAAACTGTAATTGCCTTTGCTTCACTACTAGCACATACAGTAGACTTGTCTTGCACCACTGGAAGAATCCTAACCCACCTATTCTAAGTCAGTGGGTAACTGATGTAATATACTATTTGAAATTTTAAAAAAATCCAATTCTCCTTCAGAGGATCTGTGCAAAACATTTTTAAAACCTGGCAGGATCTAATCAATAAAATTTTAGAATAAGCATTTATATTGGAGAGAAGGACTCCTTTCTATCTTTGCTACTCTCAAAAGCGTTACTCTGGCTGTTGGCCTTCCTCTCTTTCTCATGGGTCGGGGTTGTAATGAATTTAGTTTTGTTAAATTTGACTTGATTGTATGGAATGTTACATGCTTTTAATAAATTCAATAACAAAAAAAATAGATTTATGAAGTTCTGTCCTGAATGATTTATTAAAAATCACGGTGCTAGCGCTAACACATCTTGTTTTAGTCTGCAGACAGTTTGGGGCAGAGCTAGATGTTGCTGACATGCAATCAGAGTCATTTTCACAGAAGATGGCATGCATATCGGAGACTGTCCTTGTGGAGCTGATCTTTAGGTTGCAGCAAGGTGCCATGTGTGCTACTCACATGTCTTATCACATTGTTGTTAGCATCATGGCTTCTGAAAATCCATAATATTACAACAAGAACAGGTCATTTAGCTCAACATGCTTGCCAATCGAATCCACCTAATTTCTCCAAAATAATATTAAGTCAAGATTTGAAGGCTCCTAAAGTCCTACTGTCTACAACATAACTTGGTAGCTTACTCTAAATATTATGGTTTCTTTTTGTGAAGAAAAACTTCTTAATGTTTGTGCAAAATCTATCCTTAACAGGTTTCTAAATGTGCTTCCATGTTCTTATTGAATTCATTTCAAATTAAGAATCTCAATTCACTGTACTAATTCCTTTATTAATTTAAAAAACTTTAGTCATGTCATCTCTTGATCTATACTTGCTTAAACTAAAAAGTTTTTACTCCTTTAATCTCTCCTCATAATTAGTACCTCTCAGTCCCAGAATCAGTCTAGTCACTGAAGTCCAAAAGTACATGCAGTACTCCAGGTGAGGCCTTGCCAGTGTGTTATAAAGCTTGAGCATAACCTCCTTTGACTTGTGTGCTACATATTGTTCTTCATAACCTAGCGTTATGTGAGCTTTCTGTTTTTCTGGATGTACGCTGTAGCAAGTATTCAGGATATGGTTTTTAGCCTGATAAATGTGAAGTTGCTATCATCACTTACCTGCAGTCATCAAAACTGGCATGACTCAACCAGGAACAACCAGATAAACAGATCTACAAAATAGAGACTATATAGAACCCTCCAATGCACAGCAACCTATCTCCTTTGCCCAGAATTTTTTATGTTGGATGGTTTAGTTACAGAATAACAAACTAGATGACATTAGAGCAAGACTGGCATGGCAAAGAGACATCAGAAAATGTTGTTTTGCTACCTGCTGAGAAACTGTGAACAGGGGTACAGCTAGATGGTCTTCTTTGCACCATATTGACCATACTGAATCATTAGGCATAAACAAAGAAGGTTTGTTTTATGGTAAACAACACATGGTGCACAGATGTTAAAACAGTCTAAAAACAGCTAACATGCTTCTCAGTATTTAATGTTCAAATGATATATTTTTATGCCCCATTCTTTATGCTCTGAGAGACTGGCATTGACATTCATGGCAATTGGCAATGTGGCAATTGGTGCCACGGCCCTCCTGCCAAGTTGTTGCTTGTCTATGGTAAAGTCATCCCTGATGGAGGATCACAGGAATCATGGGAAAAAGGGGTCCTTTCATCGGATTGGCTGGCCGAGCAACGTTTCAGCCGTGGAATGGCCAATTGGGGAGGCAGCTTGATGGATGAGGTCTCCAGGACTCTAAAAATATCCAAATCTTATTATGGGATATCATCTACAGTTAAATTCTGCTCCGTGCTTCTAAAATTTGTATTATTATGCTGTATTAAGGATTTGTTCTGTTCTGTGTATTGTATTGTATTGACCCCCTTCTTTTGACACCCACTGCACGCCCAACCTACCTGGAAAGGGGTCTCTCTTTGAACTGCCTCTCCCAAGGTTTCTTCCATTTTTCCCTACAAGGTTTTTTTGGGAGTTTTTCCTTGTCTTCTCAGAGAGTCAAGGCTGGGGGGCTGTCAAGAGGCAGGGCCTGTTAAAGCCCATTGCGGCACTTCCTGTGTGATTTTGGGCTATACAAAAATAAACTGTATTGTATTGTTTTGTATTGTATTCATCAGTTTTCCAAATAGTTTGGATCACCTCCATACTATAGCTACAGAATTTAACTCAAGGTGTTCTCCAGTGTTTTTTCTAATTGCTCTCTATCAATGCTAACTCAAGAATTTCACTAAGAAAACTATACAATATTTTTACAAAATATGAAGGTTTACATCATAAGGAAGACTTCAACAATTTAAATTAAAAATATATGTTCACCCTAAATTTTATCAGTAAGTCACTTACTCCACTAGGGGTGCTAACACTCTAGATGTCTGTTAGACCCCAATACTGATCCTTACCTCGGTGTCAGACCACTTTTGAGTAGTTTTCCAGCTTCAAAGGAGAAACCAAATCAGGGAGCTGCCAGTAAGACAACTGATTTAATGTTGAAGTTAAGAGGTGGAGGAAAAACTGCATGATTGCTTTGAGTCTCTTGAAAACATATAAGAAATGCACATGTAAGCTCAGTAAAATAATTAAAGCATAGCAGCAGCCATTCTTTAAATAAAATGTGGAAGAATATAAAGATGTGTATTGATTACAAAGTAAAGTCGAATCAAATTTTATTCTGATTTTCTCTGCTAGATGTGCTTAACACTTTGTTATCTCACTTTGGCTGGGATAACAAGTTACCTTCCATGTGATTTAATGCATCGCTACATGGTTCATCCTTCTCTGTTTTGGTCAGCTCTATAGAAAACATAACAATTTTTAGTCAACCCTGCTATAAGCCCAAGCTTCTCTGTGACCTTGCTCAGGTTAATAAATGGATGGAGGCTTGATGGATTTTTGGCCACACTTCAGTTTAGGTATTCATTGTAAATCAGCTGTTAGATAGATAGATAGATAGATAGATAGATAGATAGATAGATAGATAGATAGATAGATAGATAGATA
>JANRMT010062807.1:43351573-43395939 GCA_026402145.1 Polypterus bichir lapradei
ATAGATAGATAGATAGATAGATAGATAGATAGATAGATAGATAGATACTTTAACAATGTATAAACATTTTACTAATTATGCTGTGTGAAGGATGGCTGGCCATTTATCCCGGCCAATACCCCCAAGCCGCCAGGTGGAGCCCTCCTTGCAGCGTGGAGGTCCCCAGAAGACCAGCAAGGCATCATGGACATTGGAGTTTTTATGCAAAGCCCTGCTGGATGCCGTGGGGGCCACAGGAGGGAGCTGCAGGGAGGACCGAGGGCTTCTTCGTGCCCTGTGACCCGGAGGTTCGTCACAGGAAGAGTGACGGACTTCCGGGTTGAAGAAAAGGACTATTTACCCTGACCCGGAAGGAATAAGGACTTGTGGACTGTTGGGCAGAAACACTTCCGGGTCAGGAGATATAAAAGGACTGTGGGAGCTCCCAGACGGTGAGCTGAGCTGGGTGGAAGGGTGGCAACGCGTCTGGGAGCTGGAGGATTGTTTATTATTGGTTTATTGTGAGTTTAATGAGTATTGTGGTGGAGAGTGTGCTTTGTGCACTGTGGCGACAAAATAAAGTCAACTATTGGACTTTTACCTGGTGTCTGGAGTCGTGGACAGGGGTTCAAGGGAGCAAGAGCGCCCCCTATCGTTCACAGCTGTTAATAATAAACAATAATATGACTCCTGAAATATGCTACTGTCATTTTTTATCATTTCACATCATGTTAAAAAAGCCTATAATATGCTTTATAGCATTCAGGCAGTTAATAATGCTTATAATGGACACCTGAAGCAAAGATGTATGAGTTTTTAAACAACATTCATAAAGCATTCAGTATGGAATTTCAAGGTACATTTTAAAAATCTGTTTTGAGTAATTAGCCGTGGTTTTTAATTACATGTTTAATATCTTACTGAGAAAGTATATGACCCAAATCTACTTCAAAAAAATGCTCTGCAAAAGAAAACAATAGGAGACTGTCTCAATTACTATGGACTAGAGGTACTCCCCATCTCTGTACAGCTCAGCTCACTAACACCTGCCAAGTCAGTATGTATCCTTGTGGTGATGACAGGTGAGCAGCTACCTCTCTCTGATCATATTTCAGCTGTCTCTTGTTCATGCAGACTTATGCTGTATAACATCTTCAAGATCAGACCTTATCATAATAAATATATACTACACAACTTTTTGTCCATCATTTGGTCTTGTCATATCTGGACTTCTGCAACTCACTACTGGTAGGGCAACCCGCATGTACTATCAAGCTACTGCAGATGGTCCAAAATGCTGAGGCCCGTCTTGTATTCAATCCGCCAAGATGGGTACACATCATTGTTCTTGCGTAGTCGCTACATTGGCTCCCTGTTGAAGCACACATTAAGTTTAAATCCTTGATGCATGCCTACAGAGTAGTCAATGGGATGCTATGCTCCTTTTCACCTTCACAGATCTGCCAGTGAACAGCATTTGGTGATGCCACATCTGCATGGTATCAAATCTCAGTCTAGATGCTTTTCATGTGTAATTCCTAGCTGGTGGAATGAGCTGCCCACCTCCATCTGAAATGCAGACTCCCTCAATGTGTTTAAGAAGTAACTGCAGACCAAACTGTTCTGTGAATATCTGTCAAATGCTTAAGGAAAGGTTTTTTGCTCTGTGGATCTGTCATTGTTAATCAATAATTTTTTGTTAGGCTAGCTTTTATTGCTTTAATATCAATTGTTAATTAATGATTTTCAATATTTCAAATTTGTTTATATTGCTCTTCACTTGTGGTAATCAGCTTTTGTAACCTGGTCCTACTATGCTTGTTCAAAAACAGTCCCTAGACTTATGTTACTCTATTATTTTTATTTCTTTTATAAATCACTTTGGATAAAAGTGTCTGCTAAGCAAATAAACGTAACTGTAAATGTACTCATTACCATAGTGCTTTGAGAAATGGGCATTGGCATACATATTTATTCTGATAATTTGGATCACCTCAGGGCTGATCATCAAACTCCTAGATCTGGGACTTAGTCACTGAGCAACTAGAGTTTGGATTACTAACTTATACTTTTCTCACCAATCACTTTCCTTTCCTTCCTTCTCCTTACTGACAAATTGTAGAGAGCCATTAGCATTCTCACTGCTGTAGATTCAGAGAATGGTTTAATCCACAGCTACTCATACTGACAAGAACAAAGTTTGTACATATATTGTATATATTTTGTTCAATATACCTGTATTATGTAGTAAACATGGTATTTTTCCTTTGCAATTTGTTGGTATTATATTACTGATACAAATCTAAGAGATCCATGCAAATAACAATTTCATAAACTTGAACTTTGATTTTTAACTAAAAATTTTAAATCAAGTACCTTTAACAACTTGTTATCCCACCTCAGAAGACAACAGTTTAATTCCATGGATGGGGATGCACCACTGTTTCTCTCACTTATTAACCCATAGAGTATCCAAAATTGTGTGCATAGGGGATACTTAAAACGTCTCAACTGACAGAACTTTAATATTAGTTTGGAAAGCTGAACAGGAATTCAATGTATTCTGTAACATCTGGAAAGTGAAGTGGGATTTTAGAGTGTCTCATAAAGTCAAGGCTCTCTGTGAGCTTCAAGTAGCACAAAACTAACTGTGTTTGCTGATGCATGAGTTCATTGCTGATGAGCTAGAGTGATAATGACATTTTGTAACATTTTCTTCATTTTGTTTTTGCACATACTTTCAATTTGTATTGGCTAACTGTAAAAAGTCAGTGCCTCCTGCTAACATAGATGAGGACATATTGCCAAGTAGCCAAGTTGTCTTGTTTATATGCTCATTGGGCAAGAAGGGAGCAGGGACTGCTGCCTTTAAAATAATAAAAAAAAACATGTTCATTAAGTTTCATCTCTTACTCAGAAAAAAATCTTTTTCGCTGTCTCTGATGTAGAAAATATAATCTGTAACTCAGAAACTGAGCCACCTAGAAATGTTCATCAGCATCTTGATGTTACTAATGGAACTGTATGAAGATTTAACCCAGCCAGGTTGTATGATTCTATGGATCACATTTTACTTACTGTTACTGATGTAATTTGCAGGTGAAAGCTTAAAGCCAGTATCTCTGTGTGACTGCTACAAGCAGACCAGGAGGTTAGATTGCTCATTCGTTGTCTAACTGTGGTTCCTTAAGGGCATAAGGGAACACAGAGTTGAAGACACATTTATACAGAATTCTTCCTCTCTCCTTTTGTTTGTTCCAAGTGTCTCCCAATGCTGACTCCTCGGTCAAGGTGAAGTGGCTTATTTTATCTTTGACCCTGGAGTACTTCCTGAGCAAGGACAAGGTCCATCGGAAGCACTTCCACGTCAGACGGGAGTCCCACAAAGCAGGGGCCATATCTCCTTGTTGTTCTCATTAGCGGCACCCATGTGACCCAACAGTGCCACACTCCAGAACTCCATCTACCATAATGCCCTCTGGGTACTCGAAAGGGACCTGAATTCTAGGGACAATGTGTTGTCAGACCAGTTCAATTTGTTGTTCATGTGAAACCATAGGCTCTGATGTCACACTTTACATCAGTGGCATTCATGTTGTAGCAACCATCCTAGCATCTAAGTATGTTGGCTCGGCATTACAATGTTATGGAACAAACAGGGTATCATCCCAGACTCAAGGTTTTTTTTTTTATTACACCTTTAGTTTTCTTTTAAATATTATTTTGCAAAAAATGTTATGGATTATGTTTTTATCTTTGTTGTCATATACTTTGTCTTAATATTAATTATTGTTTGATGTTAACCACTTGTTCCTATTTTTTTCTGCTTTCCGCACTTGAGATTGAGCCTCAGGAGACCAAAAAATGCTCTTGTGAATGAAAATGGAAAACTCTCAGACATGAATGAGCATTTGAATTTTAGACCCACCTCCTGTCGTTAGATTTATATTCATTTCCACAGTTGGACTCCAGGATGTGAAACTGCATGAAAGAATTGCCCTTCTGTTTGTTGAAGCATCTCGGAAATGTACAGGTATGAGGTATAATTTCTTCCTGATAATATTTTCATTTGCTGTATTTTAATCTTTAGTTATATATGTCTATTGGTGAACTTCATACACTGATACCACAAACAGCACATTAGCCAATGAATGAGCGGATACTGGGTTAAATTCATGATCAATGGATGGCAAGGATGCAGGTCTTTAATTCAAATATCCGTTCTGGTTTAGTTCACAAGAGATTTTTCCAGAATTGGTCTATTCAAAAAATATCTTAGTAAAAACACAGTATTTTAAGATACAAGAATAACTCAAGTAACGTGAGATTTTTCTATGGATGTTTTTGATATTTTTTGTTGTTGTCGAGCATTGGTCACCACTGACATTTATTCTATCAAAATATTTGCTATCTCTGTCCTGCATGAAAATATTAAATTAATATGAGATAAAATAAGTAAAGTAAAATATAAAAAATATCATTGGTTGGAGCATTCCTTTAAATTCATTGTTCACAATAAAGTGGTATGTGTTTTTGCCATGTAATGTGGATCGGCTTCACATTCATTCCAGTCTAGTGCCTCATGCTGAATATTTACAGTGCAGAAAGGGCATCCCAGCAAATTCACCTACAGTTAAGGCCTATGATGTTCATACATATTGCAAAGATCCCTGTGCTACCGCTAGGGATGTAAAGACTTTGGATAAAAGTTATAGTTCATGATTTGACCATTAGAAAATGATTGAACATGCGTGGTTTACATGGAAGTGTATCAACAAAAATGTCCCTTCTCCCCAAAAACGAGCATGGCAACACCGCTTGAGCTTGCAAACTTGGCATCCCAATGAGCCACAAAGCGTCTAGAAGTGAAGAATTCACAGTTTGCTACCATTTCTAGTTTGCACAAAGCAAACAGAGCATACAAGTCTAACAAAGCAGTGATATTTTATCAAAGGTAAAGCTGAGGTTCACATGGAAAATATGATTTAAGTTGTATTAAAAATTGTATAATTTAGCTTTAAATGCAATCCATCCTATTTTTATATAAATAATGTGTGGTCAAGGAAGGCACTATGGGCTCCATGGATAAATGTTGGGACGCCAACCTAATTGTCCCCATTTAATTCAGCCCACAAAATAATGAAAAGGGCCATATTGTGTGCCAATACAAAGTTCAAAAATAACATTAAAAAACCAGAAACCCATCTGGCTAAGCAAACTCTCAGTTCTGGTCAGGGTGGAAGGAGTTCTGTCCTGCGGTGCAGACAGTTCAAAACTGAACGCTTCCTTATGGCAGCTGTGAACAATATAGGTCAGGGACCAGATGGAGCTGAGTCAGTTACCCTCACTGGGCATCTTCTCAGTACTCTGGAGGAAACAAAAGAGGAGAAGGTTAGTGTGAGTGCCTCCTTTTGACCCAGAGTAGTAGCATCTACTGTACCTCAAATGAGCCGAGAAGGTGATCCACAGATGTGCATGCGTGACAAATGTTAGGAATTGAAAAACCTATTTGAGCCTGTTAGAATTTTTTTCATTAGGTAATCTTTTTCAGCTTATGAGACTTCAATATTTTGAAAGCTGAGTTTTCAAGCTTTATTTTCATGTTTTAGTTTTATTTCCTTGCCTTAAAAGTTTTATTTCTTTTCTATTTAATTTGTAAGTGTGTCACAACACTATTTTAGAATCTCAGAGGGTGGATAATAGGTTGCTAAGGGACCTTTCCTGGTTGCTAAGGACCACCTCCCAGGAAGCACCATGATTTGCATCACAAAGACTTAATTATAAATTCCAGTGCAGCACCAAGAGTGCTTTGCCCAAGATTACGGATGTGACCGGTGAATAAATATGGCTTATAGTTTAGGTTCGGGCATTCTGGGTTACCATTCATAGCCTTCTCATCTCAAATTCTTTCTCTAGCTTAGCATTTTTAGCTGTGGTTGAATAATAGTGCTCTAGTAAATGATCCTGAATATCATAATAGTTTAGCCTTGCTGAGTTCATAGCAAACCACAGTCTCTCGAGAAGCCTACTTTATTTTTAGTTTCTTTGCAAAGAGACCTTCACACCTCCTGGTATGTAGCATGTTACACCTGTCTTTTTGCCAGCTGACTATTGGAAAGGGTTGGATGGAAATGAATAGACAGATAGTTAGCATCTGTGCTGTGGTCCCAATGAGCCGCTTTGGTTTTTTTGCCATTGGCATAAAAAACTACAGGTGCATTAAAATGTATCTAAATATGAGAGATCTTCCTATTGGACTTTCCTACGCATGTTGCTCACCAGAATTGATCAGCTGATTGTTCAATGAAAATGTCATTGTAGGTAAGGAGCTGTTTCTACTTTAATGTCATCATGTTCAGCAGCTTAAATGAATGTCTTCATAATACAAAGGAAATTAGAAAAGGCAGAGTTCAGCATTGATTATGGCATTAAGTGTTAAATAATTGTGATTGATAGGTTTTCCTAAGATAACTCGGAAGGCTTTTAGTTTAATTGATAGATACTTAAGAAGCTGTGAATTATTGGCATCAATTATTAATTCTGAATAAACTTTTTAATGTAACTTTCTTATATATTTTAAATAAAGGAAAAACATGTCTTAAAGGTGTTTTCAAAATGTATATTTACCTTTACAAATCCTTTTTTGTGATCTTTTTCCTTTAAACATATGGACTAAATTCAATAATTCTCTTGCAACCCGGAATTAAATTAAATGGATTTGAGGAAGTTATGTTATGTATGTAATACACAATTTTAAGTACATTCTTTTCCTTAAAAGATGATTGCAAAGTTCTCTATAAAATTACTATTTGTTTTATGTAACATCTTTACGCAAAGCAATTATTTTTATTAAGTATTGTGTTTTGTGATAGTAAGTGTTGTATTAAATAAATGTATTTTTTTGTTTATATTTGAAGTTGTTGCTGCAGAGGAGATGCTGTGATGTAAGAAACAATTCAGACTTAACTAACAAAAAAGTGTCATTATCATTATGATCATTGCACCAATGGTGCGATGGACTGGCACCCTGTCCAGGCATTGTTCCTGCTTTGCAGCTAATGCTTGCTGGGATAGGTTCCAGTTGCCCCTTGGCCCTGCCCTGGAAAAGCAGGTTAGAAAGATGGCTGGATGGATAAATGGATGCCCACCTGTTCATTTCCTGTCTCTTGATTATCTGTCTGCTTCATTTGGTCTCTTACTAAAGCACACACAGGCATTATCAATCTTGTGGCAGTAGGAAATCTTTACAACATAAAGAAAAAAGCTTCCATATAGCGAAAGAATAAAAGCAATCGTGTTTCTGTTTTGATTATTATTCTCTAGTTGTCTACAGAACATTAACATCAAATCACATCTGAGCATGAATGATGGACCTCAGAAGCCATCTACAGTTGGAGTTGCTTGATGGTGTCGGTGTGCATCTTACAGAGACTGCTGCAGGTCAGCTAATGTAGCGGTAATTCAGTAATGTTATTAAGGTAGTTGATTCAAAGTTGATTTCAAATGGTTACAAATCACAATGGTGTATTTAAAATGTATAAAAAAAACTTCACTATAGAATGTAATGTTATGTGGTAAATCAATATAGATTATGATTTTTACAAAATAACATTGACTTGAGAAATACCTAAGGTATCCTTTAAAATGCACACTGAAAATTCATCCATCCATCCATCCATTGCCCAACCCGTTGAATCCGAACACAGGGTCACAGGGGTCTGTTGGAGCCAATCCCAGCCAACACAGGGCGCAAGGCAGGAACCAATCCCGGGCAGGGCGCCAACCCACCGCAGACTGAAAATTCATGTGACAACAATAAGAAGGTAAGTGAGAAGTCACAAGCTGTAACTCTGAAAATTCCAAAGGAGATACAATAATGTGAAAGGACTGAGTCACCACCCTGGTGACTCCATTTAATTTGCACAAAAGACAAAAAAATATAAGTCATGGAAACTTCTTTTCAGATGTGAGTTCCAAATAGAGTTAACTTCAAGATGGCCAAACTGCTGCTCATTGCTCATTGCAGACAGGAAGGGGCAGGTAGGTCCAGGTGGGAGGACAACGAGGCAGGAAGAGAGAAGGCATCGGCAAACTGTGTCAACCCCTACCATCTTTAGAACCCTTAAACTGTCTCCCTAGTGCACACGCGTGACAACATGAATGCAGCAACGTGGTTGAAGGACTAACCACTACTCCAAGGAGTTTCCAGCATTCTTATTATTGACCTGGGTGAAGACAACCACATCTGACGTGAAAAGAGAGAGAATGGACATTCAAGATTGAGGCACTTCATTGCTCTGGCTTTCTTTCAAACTGGACCCCTGAAGAGAAGACTAAGGCCCTAACAATGTGTTACTGTGTCTGCAAACAAATGTGTTTCAAAGTTGGGAAATCAGTATCTCTCCAACCCTGTTCTTGCTTCAAAATATGTTTTCCTGTGATTTGACATGTGCCATTCTGGCTTTTCATTTTCCTGTGATGATCTAATATGATGCTGTTATTTTTCCAACATAGAATTGTAGACACAAGCAGCACCGCAAAAGTGAATAAGTGCAAACTCCTTGTTTATACAGCAGTTGCTATATAAATATATGGACTTACAGGGGTGTAGCCATTTTTAGTTACAAAAAATGACTTTATCAGGATTCTATCTTAAGAGGAAAGGTGGCATCGCTATCCCTTGCCCTTGAGACAATAGCTCTGTTTCTTTAACTTGATAGGGTAAATGTTATTTTTTATGCTTTACAAAGAGATTGTGATTGGGTAATTTACAAGTTTGATTGTCCTTCACCTAGAAGAGGGAACAACTTGTGTCCTGATGTCCTCTGTTTCATGCCTTAGTTTTAAATTAAAGCTTATGCATGCAGCTTTGGCAGTTCATAAGAGAATGATGAATTTTAGACTACTTTAACCACTAGCACAAGAGTGACCCCAAAAAATGTGCTTTCTTTTTGCCACAATAAATTAATTAGTTAACGTTAAAAACATTTCTGAGATCATTACTTAGTTTGGAATATTGTGTTTCTGCCTTTAAAATACATTACTGAGGAAGGTACCAAGGAAGGTTTACATTCTGATTTTTCTGTAGCTAGCAAGTACCAATCTAAATCTATTTACTCTTTCTTACCAGCTATAAATTTTTCTGCTTACTTTTTATGAGCTGCAATGCAAATATGTGTTCACTTAAAATGAATTTATGCTGCAGCTCTATAGCTGTAGAAATAACCCAATATCCATCCAAAAACATAACGTGCTTGTAATGAATAGTTCTCTTTGCTGTTAGAAGTCTTATGGCTTACCAATAAGACAAATATTCCCACTGGATCTGTTAGTGAAGAATCAATGGAGAACATTATCAGTTCTGTTCCTGTGAGCTCCTAATTGGAGATCGGATAATTGACACACAGACTCCTGTCTTAATTGATATTGATGAATGACATTTTATACTCCCTCTTCTTTTTGCAATATTTTAGTTAATACACACTGGGAAATGCTGCTTTTCACTAATGATAGAAAACCTAACATGAATTTGATTTTGTTGTGATTTAAAGGACCAAATAAAATTACAAGACCAGCGACAATGATTAAAATGTTGAATTTTGTACTGCACTGAGCTTTTTGTATGTGTTCAGTTGTGCTTATGAAGACAACAGTGCAAAAGGAAATGCAAAAGAAGAGTGGAGAAGCGATATCAATAAGAGACAAATACCCATCGTGGAATTAACAACAGTTGGGGTCTCAGAGATGGAATCGAAATGTCACTTGTTATACCGGTGAGGAACGATGAGGAAATCAGCCTTTATAGTTAGGCCCATATAGAATAACATACCAGAGTCCTGCATCTGTGTGAGAGTAAGGTGTCCCTTCTCAATGGATGCTACATGTAGCATAGCCATTAACTATTGGCATTAGGAAGGACAAGCATAGTGATTGTACTTCAACTAAGGGACAGACCAGTGATGTTTATCACATCAAAACATGAAAATGAAGGACTTCAGTTAAGAAATACAGAACTCGAAGAGATGAAGTTGTCAGTGGTACATAACATAAGTCAGAAACAACAGAGTCTTTCCTTCTACGATGAAGAAATCAGCATTTATAGTTAACTAACATATTTGATTTACCTGTCACATCCTATAATGTGGGCACAGATAACAGCTGGTTAGGTTACATTTCACACAAATGTTAGTTTGTGTTCCTTCACAGAGAACCATTTATACATAGAATATGACCAAGCATTATAGCAGATAGGGCGACACAGTGGCACAGTGAAGAATGATTGTATATTAATGGTATACACTTTATGAGTCATAAATGAACCGACAAGTATATTAGAAAAATGTTTCTGGAACACTGAATGGAGAAAGGATACTTTGTGGAACCAACAGCCCTTTAAATTCTGCATTTCAAATAGGATTAGCATAGTACATGTGAGGATTTAAAACAATAAAACTGTATACTGTATATATAACTTAGCTAAATTTAAAACTATTGAAGTTAAATGCTCTTTTTTCCAAATATGATTTAGTAAGTCTATTGCATGTGTTTTAATGTCGTATTTACCCTTGTAAATTTTGGTATGATTGAGCTAATCATTTTAATTTTGAAATAAGTCAGGATATTGTTATACAGTGCAATGCTATATTTATATAATTTAAATAGTAAGTTACAATTCATATTCCTTAGTGCATATTTGTGCATTCCATTTAATCTTACAATTCTTAGTGCTGTCAAACCTGCTTAATCCAATGAAGGGATGCAGGAGGCTGGAGCTCATTCTGGCAGCATGAGGCACAAGGCAGGAAACATACCCGAACACAATGCCAACCCATTACAGAGAAATATTAAAAAAAAATAAATAAATTAAAGTATTATGAAATATGACAAAAAATAAATAGAAACACAATGATATGTGAGCATAAATAATATTTCATTAAATGGTTTGGGGCGGCACAGTGGCGCAGTGGTAGCGCTGCTGCCTCACAGTTAGGAGACCCGGGTTCTCTTCCCGGGTCCTCCCTGTGTGGAGTTTGCATGTTCTCCCCGTGTCTGCGTGGGTTTCCTCCCACAGTCCAAAGACATGCAGGTTAGGTGCATTGGCGATTCTAAATTGTGCTTGGTGTGTGGGTGTGTGTGCCCTGTGGTGGGCTGGCGCCCTGCCCGGGGTTTGTTTCAATGCCTTGCGCCCTGTGTTAGCTGGGATTGGCTCCAGCAGACCCCCGTGACCCTGTAGTTAGTATATAGCGGGTTGGATAATGGATGGATGGATTATAGCAGACGGTAATGCTGTGGGGGCTTTTAAATCTTGACCTGATAATATTTTGCACTAAACATAAGCGAACAGGAATTGGACATCTTTGTTAAGGTGTGACAGGTGTACTACCCCAGTCAAACTCCCCATTGTCCCTGGAGCGGGTTGTACCACACTCAAGTTTGTTCAGGTGCTTGATGCCAGAAGTGAGAGCCCTGCAGGGAAGAGGAGACACGTGATTGAATGGAAGGGGGTGAATATCATGTTAAGTGTCCTTGTGCATTGCTTCAGATGCAGTTTTGGTGTTAAGGCCCTTATAATGGACGGTAGAAAATGATGAAAGCTGCGAGACTAGAAGTGATACAGCATGTTCTGTAGTATCAACAACATTGTGGACTTATCATATTGTCATTATATAACAAAATATACCTTATATAATTCAAATTATTTGGATAGTTTAAAATGGCTGGGGAGGATAGGGTTTTAGTGCCAGAATGCTGGGGAGGGCAGGGTTCAAAGGGTTAAAGGGCACTAGCATACAAGCCACAAGTAGGAACGCACACATGAACAAAGTATTCTGTAAACACTACAGGGCCCTACCAAAGCTACTAAGTAGTGATGAACGAACCCCGTTGAATTTGCTTCGCCCTGTTTGGGAAAATCTCGAAAATGTTCAGGAACTTCACCAAACTAAGCGAAATGCATTAAAGTCAATGGGAAAGGGGAAACTGAACTAGTTTTGAGTGGACTGCAATAGCCAAATGGTATTTAAAGTGTCCCTCTGGAATAAGAAAGTGTCTGCAAACTATGCTGGACCAATTATTGCAAGCAAAAATATGATCTGAGCTGTGAGGCAGCAGTGCTATCACATATTAATCAGATTAGTAGGACAGCATTTTTTCACTTAAGAAACATAGCAAAAGTTAGACCTCTTATATCATTGAAAGATGCTGAGAAATTAATTCACACTTTTGTTTTCAGTCGACTAGATTACTGTAACGCACTCCTCTCAGGACTACCCAAAAAAGACGTAAATCGATTGCAACGAGTGCAGAATGCAGCTGCTAGAATCTTAACTAGGAAAAGAAAATCAGAGCACATCTCCCCAGTTTTGATGTCACTACATTGGTTACCTGTGTCATTTAGAATTGACTTTAAAATACCGTTTATGGTTTACAAAGTCTTAAATAGTCTCGCTCCATCTTATATTTTGGAATGTCTTACACCTTACACTCCTAATCGTAGCCTTAGATCTTCAAATGAGCGTCTACTTAGAATTCCAAGAGCTAAGCTTAAAAGAAGTGGTGAGGCGGCCTTCTGCTGTTATGCACCTAAAATCTGGAATAGCCTGCCAATAGGAATTTGCCAGGCTAATACTATGGAGCACTTTAAAACACTGCTGAAAACACATTACTTTAACATGGCTTTCTCACAGCTTCATCTTAGTTTAATCCTGATGCTCTGTATATTCAATTAATTATCATTATTATTCATGGTATTCATATTCAAAACCTTCTTTCTCTTCTGTTCTTTTTCCAGTTTTCTGGGGTGGCGACCTGCGCCACCACTACCTGATCAAAGTACCGTGATGTCCCTACATTGATGGATTAAAGGCCAGAAGTCCACGTGACCGTCATCATCAAGTTCTTCCATGTGAACCCTGAATACAATGAGGACTGATCATTTATGTTAGGTAGAATGCCTAGAAGGGGCTGGGTGGTCTCGTGGCCTGGAACCCCTGCAGATTTAATTTTTTTCTCCAGCTGTCTGGAGTTTTTTTTTGGTTTTTTTTGTCCTCCCTGCCCATTGGACCTTACTTTTATTCTATGTTAATTAGTGTTCCCTTATTTTAATTCTTATTTATTTTGTCTTTGTTCTCGTTCTTCATCATGTAAAGCACTTTGAGCTACATTATTTGTATGAAAATGTGCTATATAAATAAATGTGGTTGTTGTTGTTGTTGCACCACTGTGCCCCCCCCAATCCACAATAAAATTAAAAAATCAGAACAGTGAATGTTCTTGCAGACACTGGCATAAAAGAAGCTTGAATTCATTAAGGCTTGACCCCCGTATATTCGACAGCAGGTACTCACTTTTCTCAAGCTGAAAATTTTTTTATTCCCTGATGCTTTTGCTTATTCATTGCACAACACGCTTGTGAATTCTTCACTTCTTCTGAGTAATACAATTAAACGCTCACGTATTACACACAGGTCACATTTGAGTCCAGGCAAAAAGACACTACCTTTAAGACAAAAATATTCCGACACGTTTCCAGTTTCCTTCTGCATGAGCATTTTCTGTTTAAATGTATTGGCAAGTTCTCCACTAAGTTTTAGATCAGTAGTCAGGAGGGCTGTCCAATCAAACATTGTCTGCTGCAGCTCTGTGATATCACACTGGCCTCGCAAAGAATCAAAGGGCGATGGGACCAAAAAAAACAGATCTAAGCTGGCCGCAAGGAGAATTCTAAGGAAAATATTCAGGGAGAAAGGTCACCGGTGAGCACAACATGTTCACTGCGAAAAATGCTTTGACGGGGTTTCGCCGATCAATACTATTAACCAAAAACAGGCTACTAGCTCCAGATACTAAGGAATTTTCCCATAAAAAATGAAGAAATGTGATTACAATGACAGGTTGAGTTTGTTATAATCATTTTAATAATAATTTAAATTTCTACTTGTTTCATTTTTGCCCAACTACTTCACATGCTCTGGATGGGGGATAGTGCTCCAGTTGCTCTAAATATAGAGATGCTCCTGGTTTTATAATAAATGAAAAAGCTTTTGACATGAATTTATTTATGCTGTTTATCAATAACATATTTATAACATATTGTGAAAAATTTGAACTTAATGAGAATTGAAGGGGCATAATTTGTGCCTCCCTAACCAGTAACATAGAATGCCAAAGGATATAACAAAAAAAGGTTTATCACAAAAATAAAATACACACAAGAGAGGAATGATCAAAGAGAGATCAAAAAAGTGTGTGGTGTGGTGGCTAAGGTATTCCCGCCTGCGGCTCACTGCATGACCTTGAACAAATCCCTTTACCAACCTGTGCTCCAATTATAAATAAAAAATGTGTGTAAACAAGTGTAGCATATCATGATCTTGTCTCTCTCCATGGGTAAAGGATTCAGCTAAATATATAATAGTAACATAACATTCTCAACCTCGATTAATCCAATTTAGGGATGCAGAAGGTAAAGGGAAACAGGTGGCACTGGGAGGGAAGTTAGAAAACAGTCATGGATGGAGAGGCAGTCTATCACAGGAACATAAATAAGTAATTAAAAAGTAATGATAATAAATAAATCAGAAAACAAACTGTAGCTGCCACACTGGGCCTCAACAAGAAGTCTTCTTTCACAGTCCATCATGTGGAGTGGCTTACCCACTTGCGTATCACCCAAATCACAGCACTTCAAGCACCAAATTCTATCCCACTCACGCCCCAAACTTTTTACTTCTTACTCTCTAGTCTCTGGCACACTAATTTCCTGCCAGTTGAACCCATGGCCCAATTCATTTCCTGAATCTTAGCTCAGGAGACAGCTGGCCGGAAGCAGCCTTTAAGGTGTACAGGGACGGAGGAGCAATACTGGGCCAAAATTGCCTGTTCTCAATAAAACAGTTCTTAAAAGTGAAAAGGTCACATGACTGGTCTCATAAATCTTTTCTTTAATCACTTTATAAATTTTTAGATATTAACTGTTGTCAGATGCACCGGCTAGTTCTGTCTCTTTTGAAAAGAATATTACATCTGGAAAGAATTGTAAGATGACACAACTGCTTACCTGCTTTCCTTTTTTCCTATAAAAAACCTATCTGAGGACAATAAAATACTTACTGCCACTTGCTAGGCTAGCCTATGTAAGTATAATCCCCATTGAGCACTAAAAAAAGGATAAATAAAATAGTCTAAAAATGGGTTTCAAGTGGTCAGCATTATGCCATGACTTAGATATCATATAGCTTTACTTATAATCAAGATAAAATGCTATATGTGGTCATGCAAGGTATTACACTGGAGCCAAAAAGATATTACAACACCAATCAGGCAAAGAAAAAAAATGCTTAAACAGTGAAGTTCTTGATGGAGCATAGAAATCAAATAAATGGTTGTTTCAGCAATCTCATGTTTTTCAGATTTGGACTGGAGCTTTGTTTCTGTCAAGCGTCAATTCACAATGAGGCCTTTCTGTGTGTGTCATAAATACGAGGTGTGGCAGAAAAGTAATGAGACTGATTTTTTATTTACCAAAGTTTTTATTTTTTTCAAACATCAATGTTATCCCCTTCAAAGTAGTTCCCTTGGGCAGCTACTCACCGATGGAGATGTTGTTCCCACTGTTGGTAGCAGCGCTGGAAGTCTTCAACCGGTATGGTCCTCAGCATGTCCGTTACACTCTTTTGGATGTTTTCTAAAGTCCCGAAATGATGTCCTTTGAGGACATTTTTCAGTTTAGGAAAAAGGAAAAAGTCACACGGACTGAGGTCAGGTGAATAAGGGGGCTGGGGAACCACAGGAATGCCTTTTGAGGTCAAAAATTCTGTTATGGAGAGGGCAGTGTGACATGGGGCGTTGTCATGATGGAGCATCCATTTGTCTGCAATGTCTGGTCTCATGCGAATGACCCTTTTTCTGAGCCTTTCATTGTTCACTCAACATTCTTAATGTTAAACGACGGTCTGATCTCACAAGAGTGTTCACACGTTCGATGTTTTCATTGGTTTTCGAAGTTGAAGGCCTCCCTGAACGGTGTTCATCTTCAACGTGTTTTCTGCCTTCCAAAAGTGATTTGTGCCAAAGTGTTAACTTTTCAAACGTCACACTTGCCGATTCTCCAAGCTTAACACAAAATTTAATGGCACAACGTTGCTCCAAATTTCGCTGTTCCATTTTGCGTGACACACAACCAAAAACACATCTTCGCTAATAGCAGTCACAAAAATCACGTAGTTAACGGAAGGAGTTGAAACTCGCACTGAGCTATGGGAGGGTACTGATACACGTGCTCTATCAAGGACAGCAGCGTTGCCAGATCACTTGCAGTGTTGCCAGTCTCATTACTTTTCTGCCACACCTTGTATATAGTCCTCTGACCAGAAGGGGCACTTGCCCTCAGTGGCCGTCTTCTCTGTGCTGTGGTGACAGAAAGAGGTGATAACATTTGTGACGATGGCCCCTCTTGTCCCTAGGACAAACCAGGAGGATGATCCTGAGAAATGTATGTGTGACATATGGCTTTCACACCATCAAAGAGATGACAAAAGGAACTATAAATCATATAAGTATATATTCTAATATACCTGATAGGTAATAATACAAATTATATTTCCAAAATAATACAAACCAATGGCAAACAAAGCAGGGAACTTAGAAGAGCTGTTTCCATCCATCCATCCATTATCCAACCCGCTATATCCTAACTACAGGGTCACGGGGGTCTGCCGGAGCCAATCCAAGCCAACACAGGGCGCAAGGCAGGAAACAAACCCCAGGCAAGGTGCCAGTCCACCACAGGGCACAAACACACACACACACCAAGCACACACTAGGGACAATTTAGAATCGCCAATGCACCTAACCTGCATGTCTTTGGACTGTGGGAGGAAACTAAGAGCTGTTTCACTACAGAAAATGTAGAAAAACAAAACCCTTTTATGGCAGCCCCACACACCCCTCCACTACCGGTTTTACACACAAATCACATCTTGCCTGAAGAAGGGGCCTGAGTTGCCTCGAAAGCTTGCATATTGTAATCTTTTTAGTTAGCCAGTAAAAGGTGTCATTTTGCTTGACTTCTCATTACACACAAATTACCAAATAAATATAAATAGTATGCCAAAGAAGCCATGAACTGGAATGATTTGGCTGTAGGTTAAATATGTCCAGGCGTACCAATAAACACATGAAGGGAAAAGAAGATGACTGCAGATTAGCAATTGATCAAGTCTTATTTAAACAAAATGGAATATCTCACCATTTGGTGTCTTTTAGCCTTCCTCTGTTAATGTGGCAAAGCTTTGTGTGATTCTGTTTGAATCTGACTTGGCTTCTCAAAACCATTTCTTCCATATTAGGCTTTCTGTTTTCACTTTCACTTTCCCTGCTCAATGGAAAAATCATGCGCTGATGTAAAAACCTATACGGTTAAATATCCTTGCCTAGAATCTCATCATGTAATGCATTATCTTTAGTTCAGCTTCTGATTCTTCTGGTTCCTCCTCTCTTCATTGCTGACCTCTTTTTGACAAATGGCTGCTAAGACCATGACAATGGTGAAACTGTAAAGGACCTAATACAGTGCAGCACTGGCAATCTGTACTCTTAAAGACAAAAGGTGTCATTTTCACTTTAGTGTCTTGAATATTGGTGGTCAGGCACACATTACATTACCTGCTACTGGACAGCAACCAAGAAGATCAACCCCTTAATGTTAATGTTGCATAACAATATATATATATATACCAATGCAGCGGACTAAAATCCAACTAAGACTCACACTGTCGATATGACGGTGATTTATTTATTTTTTAAGTAGAGATCCCAGGAATACACCCAGCCTTGGCCCGACTCACACACACTCCCTCACAGAGACAAAAAAGCAACAAAAGTAATAAAATAAAAATAAAAGAATGTATTAAACAATAATAAATGAAATATAGAGAAACTACTGTGCTGGGCTGGCACCCTGCCCAGGGTTTGTTTCCTGCC
This sequence comes from Polypterus bichir lapradei, assembly GCA_026402145.1. Classification (NCBI taxonomy): domain Eukaryota; kingdom Metazoa; phylum Chordata; class Cladistia; order Polypteriformes; family Polypteridae; genus Polypterus; species Polypterus bichir. The sequence goes on from JANRMT010062807.1 coordinate 43,369,535, forward strand.
TTGTGCCCTGCATTATCCAACCCGTTATATCCTAACTACAGGGTCATGGGGGTCTGCTGGAGCCAATCCCAGCCAACACAGGGCGCAAGGCAGAAACAAACCCACCGCAGTCCATGAAAACAGCAACTGATGAATTTAAATGATGGAGGCAGATAGTCCAGATCAGCACGCTGTATATGAATGTAAAGGTCAGTCCTACCGGTATTTCCTGATGAGCTGGGATCAGGAGCACTCCTTTCTTTGCAGGATGACAACAAATCCTCAGACAGTCCTCATGCAGTAGGAAGACATCTGACAGTCCATACACCCAAAACAGGAGATGGTCCAGGACAAAACAAGAATGCACAGGTAGCAAAATGGGAAGGCAAACAGACAGGCAACTCCAGACACGACACATGAAATACATTTTTTTTCTCTGTATAACTGGTCCCCTTTTAAATGTCACGCCGGCTTCCTTGTCCCCAACAGACCATGCACCCTCAGCAGACGACCAATCAGAGCCACTGTTGGGACTGCTGGGAGCTGAAGTTTCTTTACCCAGTAGCATCGCTACACCAACATAAAAATAACCAGCACCAAGAAGTCACTGTCATGAAGGGGTGTACGTGGTCTGCAACAATCTTTAGGTAGGTGGTACGTGTCAAGCAACATCAATATTAAAGCCAGGATTCAAGTTTTCCCATCAGAATGAAGAATTATATCGCCTGTGTTGGCTTGCTTTTTTGCAAAATGCATCCTGCTACCATCTCTTCCCCAGATAAACAACACACCCACACCCAGCCGGCCACAAGATCCAAAAGAAAAGTGTGATGCATTAGACCAGGCTATCTTCTTCCATTGCTCCATGGTCCAGTTTTGACACTCATGTGCCCACTGCAGGTGCTTTTAGCAGTGGACAGGAATCAGAATGGACATGTCAACTAATATTTTTCCACCAGAGAGACAGTCACCCTGAGTGACTATCTATCTATATCCAGCCATCCATTTTTCAACCCGTTGAATCCGAGCACAGGGGTCTGCTGGAGCCAATCCCAGTTAACACAGGGCGCAAGGCAAGAACCAATCCCAGGTAGGGCGCCAACCCACCGCAGGACACAAACACCTACACACCAAGCACAATTAAGAATCACCAATCCACCTAACCTGCATGTCTTTGGATTGTGGGTCGTATGGGAGGAAACCGGAGTACCCAGAGGAAACCCACGCAGACACGGGGAGAACATGCAAACTCCACGCAGGGAGTACCCAGGAAGTGAACCCAGGTCTCCTAACTGCGAGGCAGCAGCGCTACCACTGCACCACCGCGCCACCCTATCTATCTATATTGCCTACAAAAAGTATCACCTCCTTGGAAGTTTTTACATTATATTGTTATGCAACATTGGCTCACTGTGGATTTCATTTGGCTTTTTTGACACTGGTCAACAGAAAGACTCTTTATGTCGAAGTGAAAACAGATATCTGCAAAGTGATCTAAACTAATTACAAATAAAAAACAAATAATTATTTACTCCTTTAATATGTCACACCTAAATCATCAGTGGTGTCATCAACCATTTGGTTTTAGAAGTTCCATTATTAGTTAAATGTAGATCATCTGTCTGGGGTTTCTATTTACTGAAGTTTAAATACAACTGTATCTGGAAAGTCCAGCAGAATGCTGGCCTAACCTACACAATGAAGACAAAAGAACAGCAACTCCATGAAAAGGTGACTGAAAAGTTCAAGTCAGGATATGGAAACAAGAAAACATCGAAGTCACTGAGTAACCCTTGCAGTCCAGTTAAATCAATTATTAACAAATAGTACAGCGCTAAAACTGTATTGAGCAGGCCATCCACAAAAAACTGATTGTGCATGAAGATTAGTGAGGGGGACCATCAAAAGTCCTCTGAAGGAGATACAAGCTGCAGGGGGCAAGGTTGGAGAGACAGTGGCAAAGACATATATACAACAATTTTAGTATGCAACACGTTATCAAAACACATGTTGCTATGTGGATGCTTCTCTACAGAAAGCCCTATAAGGCTTCCAAAGATGGAGGATAAAATGAATACTGCAAAACAAAGGGAAAAAAACTACTTCTTGGGAAAGATTTGTTTTCTACCAAGCATAACACCAGAAATATACAGGAATGGCTTAAAAACAACAATGTTAATGTCCTGGGGCCTCATGTAGAACGCCATGTGTAGAATTGACATTAAAACATGGTGTACAGACAAAAACAGAAATGTACAGATGCAAAAAAAAAAAAAATCAGATGCATAAAACTGTGCATAAGCAAAGTTCAAAGCAATTCCCATTAATAAATTCCAGTCAACGTGACTTTAAACACACATGCACATGCTTACAACCCCACCTGACTCCTCCCAGAATTTCACAAATTAATATAAATAGCCCTTTCCTTTCGGTGCATTGTTAAGAAAACAATGGTAAAAGCACATATAAAAAAGGAGAATTTCAAAAAAGAATTGGCATACGGAAGCATATTAGGGCCACAGAGAAGAAAAAATAGGGACACAGTGAAGAAAAAAAAGGTCTATTTCAAGATTAAAGTCAACTTTAATCTTGAAATTTCCAATTTAATCTTGTAGTTTATTTTGTCTTTAAAGTAGAATGTTGTAAACTTCATCTTAAAATTGATGTTTAATTTAATAGAGTTTCTCAAATCCCATTGTAAATAAAGTAGCACGTTAAATGTTTCATATTCTATATTTTCCCTGACCCAGTTGTTAATCACTATTTGCTTTTTAGACGGGCTTTCTCTTATGCCGACAGGAGCATGCAGGAAGTGATTGCTACACATAATGCATTACAGTCATGATATTACAGCTCTCAATACATTTTTGAATAGTAAGATGCCCACTTGATATCATGTTCATGAAGAAATGCATTAAAGTATGTATTAAACATGTGGGGGCATGGTGTCGCAGTATTATTGATAAGCTGGTGCCTCATCCAGGGATTGTTCCTGCATCCCACAAGATGCTTGCTGGGATGTTCGCAACCCTAGATGGAATAATTTATTGCAGCAGTACTGTGTCTGTCAAACGTACCAACCCACAATTCCTGTCTTCTTTTTTTCTTTCTACACATAACCAATCACTGCACAAGCAGCAATCTTTCAATGCCAATTCTTCAAAACATTTAAGGAACAGTGAAAAATATTCATTATACATGTTGTGGTATATGGTCGGCCAGTCATCCCAGCCAATACCCCCACACCGCCAGATGGAGCCCTCCCTGCGGTGTAGAGATGCCCCAAATTCCAGCAGGGCATCATGGACATTGGAGTTTTCCTTCACAGCCCTACTGGATACCCTGGGGCAACCAGAGGTCGCTGCAGGAAGGCTCAAGGATTGTTTTCAATACAGCCCGGAAGTACGTCACAGTCACGGCGACAGAAGAAACAACGTACTTATGGGTTGAAGAAAAGGAGTTTCCACCTGACCTAGAAGTGCTGGATAATCACATGGACTGAGGGATCAGAAGCACTTCCAGGTCAAGGACTATAAAGGACTGTGGGAGATCCCAGACGGATGAGCTGAGTCGGGTGGCAGGGTGACAACGCATCTGGGAGAGTGGAGGATTGATTATTGTTATTGTGTATTGTTATTGTGTTTATGAATATAGTGGAGTGAAGGGTGCTTTGTGCACTGTACTGTCCTAATAAATTTAATATTTGGACTTTTACCTGGTGCATGGCGTCTGATCTGAGGGTTCAAGGGGACGACAGCGCCCCCTATCTGTCACAATGTTTAATTATTCCACACATCCTTCCATCCATCCATCCATCCATCCAGGGTCATGCTAGTCCCAGCAATTATAGAGAGCAAGGCAGAAACAATCCCTAACTGGGGCGCCAGCTCATCACTACCACTGCACCACCATGCCATCTCATGTTTAATCATTAACAGTATACATTATTTAAATGAAGTTAATAATTTATTTGTAAAATGTAATATACATAATTTAATGCATTTCATTATAAAAATGATATTAAGTATACATCCTAGTATTCTAACAGCACACAGCTCAAAGAGGATAGCTCTTGGAAATCTAAATCATCTTAGAAGCCAGTCATAATCATCTGTTAATTGTCATTGTTGTCATTCCAATATAATAATAATAATAATAATAATAATAATAATAATAATAATAATAATAAAAGGCAAAGCCCTCACTCACTCACTCACTCACTCACTGACTCACTGACTCACTCATCACTAATTCTCCAACTTCCCGTGTAGGTAGAAGGCTGAAATTTGGCAGGTTTTTTTTTTTACAGCTTACTTACAAAAGTTAAGCAGGTTTCATTTCGAAATTCTACACGTAACGGTCATAACAGTCGATAATGGTCGATAACATCCGCCATGTTGAACTTTCTTATTTATGGCCCCATCATCACGAAATTTGGTAGGCGGCTTCCCTGCACTAATCAAAACTGATGTACGTACTTATTTCGGTGGTATGACGCCACTGTCGGCCACCATATTGAACTTTCCAACGTCACTAATTCTCCAACTTCCCTTGTAGGTAGAAGGCTGACCCCATCTTCACGAAATTTGGTAGGCGGCTTCCCTGTGCTAATGGAAACCGATGTACGTACTTATTTCGGTGGTATGACGCCATTGTCGGCCGGCATATTGAACTTGCCAACGTCACTAATTCTCCAACTTCCCGTGTAGGTAGAAGGCTGAAATTTGGCAGGCTCATTCCTTACAGCTTACTTACAAAAGTTGAGCAGGTTTCATTTCGAAATTATACGTGTAACGGTCATAACGGTCGACAACGTCCGCGATGTTGAACTTTTATTTATGGCCCCATCTTCACGAAATTTGGTAGGCAGCTTCCCTGCGCTAACTGAAACCAATGTACGTACTTATTTCGGTGGTATGATGCCACTGTTGGCCGCCATATTGAACTTTTCAACAGTCTTTGTTACTTATGGGCCCATCTTCAAGAAATTTGGTACACGGGTTCCCAACGCTAACTGAATCCTACTTACGTACATATATACGTCCATAGCCTGCAGCTCGGTCACTGTGTGAGGCAGCGTTGGGTCCCCCATCCCAACGCCTCCCACATTGTTGGCTGCCTGCCTATATAAGGCCATCCGTCGCTCTGGTCTCTACATTCCCTTCCTTGCTTCCCCACGGGATTCACGTCTCCCTACTGATAATTACAACCTTTTTATTTAATCCACAGCTTCTCCGCTGTTTTATTGTTCGTTTATTACGATTATAGTTATTGTGTAGGTATTTTAGATTTACTTTACATTGCTCAGGTACCCATTTCCTTTATCATTCCAACCGTACCCCCATTACCATGTCTATCGAGGTGATCACCATCAATCAAAGAACTGTCACTTACCGAGTGGTTTCCATGCCCGGAGATGGCACCTACCTTTTCCATTCTCTTTGTTACATATTGCACGGCCATATCAGGCTCACTCTTGATATCCGGAGGAACATTGTGTCTTATGTATTGAATGACTGGGACAGGATCAAGGAGTGGACTGATGACGGTACAGGAGATAATTATACTACACAGGACCACTATAAGAGTGAAATGCTTAAGCCCTTCACCTATGGTTCTGCATGTGAGTTGATGGCTGCCGCTGAATTGTTCGGTTGTCGCTTTCAAGTGTACCGAAATGGCCAAATATTTTACACCTTTCGACAACTGCCAATGCCTCTTAAACCTCTTAGATTCACAGGTGACGATTTGAGTAGTGGACACTTTGATGTTTATGAATGTTTAAACTCTCAAAAGCTGGATGTGAAGTTATCAATGAAACTGGTTGTATACTTACAACGCTTGACAGATGCCGACTGTCTCTTCAACACAAGTCCTACTAATACTGTCGTAATTGAAACAAACCATGAAACTCAAACCGATTATGACAGCAGCAATCCAAGCTGTGACATTTGAAACAAGATTACTGTTCACATGGCCAACTGTAAGTTGCATGCTCAAGAGTAAGCTCAGCGCACAGCATGGTCTTATTACAACCGGAGGGCCGAACTCACAATGTGATATACAAAGAGATCCTTAACAAATAATTATGGGCATATTTTCCCTCAGTTTAAAAAGGTTTAATTTTCTTTTTAATAAAAATTTTAATGCAGTACTTCGCCGCTGCGAAGCGCGGGTATTTTGCTAGTAATAATAATAATAATGAATTAACAAAACAGTGAAAATATACAATATGAAAGTGTAAGTATAATATACATATACATATAGTGCAGATGGGTCATAAAGTGGCTCAGGTTGTGCAACATTACAGTTGTACTTCAAGTTTAGAGTGAGGTAATTATAATTATAAGTACAAACAATTCTACCGGGAGCACTTGATGAACTGATTGAGTGTGTTTATAGTTCTTGTGATGAAACTGTTTCTGAGCCTTGATATCCGTGCAGGAAAGGCTCTGAAGTGTTTGGCAGATGGAAGAAGTTCAAATAGACTGTGGCATGATGCAAGACATCTAAGTTCAGTGTTTTATTGCAACTTGATGTCAGGACATTTCAAGGCTCTTTATTTACAATAAATAATCTGTCATCTACCTAAAAATCTTCTGCAGCTTTGTACTCTGTTTTAGTAAAGACCTTTGTGAACATGTCCACTGTTAAAGAAAACATGTTGAATAAAGATTTATTGAATGCTGTATTCATTTATGGTTGATTTATGCATGAAAGGCTATACACATATCTCAAAACTGTTAGTTATAATATTAGTTCTCTTTCTGTTCATTTGAATGTTATTTTTATCCATCTGTCCTTCTGAAGGCTTTAAAACTTAGTTCTGCAAGTGTACTACTTGTAACACTATTGTAGTTTAAAAATATTTTAAGCAGAGGAATTAGAACTAATTAGTAACCGCGGTAATGCTTCGCTCATTATAAATTAAACTATAACAATGACTAATATTTATAGCACAGTGTCATGGATATACATACAAGGCTGCTTTCTGCTTTACACTTGATGCTTCCAAGACTTACTATATCTCTGAATAGGTAAGATTCAAAAATATTTGAATAATCCTCATAAACAGTTATTTTATATGATAATGAAAAGACCCTTTACTTGGTGTATCGCCATACTGTTAATATTATGCCACCATTTTAAATAGTGTGACAGACAGAGGGCGCTCTCGTCCTCTTAAACCCTCAAACAATACGCCAGACACCAGATAAAAGTCCAATAGTTGACTTAATTAATTAACAACAGTGCACAAAGCACTCTCCTCTCCACAATACACATCAATCACTACAAAATACACAATAAACAATTCTTCCACTCTCCCAGACGCGTTGCCACCCTTCCAACCAGCTCAGCTCAACTCTGTGATCTCCCACAGCCCTTTATATAGTCCGTAACCCGGAAGTGCTCCTGCACCCCTTCCGGGTCAGATCCAAAAGTCTTCTTTTCATCCCGGAAGTACGTCGGTCTTTTTGTTCATGTGACTATGACGTACTTTCGGGTTGTATGCGAAAGTCTCGCTGTTCCTCCCTGCAGCGCCTTCTAGGGGCCCCTGTGGTTTCCAGCAGGGCTGTGGATGAAAACTCCAACGTCCATAATTCCCTGCTAGCATTCGGGGCACCTCCATGCTGCAGGGAGGGCTCCACCTGGCGGCCTGGGGGTATTGGCCGAGATGAAAGGCTGGCCATATCCCACAATAGCTTCATGAAAATTATGTCAAATGTAATGATGCTGAGTAAACACGACTGGCAACAGATATTGTTGTCATAAACAATTTGAAACACACAAAGGGATCAAATGACAACATGGCATCATGATGGCATCATAAATTAAAATGTAAAAAATCATATACAGTGTAATAAAATTAGATCCAGAATACCAAAGCTGAGATTCATATCATACCAATCCCCACCTCTGAAAGGGAAACTTGGTTCCACTTCTCCTTATGATTTTCTGCAACTTCCTAAAGGAGGATGAGCCCTTCTGACCTCCAGCCAAACATTCATGGCCATCTTTCTCTCTTCATAGAGATTCATGTTTGGGGAACATTACATGCTGCTACCAAGGCCATGCCTCTGTCTCTTATTCTGGCGTTCTTGGGGCACACAACAAAGATGCAGAGCATATCGATATTTAGCATCCAAGCCTTGTCATGCTTGTAGTGTGGTTCTGTGCCATTTTAATTACTTGTGATAACGGGTACTTTCAATATATTTTAACAATTGCAGCTCAGACTTAATGAGTTGATTTGCACAAGTTCACATAGTGCAAGAGAGGCAGGGGGCTGAGCTGGAAATCTTGTGTTTCAGCCACTATTCCATACTGCACGTCTAACTTCTTGACTTGTTACTTTCATAAATTTCAGATTAAACTAAATGGTTCAATTAATTCGTACAGTGATAACAACATCTATGTATTCATTTTCTAACCTGCTTATTCAGCGCAGTCATGGGCACCTAGTATTTATTTGGGCATTAGGTAGAAATCAACCCTTGACAGGGAGCTGTCACGATCAGGCTCTTGTGTCTAATATTTTATAAATTCTCCTTGACTTCTGGGAATCTCATGGCCTCATCTATTTTGGTGCTTGATATATTTTAACAATGTTTTAAATTTGTAGCATTCTCCTGTGACACCATGTTGTTTATTCTTATGGGTGCTCCTAAATTGTGAGGAGTATTTGTGGACAGCTCCTAGTCTAATGCTGGGGAAGATCAAACAGAAGGTATGGTAACTACTGCAAAGTCACAGAAATATGAACAGGATAGCAAAAATCCTTAGTTAATGGAATAAAAATGCACCAGTCCCTTTGGTGGTGACAAAGGGGTCCTATGTGTTATACAGGCTGAATTGCTTAAAATTTTGATTATCATGCTTCCAGGTTCCCTGACCCTTGAAGTGTGAGTTGAGCCTAAGAGTTGCTAGAGACAGTGCTGGTTCAAGTACATCTAGAAGGTAATTTTTAGACTAGAAACATCATTGTAGTTGACCACAAAGTGGCCTAGAATGGTGCATGTGTTTTCATATAGGGGTTGTAAGGAATGACCCCACTCTCTCAGTTATTATATATTATATATCATAAATGTAAGAATTATTTTCTCATTATTTTTTTGTGATCACCTGCCTAAACGTCAGGTCACAGCCATTAACGTGCCTTTGCTTGCTTGTGTTCACATTTTATAAACAATAGGCTTGACTACACTGATGAAGTCAGTCAGTCAGTCATTATCCAACCTGCTATTTCCTAACTACAGGGTCACGGGGGTCTGCTGGAACCAATCCCAGCCAACACAGGAACAAATCCCAGGCAGGGCGTCAAACCACCGCAGGACACACACACCCCAAGCACAAGTTAGGATTGCCAATGTACATAACCTGCATGTCTTTGGACTGTGGGAGGAAACCGGAGCACCTGGAGGGAGCACACGCAAACATGGGGAGAACATGCAAACTCCACGCAGGTAGGACCCGGGAAGTGAACCCAGGTCTCCTTACTGCGAGGCAGCAGCGCTACCACTGCACCACCGTGCCACCCCACTGATGAAGTCTCCTTATTTTTTTCTTTTTCATTTAACCCCTTAGTTCTCAGGAAATAAGATCAAGTATAAAGCAAAACAGGGAGAATGCTCACACTTTTATTCATTCCTCATGAATTTAACAGATTTGAGCATTTTAACTGTGCCTAAAGCAAAATCAGCACAAACATGGATGTGGCAATTGTACAACCTGCATGGATAACAGCTTCTGAGCACTCAGTGTGCCTCGATATAAGGTGGATTGTTCAGTCTTGCGTTGTGTTTCTAAGTTGATAGGTAGGTTTTTAATCAGATGTGGTCTCACGATGGATGCTTATGAAAGAGCAGAGACAAGTAACTGCAGGCATGCCCCCATTTGCTCTTCTTTACTGTATCCCTTTGACCAATGTGACATCACAGGTTAGAGGCCAACTCCTTACCATGCTCTAGCCATATGACTTATGACCAATTCTGGTCAGGCCCAATATTCTACCAATCAGAGTTCCACTTGTGGCCATGGGCTAGGGTTGAGCTTTTCTTTTTGTCTTGTAGCCCCCAGACTGTGGTTAATGTGTCAACGCAGACAACCCCTAATCCATCTTATAACTGGTTTTGACCTGTTATGTGGTAAGCAGAGTAGGCAGGCTAGGTGTTATTATACTGTATATTAACTAACAAGTTATAGTACAAAGTTTTCTTTTAAGCCATATAGTTTTCTCCAGCACATACTTCATCGCTAATAAGAATACCTGAATAAAATAGCCTTGTATCAGTTTAAAAGCAGGAATAACAACCATTTGTTCAACGTTCATTAACATTTTAGGGTTGTGAAACCAACTTATCTGGACAGTCTAATTGGACTTGGAGTCGAGAGGTGAGTAGGGAGAGGCCAAAGTCCTGAGAAAGAGGGTGTGATGGGATGTGGTGGGTGAAAGGGATCGCTTTATCGTGGTCCTTTTAGAGAGGCAAGTGGGCAAATTTATATAGACACACCCAGAGAGGAAGTAGGGCTTGTTTAAGTTCTTTTTATTATTATTATTTTTAATTCCTGCATTTAATTTAGATTTGTGTAAAATAATAGCTTTGTTTTTTTTAACACTTTGCAATATTTGGCTATATTCTGAAATTGGAGATGGCTCAAAAATTATTCATCCTTAATGTGTATTTCAAATTGCAAGTGTACAGCTGTGGTGCACAATGCTAAATCTGCATAAATTTTAATAAATATTAATATTATTATTGTTAATAATAATAACGAAAAGAATGATAATAATACATCATCATTTTCAAAATTGCTTTTCACTTCATTTTTAAATAACATACACTTTTTTTTATTTATTTCATAAATTTTTCAGTGCTGTCTGGAGAACAGTCTATTCAATAATTAGAAAACCAGTGCTTTTTTAGATGTTACATTGAACTTTAATAAAACTCCTCAATTAAACTAAGATCAACTCCCAGAATAGTCAATACACAAACACGGAAGCCAGGCAATGTTCATTTTGAAGTTTGTTTCAATTAAAATCAGCATTGAATTTCTACTTAGACATCCCTCAGGTCCTCTGTGGAAACACCCTGTTTAATAAATCACAACTCATACCTTAATCCCTCAGGTTAGCAAGCATTTCCTCTGGCAGGTATGCTACTCACAGTTAACTTGTTGGCTTCTTCTCGCCTTTCTTCACATGAACATTCTGCTAAGACTGGCACCCTTTATTTTTGTTATTTGCATTTTGACAATACAGATCTGACCTTAGGGGAGACCTGTCCGAGAGAAGATACACAGACACCTCTGACAGTACTGCTTCCTTCCACTAAACTTCTGCTTGTCCATTTGCTAATATCATGGATTTCTGACAGGACTCATCACGATCCAACTCATGTTAGCTGCATGCTCGCAAGCAGGGTGGAGGGTCTTCATCTTCCCAGTAGAGGAAGGTTGCAGACACTTCACTTGAACATCCTCCCAGAGGTTCCTGAAGTCCCTTAGGACTACAGGCTCAAAGCTGAAGAAGACCCTCAAAGATCTGGTGGACGGGGCACAAATGGGAGCTTCTGGCTCTGACTCAGAATAAAGGACAAAGCATGGGGCAAACAAGGATCCTAAGAGATGGCTACAGGGGTGGTAGGAAGATGTCCCTACTGCTGTTTCACCAACTCGAGATGTTTCAGGATTAAAAGAGCAAAGCATCAATGAAAGGTGGCATCTGGCTGATGACCCTGCAACAGGTAAAGTGTCACTGTCAGAGATGTATCAGGCAGAAATGCCCAGCAGGTGGTTCCACCTGTGCCCTTATTTATGTTTAAACAAAACAGTTTTTATTAACAGCTTTACAGCTCTGTAATGGCTGATCCAGCATAATCACTATATGACCCCACCTTTCAGGAACTTCTGCATCAACCATTACATACACGCACTGCTTATCCACGTTTCAAACTTTGGTTTAATAATAAAGGGCATGTTGGCATTTAAATTGCATTTGAAGTCAGTGAACCTTATCTTTTTGAAGTCTACATACTGATGGGATACACATTGCTAACTCCATCAAACCCAGTTGCTTTCAAATACCACCTTGCTATTAACATTTTTACCTTTTCCCAGGAAAAGTTTAAAGCATTATTCAGTTGTGAGTTTTCTAGTTTTGAAATGAAACCAAAGATGTGCAATGTTAGCGATACTTGGCTTGAAACACATAAAGCGTTAGAGCTTTAGATCCAGTCAGTGCACATTGTAATTATTAGATTTTTTTTTTCAGTTTTTGGATACTGCTCTTTGTTTGACATTTTCTTTAGCTTATATAAATTTTATGTAGTCTAGCATGTAAGAAAACATTATTTTGTTAATGCACATTTTCAGTAATATTTAACTTTACATGTTGAAATTAACTGCATTTTTTGTTGTTTGTGTTTAACAAATGTTCAACACGCTATAAACTATAATTGTCAAAGTAAAATTGTACACAATAATAGAAACGTAGCATAATAGCATTCATTTCTTTTAAAAACTGGTTAATAGCCTGCCTGGTTTTGGTAACGGTTTGAGCTTATTTATTATTTTTTCACACCTTATTAGCTTGATATAATTTCATATAAAGAGGATGATATAGAATAAACAAGCATACAATAAGTAATGAAATATTTTCTATCAAATCCAACATCAACTCCATCCTGAGTCCATCTAGAGCTATGAAATCAGATAATCCAATAGTTTGTTGACAGACTGTTTAGTAGCAAGTTGAACTTGAAGCTAAAACTGGTGTGTTTCACTTTATTCAAGCAGGTGGCAAGCTTTCAGAAAACATGGTTGCATCTTTTATTGTACCATGTTCATTTTTTACATCATCTTGGATTTGCGTTTCCATCACTTGCCAGTAGAGGTTTGTATATAAAGCCCTACAGAGCTTAGTTTATGTACACTACCAGTCAAAAGTCTGGATGATTTCAAAAAGATAATGTCTTTGATATAAATTGATACCTATTTCATTAAGATGCCATTAAATTCAGTGAAAAATACAGTCAAGACATTACTAGTGTTGCTAATGGCTGTTACTGCTTGAAATGATTGATTTTTAATTTATTTTGTTGCATATGACTGCAAAGCCCCCTTTTCTACAGTCATTCCTTCAGTGGCCTAATGGTTAACTCCCTTGCTAATCCTTAATTAGTCCCACGTGAATGCTCATTAGTTATTAGAGAAACCTTATGTAATTGCATTAGCACCGCTGAAACCTGTTACTCTATTCACTTGTGTTGCAAGTTGCTGGAATTCCTAAAAGTCAGTTCTGGGATAAAAAAATAACCAGAATGAAACAGCTTTCTCAAGAAGAGTTTCACAAACTGGCAAAAAACTGAACATTTCATATAAAAGTGCCATTAATGTCTTGAGAGAAGAGGCCAAACTGAATTTATCAAGGATAGAAAAAGAACTGCATATGAGGATAAGAACATCAGGAGGTATAGTTTGAGAAACAAATGTCTTGTAGGTCTTTAGTTGGCTTCTACCTTAAATACTAAATAAATCATTAAGTTATCTGCAATATACGAAAGACAACCATGCTGGTCAAAGAGGCAGAGTTTCAAAGAAAATGTCATATCTGAAACTGTCAAGGTAAAAACAAAGGTTGAATTGGTACAGGATGTTGAATGGAAGATGACTGGAAAAGCATATTATGGTCGGCATCGTGGAGTCATCTTTTTTCTGTTGAAGATGACACTGATATATGGCATGTCACTTTTGACTGGTGGTGTAAATACAACCTTGCTGTCATCGCTGGCCTGACTAACTTATTGAGCAAGAAGATGCAGGCTGCGCTGTGTAGTGTAATGTTGTGATCTGTTCTTACTTTCCAAAAACAAAATACATTAAATGTAGGAAAATGTCAACATGATGTCTACTCCTCTGAAATATAGCCTCAGGCTTTTCTGCCTGCAGGCCCAAAAACACAATGCCACAACTAGGCTCAGAGTTAACTGAGGCCTAGTAATCAAAATGACCTTTAGATTAGGTACTACCTGTAAAACATCTACTATGGCTACTGTTACTGGGCTTTTAACAATCCTTGTCCTGTGAGTACAGCCTTTGATACTGTTTCATATATACTCAGCAAAAAAAGAAACGTCCTCTGACTTTCAACTGTTTTTACTTTCAGTAGACTTAATGTGTAAATATTTGTATGAACACTAAAAGAGTCAACACCATAAGACATAAACTAAAAATGTTTCACAATGTGTCCCTGAATGAAGGGAGGCTCAAAATCAAAAGTACCAGTCAGTATCTGGTGTGGCCACCAGCTGCTTGAAGTACTGCAGTGCATCTCCTCCTCATGGACTGGACCAGATTTGTCAGTTCTTGCTGTGAGATGTTACCCCACTCTTCCACCAAGGCACCTGCAAGTTCCTGGACATTTCTGGGGGGAATGGCCCTAGCCCTCACCCTGCGATCCAACAGGTCCCAGACGTGCTCAATGGGATTGAGATCTGGGCTCTTCGCTGGCCATGGCAGAACACTGACATTGCTGTCATGCAGAAACTCACGCACTTTTTGCCACTCCTGTCTGGTCCAGCGAAGGTGGGTTTGTGCCCATAGGCGGCGTTGTTGCTGGTGATGTCTTGTAAGGACCTGCCTTACAACAGGCCTGCAAGCCCTCAGTCCAGCCTCTCTCAGCCTATTGCGGACAGTCTGAGCACTGATGGAGGGATTGTGTGTTCCTGGTGTGACTCGGGCAGTTGTTGTGGCCATCCTGTACCTGTCACGCAGGTGTGATATTCGGATGTACCGATCCTGTGCAGGTGTTGTTACACGTGGTCTTCCACTGCGAGGATGATCAGCTGTCCTTCCTGTCTCCCTGTAGCGCTGTCTTAGGCGTCTCACAGTGTGGACATGGCAATTTATTGCCCTACCACATCAGCAGTCCTCATGCCTCCCTGCAGCATGCCTAATGCACGTTCACGCAGATGAGCAGGGACCCTGGGCATCTTTCTTTGGGTGTTTTTCACAGTCGGTAGACAAGTCTCTTTAGTGTCCTGCGTTTTTAGAACTGTGACCTTAAATGCCTACTTTCTGTAAGCTGTTAAGGTCTTAACGACCATTCCACAGGTGCATGTTAATTAATTGATTATGGTTAATTGAACATGCATGGAAAACATTGTTTAAACAATTTACAATGAAGATCTGTAAAGTTATTTGGATTTTTAAAACATTATTGTTGAAATACACAGTCCTGAAAAAGGGACGTTTCTTTTTTTGCTGAGTATAGTATTTTGTTGAATCAATTAGCCACCATCGGCATTATTGATAACCCCCTCATTTGGTTTACTTCATACCTGTCTCATTGTACTCAGTTTGTTCAGCTAAAAAACTTTTGATCACAATCCCTCCCAGTCACTAGGGATCGGTGCTTGGCCCTTTACTGTTTTGTTATATCAACTCCCTTTAAGTGGCTGTAGCCGCCAAAGTATAAGGTGAGATCAAGCACAAGTACCGAAAGAAATCTCTCAGTCTAAAAGTTCATTTTAAAAATATTTAGTGAATGTTAAAAGCAAAGAATCCACACAAGAATAAAGAAAAAAGTAGTTACACACATAGAATAAAAGGCAAAAAAAGGAAAAATGTATCTTCCCTAAACTTAGCTTTTCTTGAGACACTTTAGCTATTTCTGTACTTAAAAGTTCTTTACTTCTTCTTCTTTACATAAAGATTCTTAACTTCTTATATACAGGGTGGTTCAGATCTAATTATTCAGATCCAGATCATCTCGATGGCTTTGATTTATGCGGGGACAATTCCAGTTCGCCGCAAAGACGATTCTTTATGTCATCAGTTCGCACACTTCTCGATGGTCCGGGAATTTTCGGGTGATTTTCTATGTAATAAACTTAATAAGTTATAGCGTAATGGAAATTGCATAATTAGATCTGGACCACCCTATACAAAATTCACTACGCACCTTTTAATTTCCGGATCGTCGCTAGTAGACAGGTCCATTTTTGTCCGGTCTCTTAGGCCATTCATGCTCTGGCTGTATAGCAGGAACTTTGGGCTTTGTATCCAAGTCTTACTTCTGAAGAAGCTTTCTATTGTCAATCCTATTGATGCCTGATCTGCAGGATTTTGCGCAGATGTGACGTACCTCCATTGTGAGGGTTGTGTGTATTCTCTTATCACTGCGATTCTGTTGGTAACAAAAGTTTTGTAGCGTGCACTTTCATTTGCAATGTACCTTAATACTGTAGTGCTGTCAGTCCAAAAGATTGATACTTGCAGGGGAATCATTTGTTCTTGTTTTAACATTTTGTCCATTTTGACTGCTACCACTGATGCTGTAAGTTTTAACCTTGGTATAGTGACAGGTTTTAGTGGTGCCACTCTTGATTTCCCCATTAAAAATGAACAATGTCTCTTATTTTCTTATATACTTAAAGATTCTTAGCTTCTTCTTCTGTACGCTTTAAACGTTTGGCTCAACACTTAAATGTTGAATACTTTACACACTCAAAAGGCCCGTAGGCCCGTTGGCACAAGCACGTGCACAGGCACGGTTTAAAACCATATGCCTTCTACACCTTACACGTGGCAAGGCTGGTCACTAACTGAAGAATAAGGTTTAGTCAGAGCAGATAGAAATAGCTAGAATATACCAGTTTCACTCAACTTATGGGGGTTATAGGATCCTCCCATAGATTATGCTTTGTCATTTAGTAAAATATTCATGAATCTTATATAACTAGGAAAATGGCTCTTACAGTGGCTTTTTTTTAAAAAATTGGAATTAATTTTCATTGCTATACAGACAATATTCAGCTCTGTATATCTACAAAGCCCAATTCTGTCAGTCCACCTTCCTGCCTCAATAACTGACTACTTGAAATAAAATCTTGGTTTTCTTCTAATTTCCTCCAACTCAATAGCCATAAGACAGAGGTTCTCCTTATGGGTGTAAGAGCCAATCTTAGAAAGTTAAAGTTTTGAGTTAAACTCATATTAATGTTTGCCTAATTTGAATAGGATATCAATTTCTTCCATAGTCATAGACAATGGTATAGTCTTTTCCCCCTATAAGTTAGTGAGAGAACTTTCTTGCTATAACTGAGATACAGTGTGATAATTGAGTCAGTTGTTGTTTAGAACAAGTCCCAGTACACAGGGACTTGAAAGACCCATTTTCAGCTTAGAAATGGGATAGGCATACAGTTTTCTGACTGACTAGAAATGGTTCAGAAACATTTTGAATTGATCTGTAACGATTTGAAGTGTAACAAGATTTAAGCTATGAACAGAACTTTTCTTAACAAGAACTTTTCCTTTTTTTGCAATTTTTATCTTCTTTTTTGTATGAACTGTTTTACTTTGAATTTTAACTAAAACTTAAAAACGAAGATATTTTGTCTGTGGAATCATTTCCTTGTGTCAGGCTTTTGTTGAATCCCATTTTTTAAGCTACAGCTGCTAAACTTTGGTAATTTTGGAAAAAAAAACTTAGCTACAATGGGCTCCAAGTCTACTTTATCAAAATCTAACAGTTTCTCATTTAACATTAATGGTGCCTCAGTATCTCCCTCCCCTCAGAGTTTGGACGTTATCTTTGATAGTACTCTGTCTTTTGAATCCCTTGTCAATAATGTTATACGGTCATCATCTTTTTTTTTTATCATCTTCATCTCCGAAGCATTGCACACTTACCACAAAACATTCAGGACATAGATTCTCTACCCATTTTCAAGTCCAGTCTTAAGACTCACTTATTTAAAGTAGATTAAATACCCGGCATTGCCTGGGAGGAAAATAAAGTGTTTTTTTTTTATTGATTGAGAAAAATATATTTAAAAAAAACACAACTTTAAAAATAAAAATAAATTAAACAATGAAGAATGTGCTTGTCTTGTGTGTATGTTATCATCCAGTTGACGCTTTGATAAACGTTATAAGCTAATATAATTTCAAAAACAACAGGGGTACATGGTGACACTCAAACATACAGAATGCTGGCAGTCACCTCCAGTTCGCCCTCTAGTGGTCGTTCCGAGTGTCAACTGGATGATAACATGCATACAAGACTGCAAAATCACCCCCCCGGGTTAGGGCTGATTTCACCCTACAGTATTTTTTAGTCGACCAATGAGGAACATGTGTACCAAGCTTCATGAAAATTGGTCCAGCCATTTGGAAGCGATGCTGGAACATACATACATATACACCCACACATACATTGACTTAATGAAACAGAACACACTTTAAAAATCAAATGACGTTGGCACTGTATGTGATCTGACCTGTGTTCAGTTCGGATGGGAAAGTGTTCCCCGCTTGGGGAGAAAAGCAAATGGCCGAGATATCCCTGGCAATCAGCAGCTACCCTGTAAAACACATGGAGCTCTGATCTCTCTCTCTCTCTCTCAAAAACGTCAAACGTTACTCCTTAACAATCTGTAGATAATAATGTCTGTTGAACAAACAGGTGTAGCTAGCTAAAGGTGCACTCCAACATGTGGCGAGACGTAGACCAACTCGAACAGAGGCTGGTGAGTGAATGAGGAAGGCCTCGCCCCCCTGCTCTCGGCCCACAGCCACTCTATTGGATTTGCATAAATAAATCAGTACTGCAAGCGAACTATGGTACCTAGCTCGATGAGAGAAGTCGCAAAATCAAGCAGAGAGTTCAAGCAAAGTAGAAAGTTCAAGCAAATTATAGAAAACAACCAGATCTAAATCCGTTAAGTAATTCTCTTGTGAAAAGCGGACAGACATACAGACAGAATGTGCTATTTTTAGCGAGCACCTATGGACCAAGGGTAACCTACATTCCAAATTTCAAGTCCTCTTGGTTCAGGAGATTTCGTGATGAGTGAGTCAGTGGTATTTGGCTTTTATATATATAGATTTATATATATAAAGCACGGGATCCTAGAAAGTATTGAAATCGTCAGAACTACTCTGGGCATCTCTCTCCTAGGAGGATTTGTGTTGCTGACGTGCTCGCATCATTTCTGCATTAGCAGCTAAGTGATTGTCTTTCTTCAGAAGTATTGTTTTGCCGGTGTGCTGGCCTCGCTTGCGTATGCTCGAAGCTGGAGCCCTTACCCCGACTTTGCCTCTCTCTTCTGGGCCGGACAGACACACACTTCCACACGTTGACATTTATGTATAAGATATATATACGGCTGTTTGAGTCACAAAGACAGAATGAGTCTAAAAAATAGTTGGGATGCCAACCCGGCAACTCTATTTAATTTCAAAAGCAACAGGGGCACGGTGTTGCTAAATTTTGGTTGTTCACTGACATGACAACTGTTCTCATGTGAGGGGTGCAGGTAGTGTATTTTTAACATATTGATTTATATTGGGATAATTTAGATATTTTAAATGCATTATTTAATTAAAAATCTGTCTCATGCTGTTTTATTATATTATTAGCCCCAGTACATGTGGGAGACCAATATTTGGTATCTTTTTTTCTACGTGCATTTTCAGCACCTTTCCTAAGTATTTGTACTGTATGTGTGAACGTCTCGTAACCGGTGCTCAGTCTCTCGAATGCGTTCCTGTTAAGCCTGCTTCTCAGACTTTGAAATTATTTTTGAGGGGCCTTTCTTGCCTCCTATCCAGTTTTATACTTTGCATCTTTGAAGGCGACTCTGTCAGCATGCGTCTTACACCTTTATTAACGTTTCTTTACTGGCACTCCCTTTCTTGAGCATATTCCTATAAAGTCTGCTTTTCAGACACTGTCATTATTTTGATATGTTTATACTTACTTTTTATTGCTTTATACTTGCCATCTTAGATGGCGACTCCCTTATCGTGCCTATACGCTTTTACTCGTACCTTATGCATCTCACACTCACACATCCTTTTTTGATTGTGTCACAAAAGCCAGACTGACCAATCAGATTGCTTAATGGAACTGGACACACAGACCATAGTGTTTTATTAAGTAGTAGACATTAAAATTAAAATTAAAATATTTCTAACTAGTATAAAGTTACCTAGTAAATTTTCATTTATTTTAGTGATTATAAAGTTTAAAAAAGCACTGAATAACAAATTTGTGTAGAGTGTGCTGGCGTGTTCTAATGAGATTGATTAGGGCAGTTTGGGTAAATATTAAGAAATAAGACCCATCACTTTTTGTTTTTTACAGGCATCCTTAATACAAGTTCTGCGATGAAATTAATGAGCGCAAATAAAAACAATGGAAATGATATGAGAAATCCAAAGATCTAAGACCTTTCGGAAGACAATTTCCATGAAGGACTGGAAGGAATGGCAACTAAAAAAAAAAGTTTTTATTTTTACAATACAGTTCTTCTTAATATTATTCTCATTAACTTCATGACAGACAGTGGATAATTGTTAGTTCTTTTTCTACTTTTTTCATTATAATTGCTATATCCATTGCCATGCATGCACATCTGTGAATCACCATCAGGGCTCCACTATGGTGTGTGATACCACCTCAGGTTCAGAGGGGGCACCGCTGCTAACCATGTCTTCTCCCATTCCTCCAGCAGCACTGAAAAAATGCCCCCTAAGGGCACCTGACTCCGTCCCGTCCTGTTTCCTCACTATATATCACAAGGTCAGGGAAGGAGGCGTCACTCTGTGAGCAGAGCCCGCCACAGACAGAGTTCCTGTGACAAAACCTGAATTTAATACGAGCCCAGCTAGGTCTATTTAGTTAATTTCATTTGTTATGTTTGCGCCTATGGGCACCTGTATTTTCATTAAAGATACTTAACGTAAACTAGGACAATCCATTTGATGCTCCATCATTTTCTTGTTTGGAACTTGCTATTCATCACTCGTTGACAATGTCTAAAGTTTTGGAGATAAAGCCTACAAACTTTGTTATTAAATCAAGAGGATGATTGACTCCAATTTCAAAGCATCAATCATTTCTCCATCTATGGCTGTTAAATTTTCCAGTGAAAAGCAGTGGGCTTCTGTAAGTGTATCTGTTGACTACACTGCTGATACTGTCAGAGTGTATTTTTATACCTCACTAACTTATTTATGATAAGTCAGTTTTATTATTTAAACTTTAACATCATTGTCCTTAATAAGTTACGTATCCTGTGAAAGTTGCTTGTTTTATTCTAGTTACTCTGAATCAGTTCAACTTTGCTCATACAATTTTATGGTTTTTGAAAGCTGGTGCCTATCTACATAATATTTTTGCACTCAATATTATTGTTGTTTATTTATTTATAACAATAACAATAATAATAGTCCTCATCAATCATTTAATACAAAAATATTTCATACCAATATTTTACATCATTTTCCCTTTGATTTTAAAGTATCTCTACACTGTAATTTATAATAACCATGCCATGTCTAAAAACCCCACTCTGTGTTTAAGTGTAAAGTCCTTTTTTCCCCTGTAATTTACTATAATGCACTATAATACTCTTTAGCTATCTCATATTTCTAATTATCCACTATATCGCTCACTACAATGATCTCTGTGACTCCTATGAGCTCCATAATTGGGCATAATGTGTCTCAGACATATCTTTGCAATGTTTTAATTCTTTTTGTACTGTAATGAGAATTCCTTTGTGAGCCATTTTGAGAAAACAATGAATAGTGTTATGTAAAATAGGGCTGATGTATCAAAATACTCCAGTCAGCTCTTAGACAGCCACCATGCATGTAGCTTTGATGCCTCCCGGTTATGATCAAAAGCATGGTTTATTATTTCATTTAGTGCAATAATGACATGATAATTCAATAAAGATGCCTGGGTTGAATAATCACTAACTCTCAACATAGCTCTCCTAGGACTAGCACCCACTCTCACATCCTAACTGCTAATGATCTCAAATGAAAAAAAAAGATCAAAATAATACCCTTTATGAAATGTAATATGTTTATTATAAGAATGTTTAGTATAAAAATAAATAAAGAGAGATCACATAGTGGAAAAACACATGTATTAAACAAAACACTTATAAAATCAAGTCTACTTGCCATTCTTAGCATAGCTAAATGGGTTTTGCGCCTTGTCTAGCAATTCGGGCGGTTAATTCACTGACCCACCATTTTCTTATATAATATGCTACCGTGGTTGTCCGTTTGTCTGTCCAGGATTTTAAATCACCTGTAGTTCACAAACCATTTGAACTATTGACCTGAAATTTGGTACATACTGTATATACTACAAGACGTCTACTACAGTGGAATCTCGGGTTCACGAACGTCTCGGTACACATACAAATCGGTTTACGACCAAAAAGTTCGCCAAACTTTTGATTTTGTTCACGACCACACACTCGGTATACGAACAAGCCAGTTTCCCTTTCGGTTTGTACATGTTCAGTCTTTCCCTGTGCATTTCCTGTGCATCGACCGAGTGAGCAAGAGAGAGAGAGCGACACACACACACAGGCGTGTGAGAGAGAGGCACACACACTCACACACACACACTCAGGCGCGCACAAGAGAGGCACACACACACACACAGGCGCGCGCGAGAGAGGCACACACACACACACAGGCGCGCGCGAGAGAGGCACACACACACACACACACACAGGCATGCGAGAGAGAGGCACACACACACACACAGGCGCACGCGAGAGAGGCACACACACACACAGGTGCGCGCGAGAGAGGCACACACACACACACACACAGGAGCGCGCTAGAGAGAGACACACACAGGCGCTCCAGGCTCACGAAAGAGAGATCGAGCGAGAGAGGGAGGGCTGGACGCATAAGGTAGAAAAGGCTTGTTTTTGTTTTCAGTTCTGTTTACAGCGATCGGTTCATAGCGTGCATTGTGGCAATGTTACTTTTCTTGGTGGTTAATTAAATTACGGATTTTTCAAATGTTCATTTTTTTTCCCTGTGCTTAAAACTTATTTAAAAAAAAGTGGTTTTAGTGAGCAGGTCGTAGGCTATACCGCAAACTCTTGCAGTGTTAGTTTTCTCTGTTGTTCAAGGCTTTCACAGTGTTATTCAATGCTTTTACATTTAGTTTACTATTACGCTATGCATTCTGTGGTTTAATTAACTATATTTGTGCTTAAAAACTAAAAAAATACATATTTACATACAGTTCATACGGTCTGGAACGGATTAATTGTATTTCCATACAATCCTATGGTGGAAATTGCTTTGGTTCACGACCAAATCGGTTTACAACCAGAGTTTTGGAACGAATTATGGTCGTAAACCAAGGTTCCACTGTATCTGCTTTGTAATGATTGACTGCCAAGGTTATTCCTCTTTTTATTTTTATTTTATTTAATTGTAGAATCAACACTTTGCAGCGGCCAGCAGGGCAGCTGTGCGGTGCATGCATACAGGCACCGTTCTCATCCCTACCACCTTCGCTGTCACTTCCCCTACCTCTTCATATCTTAAATCATTCTTGAGGCAGATTGAAGACTTAAGTTCAAGCTTAAGTGAAAAATTTTTTTTTTTTTTTTTTTTATTAATTTTATTACAATCCATACAAAGCAATCAAGTTTTTACAAAGAGAAAAATTAAGAACAGATCGATCCCCACCCCTGAGAGAGAGAGCAAGCCAAATGGCATTAAATTTAAGGCTTGGAGACATACCTAAGTTAATAAATTCTCTGTGCCTTTTGAACTTATTTTAAAATATTACTGATTAGATCCTGCCATGTTTTGAAAAAAGTCTGTACGGATCCTCTAACTGAGTATTTGATTTTTTCTAACTTCAAATAATATAACACATCGGTTTCCCACTGACTTAAAAGAGGAGAGTTTGGGTTCTTCCAGTTTATGAGAATAAGTCTACGTGCCAAAAGTGTAGTGAATGCAATCACAATTTGTTTGTCTTCCTCCGCTTTAAACCCATCTGGAAGAACACCAAACACAGCTGTTAATGGGTTTGGAGGGATTGTAAGTCCAAGGCTATCTGAAAGGTAATTAAAAATGTTTGTCCAGAATAATGTTAATTTGGTGCAGGACCAGAACATGTGACCTAGTGAGGCTGGGACTTGGTTACAACGTTCGCAGGTTGGATCTCGCCCTGGGAACATTTTGGAGAGTTTTAGTCGAGACAGATGTGCTCGATATATAATTTTGAGTTGTATAATTGTATGCTTTGCGCATATGGAGCTCGAGTGAATTCTCTGCATTGCTACTTTCCACTCCTTTTCTGATATATTAATTGAAAGATATTTTTCCCAGTGTCCTCTTGGATCTTTAAAAGTGAGGGATTGTAAAATGATTTTATATATTGTAGAGATGGAGTCTAAGTCCATGAGATTGAGCAATATTTTTTCCAGCATGGATGAGGGTGCAAGATGAGGAAGATCTGGAAGGTTTTGTTTAACAAAGTTTCTGATTTGAAGATAGTGAAAGAAATGTGTAGCTGGAATGTTACATTTGGAATGTAATTGCTCATAGGATGCAAAGACGTTAAAAGTGAAAAATTAAGGAAAAACATACTAAGTAATTGCAACACAAACACTGACTTAATCAGTTTTAACGCAAAAAGATGTCGACGAATGAAGAGAAGTGGGCCACTAGGGTGGAGAAAAGAAGAGCTGCTCAGGAAGCAGCAAGCACATCAGCCTCTGAGCAAATGAATGCTAAATGTACAGAAAGAGAGGATGAAAACTGTAAGTCAAGTGTATTCGTTCAGTGCGCCGTTACTAGCAAAAATATAGTGCATGCAAATTCAAAATGATTGTTCCCTCATCATCTCCAAATTGACCTAGTCTTTCTTTCCTCTAAAGCTCTGACCACATTGCCTCTATGCCAGACTGAGCACTTGCTTAACCCTCTTCTTTACTATGAGCTCATCTGTGGTCTGGTGAAGAGATGGCATATTCTGCCCTCTGGAGGTAGTCTTCTGGGTCAGGATTGTGTTTCTGAAAATCAAGTCACCTTCTTCTTTAGCACTCCCAGCAATCCTGAGCCCTAATAACTTTTAAAAGGACAGGGACATTTAGCTGTTCTGATCACAGTGGTTATTTAATATAAACTGCAGGCTTTCTCCTATCTCTTGAGGTCCTTCTATTCTCCAGATCATCTTCTCTAGCCTTTCTAATCATCTAGTGGCCTCAGAGTAAATCAACAGGTACAACTTCCCCTAACAAATGCTTATCCATTGTAAATTTTCTATGGATCATCCTTTATGGAGTTGGACAACCTCTAGCAGTTGCTGTCATCATCGTGGTTTTCGGAAATTTCACCCCCCACATTTTGCCCCTCACGTTTTGCCCCCAGCATGTTTCGCCCCCACTACATTTCACCTCCATGATATTTCTCCTCTACCCCAGTAACTTCTAATACACACACCCAGACGTTTTGAGTATTGGAAGTTTCTAGAAAATCAAAGTGAATAATCGTTCTCAGCATTCAAAACTGACTTTCCTAATTTAAACATTTTTGTAGCAAAATGATAAAAAAGTTAACAGTAGTGCATCACTTAAATGAAATGCTCTGTAAACATATATAAATTTTTATTTCGATTAAATGAATCCAAACAATTTTACAGTGGAACACCTTGATCTGTGAGTCGTATAAGAACACTACCTGAGTGAACTTTTTTTATTTTCAATGTTGGGTAAGGTTTATTCAATTTTTAATTGCAATTATAGGTATGTACATAAATACCGGGGCAAAATATAGTACTGGCGAAATGTAGGGGTGGGGGGTGTGAAAATTACTGGGGACAAAATGTGTTGGGGAAGAAATGTGGGGGGCAACTTATCCGGACGCCTCTCATCGCAGGCATAAAGGCAAAACAGACCAATAAGATTCTTCTTGGTTTCTGTTTCTTCCAGTCCCATTTACCACAGCACATTTAAATTGTCACATGCTGGGTTCCAGTTTTGCACCCATAAAAAAAACAGTTCTTTTAAAGCACTTTTTGTTTCTGAACTTGAAGCCAACAGTTAATAAACGTTCAAGAGATATTTGACTTAATCTCAATCTTCTTGCAGTTAAAAGAAATCAAAAGCATTGTCTTTAGAGCTGTCCTCCTGTAGAAGGGTGGGATTATAAGTTCTGTGAGTGGTCTGTAAGACTAAACAACCAAGCCCAGGAAGGAACTGCTTGCAATAAACAATCACTAACTCATAAGGTTTATTTATTTTTTATTAATGTAATGTAAGAGCCTTGTGCATGACAGCAGTTTCCCTGACTACTGTTTAGGTGATGCCCAGTGAGGGCACCTGACTCAGCCCCTACCTGTCTCCTACCTATAAATCACCAGGTTGATGGAAGGAGGTGTCACTCTGTCAGCAGAGCACACCACAGCTACTGCACATCTTAAGTTTTAAGAAGGAATCCTCTTTTGAAGCCCATATCTTTTGCTTTTGTTTGTTCTTGACACCTGCCATGTTATAAATTGTGAATTTCCCCTTGGGGTTAATAAAGTATCTATCTATCTATCTATCTATCTATCTATCTATCTATCTATCTAT
>JANRMT010062807.1:43395949-43472739 GCA_026402145.1 Polypterus bichir lapradei
CTATCTATCTATCTATCTATCTATCTATCTATCTATCTATCTATCTAAAGCTCTTGTACTTTTGTTCATTCTTTTTGTTTAAGTATCTGTTAGATGGTGAAGTTGGGTAAAAAAAAATTGCAACACAGTCTGGGATGACAGTGAAGCATCTTGTCCCTCCAAGGCATGGTGTCCCCTATTGGTAGTGGCCTGTTTTACTTGAAATGTTAACATTACCTGTGTTCTGACCAACTGGGCACTTACCAGTAATAGTCTCGTGAGTTCCTATCTTGAACTGTGACAGCATTATTTGCAGTTATAGTCCCCAGGTGTTAAAAAGCCAGCAGGTATAGAGAAATGGGTGATGAATAATGCTTCTTCAAATAAGTTGCATTTCTGAATTAAGTGGCAGTGGGTCATGGCTCCACCAGTAGTGATGAGCAAAACAACTGAGGTTAAGTTCCTGAACAGTTTAACAGAATCTATGCTAAAATTCATTTTACATGAAATTGCAAAACACAAAACACACTAAAATAATTTTTGAGGAGGGTATTTAAGGCCCTTTGAGGTGGAAACCAAAAATACTGTTCTCTAAGGGTTTGGGATGTACACCTTCTTTGGGTCAAGATGAAAATAAGGAGGGGAGAGTGCCTTTTTGAAACGTGACATGACTAAATACAGTCGACATGAGACAAAATGACATACTTCTAGATAAAAACTGTTATCCAGTGAATTAACATAATTGTAATCCATAGTGGCTGAGAAAAACTGCTGCAGCGCCAGGCTTTCATGAGATTGCTCTTGGTTACCAGACTTCTTATTTAACACTAGAATGCCTGAAGCCTATGAAAATATTTGTAATGCTGGGCCACCTTAAATTCCCTCACACCTCGTCATCAGCGTCTTTGTGTTGTAAATGTGTCGATCAGCACAAGCAGCTAAAAGTCTGTTTATCTGGGTGTGAGGTGCCTGGAATTGTACAGTATAGGTTAAATAATGTATTGTTATTTGGAATACATGCATTTCATGTGTGTTCCGTGTCTACAGTGATTTGGGTAAATGTTGGATGACAAGAAATGTGAGGCAAGAAATGCTGAACACTTAACTAAAGTAGAAATTTTTTTTCATATTATAGTAATAATGACAAAATGCTGAAGTGAAATTATTCAGTTTACATTGTGAATGGACGGCTGGCACCTCAACCTAGCCGGGATGCCCTGAGAATGAAAGAATGGGGGAAGGCAGCTACTTTTGGACACTGCCTCCCCCAAGGCACTAGATGTCAGCTCCCCTATAGATGCCCAGAGGGCATCCTGGGACTTGGAGTTCACTATTTCATCCCTGTTGGGTGCTGTGGGTGCTGCCAGAGGGTGCTTTGAAAGGATCGGGGTAGTCATTCTTCCATTATAGCCCGAAAGTACTGTCAGGTCATGAGGACAGAAATCCAGTAGTACTGCTGGGCTGAAGAAGAAGCGTTAATTCTCCATTCCTCCATCGGAGGAAGAACAGAAGCACATCCGGGTCAAGAATTATATAAAGGACTGCTGAAGACCCAGTAAGCGAGCCTGATTCAGGTGGAGGTGGACAAAGCTTGCTGGGAGATGTGGAGGAGAAGTTAGAGAGAGATTTGTGTTTATTTGTTGCTTGATATTTCACTTCACTTCGAAGTCGGCAGCATCATTATTGCAGATGTATAAGGTAGGTTACCATGGTTTATTTATGGTTGCTTCAGGTTGGAAGTGATCAACATAGTACAACTGCAGCCCGCAGTACGTCTGATGTCAATCATGGAATGTCCAAATATCACGGAACGCCTACAACTTCAGTCAGGGAACGCCACGGGTTTTGAGGCATGCTCACGAATAAATATTTACAAGGTGACTGTGATTTATAAATTGTGTAAAAATGTGCATACACCAGGTTTTGTTTTATAAACCTGATGTTTTTTTGATTTTTTGGAGTATGCATTTTCCTGTTTTTTGCTGTGTGCGTATTTTCACACTCAAAATCATGCAAAGTTTTATGAACAAGGCCTCTAATATGGAAAAAACACATATGAAGAAAATCGTTTGCCAGTCTCATGGTGATCAGCAAACGCTTGGTTTTTCACTGGTTGGTGCTGTTACTGGACAGCCTTGCATTTGATTCATGCACTGTGTGTTGCCTGCATGTTCTTTGCATGTTATTGTGGCTTGTCCTTTATCATCTCAGACCTGTACAATTCCAAATCAGAAGTGTTGCAGTTTCAGTTTCGGCAGTTGATAGCCTATATATTTAATTCGGCACCTGGTATTTGTAAGAGTAAACGTTTACGTCTCATTTGTCTGTATTTTGTAAGAGGATGAGGATGTCAGAGTTTATCACAAAGATCTTAAGCCAATTAACCATACAGACCAGGCAACAGTTTGTTTGACTGAGTTTTATGATGTAAATGGTGAGTGAACTTGCATTTCAAGCAAGTCATTAGCAAAAAAAACTGGGACAGTTATTATTAAGTTAGGTAAGCCAATGTTAACATGAGAGAAGTGTGCACACATAAAGGAAAATTATGGTATGACTGCATTAGAATTTTCATGTGGAAAATGGCACTGCTCCAGATATCAAAGGTAGATTGATTATTTATCTTAATGATATGAGATATCATCATTAAGCCAGAACCTGTGAATATGGTTTTGTTTATGAGTCTGTTACTATTTACTACTTAGCTTTTTTATAATAATTTGAGGTGTGTGTTGTGGGATCACCACTCTCCTCTTCACTTGGCACCCATCCATTTTATGGTATTGGCAAGTGTTGCTAGAATATAGAGAGTTTTAGTCATTTCTGTAAACTAAAGACTGTACAGTGGCAACTTTTTAATGAAAATTGTTCAGTTTTTTTCATAGTAAACACCTCTGAAAATTGCCTGAGGACAGAACTAAAATTACAATCCTGTCTACATATATTTTCTAGGTCAGGTTTCACCCTCAAGACCTGTAACTTTTAAACAACCGGGGGTCTGGATGTCTTGGAAAAAAACTGCTATTACTTTCACCCTCCCCTGGGCTTAGTTTCAGTAAGGACAGTAATAGTTTGTTCTGTTGAAATGAAATATTTTGCTAACTAGTGCTGCCCATCACAAAACTTAAACCTTATTCAATGCATTGGCAGCTAATCAAAAGATAGTTACTCTAGTTACAGTAGCATTGTGGCATAGAGGTAAGTGATGCTGCCTCATGGATTCAGAATCCTGGATTTGAAACTTGTGCCTTGTCATTGTGCATATGGAGTTTGCACATTTTGCAAGTGTCTCTGTGGGCTTTCCTCCGAGTTTCAACCCATATAACCTAAGATATTAATTGGAGATTCCAAATTAGTCTGTGTGGACCCCGTGATAGCCTGAAGCCTTATCCAGGGCTGTTTCCTGCCTTGACACCAATGTTCTGTCTTCCATTAAAATGTGTTCTTAGGGGACCTCTAGAGGCTAATGTATATTAAGTATTATTTTATATTGTTTTCAAGACTTCATTTTGAAGCAAGTAGCACATGGAGAAGAAGGTGGCAGACATCCATTTCCACCCTCTCTTTATTTGCTCCTGTAAAGGTTGTGGCAATAGGGGGCGCTAGTGCTCCCTTGAACCCTCAGGTACAACTCCAGACACCAGGTAAAAGTCCAAGACTGTTTATTTTCATCCACAGTGCACCAAGCACCTTCCACACTACTCATACAATAAGCCACTATAATACACTCAATACTCTCTCCTCCTCGCCCAGACACTTTGCTCCTCTCCCACCCAGCACAGCTCAGTGTCTGGACTGAGGCACCGTCCTTTTATAGACCCGGAGGTGTTCCTGTCCCAGCAGTCCACAGTTCCTTATTCCTTCCGGGTCAGGGCAATCAATCCATCACTTCAACCCGGGAGCACGACATTTCTTCCCGTCACGTGACCGTGACGTACTCCCGGGTCATACGGCAGCACAGAGCCCATAAGCCCCCCCACAGCGACTCCTGGTGGTCCCCAAGGTATCTAGCAGGGCTGTGTATAAACACTACAAAATCCATAAGGCCCTGCTGGACCTCGGGGCACGATCCTGCTGTCGGGAGAGCTCCTCCTGGCGGCCTGGGGGTGAGGACCGGCATGGGAAGCCGGCAGTCCTCCACAAGGTATAATCTGAATGCACTTTTTTCTTCTATTAGTATATAGATTGTTGGAGTTTTAGGTGTTCCTTTAACAGTTTTGCAAATGTTTAGTGTTCATTTAAAAAAAAAAAAATAAATATATATATATATATATATATATATAGTGGAAACCAGGGTGTGTATAACCTCCCTAATCTGATACAAACAGGCAGAGACACAAGTGCAGTGTACAACACACTTTTATTCAGAGTTAGGGAGAGCTTTTCCCTTGCTATCCAGAGGACAGGACAGTACCATGCACCAAAGTATGCTCCTCAAAATCCGTGTCTTCATCTGTCTCTCTCTCTCAGTCCTTCTGCTTTCACTCCCTCTCTTGCAAGCTTCATCTTCCTTCTCCTGACTCTAGCTTTCCGAATGGAGTGAGGCAGCTCCTTTAAAACAGCTCCTGGGAGTGCTCCGGGTGGTTCTTCAGCGTTACCTGGAATTACTCCCAGGTGTGATGGAAGTTCAAGGTAAGGCTCTGCAGCTCCCCCTGGCCACCACCACAGAACCCAACAGGGCTGTACTAAACTCCAGTTCCCAGTATGCCCTGTGGGAATCCGTGGGGCCACAGCCGTCCAGGATGGCCACCCTCTAGTGTCCTGGGGAAGGTAGTGCCCCTGGTCCATCCAGCTGGTATCTTGGCCAGGTAATGGCCTTGACAGCCCCTCACAATATATATATAGTGATAATAATATAGTAAATATGATCACATATATATATATTGTGACAGATGGGGGGGCGCTGTCGTCCCCTTGAACCCTCAGATCTGATGCCAGACACCAGATAAAAGTCCAAATCTTGACTTTATTATAATAATCAAGTGCACAAAGCACCCTCCACTCCACAATACTCATATAAATCACAATAATCAATCAATACACAATAATCCTCCACTTCCAGACATGTTGTTCCCTTTCTCCCAACTCAGCTCACCCGTCTGGGATCTCCCACAATCCTTTATAGTCCTTGACCCAGAAGTGCTTCTGATCCCTCAGTCCATGTGATTATCCAGCACTTCTGGGTCAGGTAAAAACTCCTTTTTCTTCAACCCGGAAGTATGTCGTTTCTTCTGTCCCCGTGACTGTGACGTACTTCCGGGCTGTATTGAAGAAATAAGTCTCTGGGCCTCCCTGCAGTGTCCCCTGGCGGCCCGACGTTATCCAGCAGGGCTGTGCATTAAAACTCCACATACCATTATGCCCTGCTGGAATTCGGGGCATCTCCTCGTCGCAGGGAGGGCTCCATCTGGCGGCTTAGGGGTATTGGCCGGGATGGACTGCCGGCTATATATCACAATAATATATACATGATTGTTCAGGATTGTTCTTATTCGTTTGAGTATTACACAACAGGATATCTTTGCGCTAAAGAATCAGTTTTGTAATCTAATTTATACCATTTCATAAGGAGGTAATAACAAAGTAGTTTGTATTAAATTTAAAGAAGAATGTATGTTAAGTTGACAAATTCTGATAGGTATTGCCCACTGCCTTGGGTGTTTGTTGAAATAATGTTTAACTCACTGCATAACTACGCATGCAAACGCGTGATGAGGGCAGAAGAACCAATGCTGCTGGGATATGCTCTTATCACATTATATTTTTGCAAAATTGCATGTCATAAACTGACAACCTCAAGGAATTAAACTGTTTAGTCTTGATCAGAGATGCTTATGTGAAAACCTAATCCAAGCCTTCATACTCCTCAAAAGCATAAAGCTGATGCAGCAGAATTCTTTTAGTGAAAGAGAGAATCACATAGTCAAAGACGCTATTATAAATTAAGGGGAAGTGCACACAAGTCAGGTACTTTTTCACACAATGGGTCATAGAAGTCAGGAATAATACTATTGAGCCATGTAGTTCAAGCTGAAGCCTCTGGTCGAGGTACTGGAATAACTTAAATATCGGTCAAACAAAGGAGCTCAATGGACTGATTGATTTGTCAGTCCTTACAGTGGTGTGAAAAACTATTTGCCCCCTTCCTGATTTCTTATTCTTTTGCATGTTTGTCACACAAAATGTTTCTGATCATCAAACACATGTAACCATTAGTCAAATATAACACAAGTAAACACAAAATGCAGTTTTTAAATGATGGTTTTTATTATTTAGGGAGAAAAAAAATCCAAACCTACATGGTATTTATTGTATACTATTTATGAATTATTTTTCTTATTTAATTTTAATTTGTTTTCCTTTGTATGTAACTACTTCTTTCACATCTTGTTAAGCACTGTTGAGCTACACTGTATGTATGAAAGTGTACTATAGAAGTAGATGTTGCTGTTTCTGTATTGGATATGTTACTTGGTCCAGAGCAAAAGTTAAAGTAGAAGTCCTTGGAACAAAAAAACAAAGATAATTAATTCCTAATGAAGGCTGTTTATTCAAAATATCATGTATAAAGGAGCATTTTCTACATAAATATATTATTTAATTCAGTAAGAAATTGTGTAAACATTCAAGAATGTATATTATAGGAAGAAACAAAAACACACATAAAAGACTGGGGAACTCTCAGGCAAACCTTTGTGGGGAATCCCATAAATGCCAAACGGAACTCTGCTCTGTTGGGCCCTTGAGCAATGCCCTTAACCTGCAATTGCTGAGCGCTTTGAGTAGTAAGAAAAGCTCTATATAAATGCAAAGAATTATTATTATAATTATCATTGCAAAGCACCTGGAGAACATCTGGGGTGTTACAAAAGAGGCCACCTCACTCCATTAGTCAGGCTGGACTTGGGAGGAAGAGGATGGAGCTTGTGTGTAGAGGTGGCAAAAGAGTTGGAAGGAAACAAGGGACTGAGTAATTTGTGGCTATTAAGGCATTGTGTGGTGCTGTTAAGCAAAAATTAATTAAACGTGTGTGTTTTTGGACAATTGGTGTTTGTCTGTGGCATAAAATCAACAAACAAAGTAACAAGTATTTGCAAAATGTCTTCACAGATGCGAGTTTACAATTAAACTGGAGTAAGATGGCAGCAGCGCCAATTACGAAGTCAGTGAGGTGGAAGGGGTTGGTTCACGAGCACCAGAACTGAAAGTGATGTCACATGCCCACAAGATGTTGGTTTCGAGTGTTACAAGGCAGTGTTGGCTCGGGGAGGAATTAGAACATATGAACATAAGAAATTTGACAAACGAGAAGAGACCATTCAGTCCATCAACCCTGTTTGTTTCGCTAACAGCTAAGCTCTCCCAATATCTCATCCTGATCCTTCTTAAAGGTTGTCAAGGCTCCTGCTTCATCTACATGTCTTGGTAGTTTGTTCCAGATTCGCACAACTCTTTGTGAAAAGAAGTGCTTCAGTTTTAAATGTACTTCCCCTTAATTTTCACTGATGTCCTAGATTACGTGATTTACCCTTAAGTTGAAAAAATTTATATGCTGACAAGCTCTGAATGTGTCTCCCAGGCACATGTGTGTGACAATATATAGAAACATGCATTAAAGTGTACCAGTTACATGTATAAATTGAAGTGTGTTGTTTTTTCATTTTCATTCTTCGGTTTCTGGTCCTTCTTTTGCACTTTTACTGTGCAGATGTGCTTTTATAGTTAGTTTCTTAGTTTCATAAGCCATATACAATAACAATGATATGCACATATACTACAAATAATACAATGATATTAAAAAGCACAAGCTCTGTCTCATTTACTTGTTTATACACAAAGGAATATTAAAACTTTAGAAGGCAATACTGTCTGAAGCAGCAGGCAGAGGTGGGATATGAGATGCCAATGGAAAACATTTATAACTAAACATTCTGTGATTTAGCATTCATGTTGAAGAAGTCGGAACATTGCAGTTTTCTAATAGACATGCAGCATATAAAACTGGAACTTGGCTAAAAGGAAATTAAAAAGTAATTATTTCAATCTTTTTTAGGTTTATATCAGAGCTGGGTAATCCTGGCCCTTGGGGGAGGTCGTAGCTATAAGGTTTTGCTGTGTGTAATTTCTATATTTTATATCAGTCTTGCTATTAATTGGACTTCACATATAATCAGCTTTCTGTCTCAGAATTAAAATAATGTCTGTTCCCTTTAAAGACTAAAAAGATGTTTACTGCCACCATATCTTTTATGCAGGAGTCTCTTCATTTTCTACATTTTTCTAGTTTTAATTTCACTTGATATAAAGATGCGGCATTGTGGCAAAATTGATAGCGCTGCTGCCTTGCAGTTAGGAGATCCGGGTTCTCTTCCCGGGTCCTCCCTGCGTGGAGTTTGCATGTTCTCCCCGTGTCTGCGTGGGTTTCCTCTGGACGCTCCAGTTTCCTCCCACAGTCCAAAGACATGCAGGTTAGGTGCATTGGCAATCCTAAATTGTACCTAGTGTGTGTCCCTGGTGCCACACCTGGGATTTGTTCCTGCCTGGTGCCCTGTGTTGGCTGGGATTGGCTGCAGCAGACCCCCCGTGACCCTGTCTTAGGATATAGCAGGTTGGACGATGACTGACTGATATAAAGATATTGTTAAGTCCTTCTTATTTCTTTTTAATAACCAGCGTGTCATTAAACATGAATCACCAATAAAAAGTAGGACAACAGCTAATTAGCTAAATTAAAGTCATTTTCCTTTTAATATGTGTTCATGATTAACTACCTACTTTTAATAAAATATTTTTTTAAAAGGATAAAGGTAAAAGATTGAGGGATTCTAACCTTCCCTGGCTGATTTTCATAGAACAGTAAAATAGATGCAGGGTAGAATTTCAGACACAATAGAACAATAATAGGTACAAGGAATAGAATATATACCATAATAATCTAGTCCTTATCAAGACATTGATTGGAATAAAAGCTTACTATAGTTGTCACACACGTGCGACTAGGAGGGAGCTGATTGGACCAAGTGGAGGTAATTACCCACCAGGCCAGGGGGTGGCAGGGTGCACTAAATCTGCCTCTGTTATCTGTTCAGGCCAAATACGGGCAAACCTGCCTGATTCAACATCACTTCTGGTTCTGGTGCCCAGACTGACACCACTTTTGGTTCTGGCCAAATGACATCACTTTCTGCTTTTTGGCTTAAAAAGCCACCATCTTTTCCTAACCTCATCAGTTCAGTTCAGGACTCAAAACAATGTACATGAGTGCTCTTTCAAAACCCTTTTGCAGCCAGGGACAATATATGGGTGGCTGTCCCAAACATTTTTTTGTGTCGCGACTGTTCATTTCACACA
The DNA here is from genome assembly GCA_026402145.1 of Polypterus bichir lapradei. Lineage (NCBI taxonomy): Eukaryota > Metazoa > Chordata > Cladistia > Polypteriformes > Polypteridae > Polypterus > Polypterus bichir. Next base: position 43,405,280 of record JANRMT010062807.1, read on the forward strand.
GTATATATGCCACTGGTCAAATATTTTAGAACACCCCCTTGTTTCCAGTTTTTATTTAAATTTAAGCAGTTTGAGTCTAGTGAATAACCTGAAATTGTGATAAGGTAAGCAGTAAACTGCCAGAGGTTAAAAGAAAAAGTTTAGCTTATCATAAATGGAAAAATAATGTAAATTTCTGAGTTAAAGATGCTAAGATTTGCACTGGGTGTGATGAGGATGGATAAGATTAGAAATGAGGACATTAGAGGATCAGCTCAAGTTGGACGGTTGGGAGACAAAGTCAGAGAGGCAAGATTGTGTTGGTTTGGACATATGCAGAGGAAAGATGCTGGGTATATTGGGAGAAGGATGCTAAGGATAGAGCTGCCAGGGAAGAGGAAAAGAGGAAGGCCTAAGAGAAGGTTTATGGATGTGGTGAGAGAGGACATGAAGGTGATGGGGGTAACAGAACAAGATGCAGGGGACAGAAAGATATGGAAGAAGATGATCCGCTGTGGCAACCCCTAATGGGAGCAGCTGAAAGAGGAAGAAGAAGAAGAAGAAGATAAATTTATTGAAGTTAGTCAGTTGATTCAAACAATTCCTACAAGTGTAACAACTTTTGTTGATTACTTCTAAAGCATCTGTCTATATAAAAGCTGTGTTAGAACAAACTATGTTACGATTATGTGGACAATATTGCATAATCTCATAATCATGAGAAAAGAAACAAAGGAAGACAGACATAACCATCAGAAGTGTAGGTCATTCCTTTTGAGAAATTGCAAAGAAAACCAAGGTGTTGGTGATTACAGTTACCTACACCATCAAAAGGAATCTGGAAATTGGAGGACGCCGACAGAAACAGGTCTGACATATATATATATATATATGTATTACTGGTGTCAGGGATGCCAGGGGCAACGACCCGGCCAGGACGCCTTGAGGGACCTGAAGAGGGTCAATGCCCACCCTGGATCACGTGGGGGCTGCCTTTCTGGTTGCTTTGGGGACCACGGGTAGAGGGCTTGGAAGCCCAACCCTGTAGGGACCCATGGTCACCGCCAGGGGGCGCCCCAATGCCTTGGGGACCCTGGACCTCAGCACTTCCGCCACACCAGGAAGTGCTGGGGGGAAGAAGAAGAGGGACACCCGGAGAGCTTCCGGGAGAACAGCCGGCATTTCCGCCACACTGGGGCGTGTCCAGGGAGGAATGCCGGGACACACCTGGAGCTCGTCCGGGATGACATAAAAGGGGCCGTCTCCCTTCATTCAGGGCTGGAGTCGGGTGGAAGCAGGACGAGGCAGAAGAGAGTGTGGAGGCGGCCCGAAGGAGAAGGCATTGTGTGTTGGCCAGGACTTTGGGGACTGTGTTGGGGTTTGTTTGTGTGCACTTGATCGTATTGTAAATATTGTAAATAAACGTGTGGTGGTGGAAAACAACATGTCCGCCTGTCTGTGTCTGGGCCAGGTCCACACTGGGTAAAAGTGTTAGGTCTCTTCACCTAGTTCACTAAAACATTTGTCTTTTACACTTTTACAGTTATTTAATGTCTTCTGGAATAGTATGTCAATTGAAAAGAACGTATTTTAGAGTTCCAGACATTCCTTTTGCAAAAAGTGAAGTAATACAATAAGATATTTGAATGTCCTTAAAGAAATAAACTGCTATAGTAACAGACCACATTCCATGTTAAAGATGTTTGTAGACATATAGCCCATTGGTTGATTAAGCAATTATAAGAACCAGGTGCTAAAGAGCAATTCCATAAAGTGTGGGTTGAACCAAAGTGATTAACTGAAACAGACACAGCTGAGTGAGAGACTACCATACTAGAAAGGTGAGGCTGCAGCAGATTTGGCAGTGTAACCTGTAAAACGTTCACCATGGCATAAGTGAGAATAGCGACCACAAACACGGTGGTCATCCCACATCAACAAGGTCTCACTAAAGCAGTATAATTGTGGCAGACGGGTGTTTCCAAATATGCTGTCCAAGCTCTTCTGCAGAATCTCATACAAATGGACAAGGTTGTGTACTGGGAACTCAGTAGTCGGCCATACAAACTGAGTGCAACAAATAAGAAATACATCAAGCTTACTTCCCTTCAAAATCAAAATTAATCTCCAGCACCACTTTCAGTTCAGAACTGGTAGAAAGCTCTGGGACCCTGGTACACCCATCTACAACTAGGAGAAGCCTTATCAGTACTGGTTTTTCATCAAGGGGTTTTGTCCAAAAATTCCTACAGCCAAAAAGCCAAACAATTCGCCTACACACAAAAACACAAAGACTGGAGTGCAGGAAAATGGCAGCAGGTGCTCTGGACTGATGAATCACAAATAAAATTTTTGGAAAAAAGCAGTTTGTCAGTCGAATGACTAGACAATGCCACATGGATGAATGTCTGCATTCAACAGTGAAGCACAGGGGAGGTCCCCTGTGGGTTTGGGGCTACATTTCCACAAATGGAGTTGGAGGACTATATCACACTTGCTGGCCCTCTTACTGCTGATAAGTACAAGCAGATTCCTATCCATCATGTAATATCGTTGGGGAGGCATCTGATGTGTCACAACTTCATTCTGTAGTGTGGAAATCATTGTAAACACAAGGCCAAAATCATAAAAATCAATCTACACTGAAAAGAGGAACAGGGAATCCTGCAATAGGTGGTATGGCTCCCAAAGACCCATGATTTCAACACCCCTGTGCCAGTCTGGGATTACTTGCAATGACAGAAGCAAGTAAGCAAGATAAAGCAAGCAAGTTTTCCAAGTGGCTTGGAACAACCGACAATGCGAGTGTCTTCAGAAATTGCATGACAGTGGACCTAAGAGAATTTCTGCTGTTTTTAAGAAAAGGGTGGTCACCTAAATATTGATTTCACTTAATTTTTTTCTGTTTAGTGCAGTTTCTAAGTTTACTGATTAGTAAAAACTATTCACAGCATTATTTCTGAAAGCATTCCCCATTTACAGCATTTTTTCACAAGTACTTAGGACTTTTGCATGGTAGTATATATAATGTGTATATACAGTATACATTCTTTACTTTTGCACAAAGGAAGAAGCACCAGAAGTACAGCTTGCGATAGCTAATGATGGCCCTGAGGACATAATAGTGGTACATATACTAAACGTTTTCAGTGGTCATAAGAAAGATAAAATGTGATGTTTGACAGACTTCACTTATGGATGTACAGTATGTGATTAAGGAGTCAGTCCATGTAAGTCTAGGAAGTAACGAAAACAAAAAGCAGAAAGTATGAGATCAATCTGAAGATGGCCTGATTACAGAACAAAATGTCTTTTGTGTCACTGAGTAGCAAGTAAAGAAATATCATTTTAGAGATCCCGACTTAACTTTCAAAAGTCTAATAGCTCCAGCAGTGCCTCAGAGACTGTCAAGGAAGATGTCGATACGGTGGTCTCTGTAAAGACAAAAAATGTAAAAAGCTGCAAAGAGAGAAGTTAAAAAAAGTATGGATATGTTTTTTCTTATCAGGTAACAACACTGATTGACGCTCTAGCAAGGTAATGTAAAAGATGTATAAAAATACACACAGATGACATACCACATTATGGAAGACAATGTTAAACATGTGGTAACAGTAAATCTTATAGAAAACAAGCTCACACTGGAAATATTTGTTCATTACCAATATTCTAAATGACTCCTGAGATTAGGACTTCGGTATAATAGGGGGCTTGTGTGCATTAGTGATTCTTAGAGTAATGTTGTGTGCAGTTTTGCTACTGTTAGGGTACGTTGTTGTAAAAGGAAGGAGACAGACAAAAAATGGTTCATTAATGACATTCGTAATAGTCTCAAATCCAAAAAAACCTGGCCTGGTACAGGGATACCAATCTCCAGTCCTGGCGTTAGGAATAGGTGTGGAACTGGCCAGAAAGCACTTGGTGGCTGGGTGACCTTTATAACCTGATTTGGCTCAGTCCAAATAACTACATGGAGCCACCATGTTTGAATAGCAGCTAAAACCTTAATGGATAAGTGACAGTCAGGCAGGGGGCAAGAGAGAAAATGGATCCAGGCACATGAGTTCTTGGAAATGGAAACTTGCCCTTGAGACATGGAACACAGCCTTTCTGGTGGCAAAGGAACAGGAGCTTCTGCAAAAAGAGAAAAACTCTGAGTGTATGCCATGTACTGATTCTATAGTCTTACATGAAACTTTAAATCTTACTATATGGAATGATGGATATGGCACACTGGGAGATGGCACAGAGGCAGACTGGAGAGATTATGTCTTTTAGTTGTCCTGAGAGCATTGTTTAATTCTCCAGGAGTTGTTGGAAGAATAATAATAATAATAATAGTAATACATTTTATTTATATAGCGCCTTTACCATGCTCAAAGCGCTTTACAGAGTTTAAGAATGAATGGCAGGGTATACAGTATATAGCATTGTACAAACCAGATAAATAAAGAAGATTAAGAGAGTAAATTCACAGAAAGCCTAACAGACAACAGAACTGATGGTCTAGCACACACACATACAGGTTACATGAGTATCTTGACAGAGAGGTAAACTGAGAGAAGGGTAATAAAGTCAAGTAGAGCTAAAAGCCTTCCTGAACAGATGAGTTTTGAGCTGTTTTTTTTTAAAGAATTCATGGAGTCAGCTGACTTGATTAATTTCGGTAGGTCATTCCAGAGTCTGGGCGCTATACAGCTGAAGGCCCTGCTGTCACCCGTGGAGTGTAGATTAGTGTGGGGCACAACAAGATTACCAGAATCAGAGGACCTTAGTGAGCGGGCAGGCACATAGTAATGGAGAAGGTCACTAATGTAGTTTGGTGCGAGGTTATTTAAGGCTTTGTAGGTTATTAGTAGGATTTTATATTCAGTTCTGTAAGACACAGGGAGCCAGTGAAGACGGAGCAGGATGGGTGTGATGTGCTCGCTGCTGCTGGTTCGAGTAAGGACTCTTGCAGCCGAGTTTTGAGTAAGCTGGAGCTGTGATATAAGATTAGAAGGGGCACCTGCCAGCATCGAGTTACAATAATCGATGCGGGATGTGATAACAGCATGGACAAGTTTCTCAGCATTAGAAAAGGAGAGGAAGGAGCGAACACATGATAGGTTATGGAGGTGAAAGTAAGAAAGTTTCTTAATGTGATTTTTATGGGCGGCATAAGAAAGGAAGGAATCAAAAATGACACCAAGATTGTTTGAGTAGAGGCAGGTCTGATGAGATCACCGCCAAGATTGACTGGGAAGGAGCTCATTTTATTAAGTTGCACTTTAGTCCCAATTTGCAGGAGTTCAGTTTTGTTGCAATTTAATTTTAAAGAGTTCTGCTCCATCCAGGTGTTAATTTCACTGAGGCAGGTTGTGAGCTGAGAAAGCTCTGATGAAGTTCCACTTTTAACATTGTAGTATTGTCTGCATAAAAATGATAACCCAGTCCATAGCTATGAATAATATGGCCAAGAGGAAGCATATAAATACAGAAGAGAAGAGGGCTGAGGACAGAGCCCTGAGAAACTCCTTATATGACTGGCGCTGTGCTGGATCTGCTGTTGCCAAGACTAACAAACTCTTGCCTATCAGTCAGATAGGACTTGAACCAGTGGAGGGCAGTGCCAGAGATACCCAGCATGTTCTCCATTCTGGACAGTAGAATGTCATGTCTGACAGTGTCAAATGCTGCACTGAGGTCTAATAGAATTAATATGCTGGTTTGCCCAGAGTCTGCTGCCATAAGCAAATCATTGGCTACCTGTAGCAGAGCAATTTCACAGCTGTGCTGTGCCCTGAAACCAGACTGAAAGAGTTCCATCAAATTATTAGAAGTTAAGCAGTTGGTGAGTTGGGAAGCTACAACACGCTCAAGAACTTTTGACAGAAAAGATAAGTGGGAAATAGGCCGAAAATTGTTAAGATTGTCAGCATCAAGGCCAGACTTTTTTAACACTGGGGTTATAGAAGCGATTTTAAAAGTGAGCGGCACAGAGCCAGTGTCAAGGGATGAGTTTATTATTGTTGTAATAGTCGGGATTATGGCATGTAGACAGGATTTAAGTAGTGTGCTGGGGATGGAGTCCAGTACACAAGTAGTCGGCTTCATCTTACAAAGCAGATGTGACTGCTGAGAACTTAGAGAACTTAGAGAAGGAACTGGATGGAGTAGGAAAACAGGGAAAGATATAAGCAGATGATGTATTTATGTTAGTTGAATTATTTAGATGTTTAATTTTGCTACAGAAAAAGTAGAGGAATTTCTCACAGACTTCAGTAGAAGAGATAGTTGGGCCAGATGTGGGTTCGAGTAGTTTATTAACTACAGAGAACAAAACCCTTGGGTTGTCATGGCCACTTTCTATTATTCTGCCAAAATGGGTGTTCTTGGCAGCAGTTAGTGCTTCTCTGTAAGCTCTTTGGTGGTCAGAGAAGGCATGGATGTGCACGGTGAGGCCAGACTTACGTGACATTCTCTCAAGGCGTTGGCCAGCTGCTTTCATAGATCGCAATTCTGAGTTATAACAATGAGCTGAACATTTAAAGGAAACCTCCTTATGTTTTAAAGGAGCTGTTTTATCCAATGCTGAATGAAGGGCTGAGTTATACTGGTCAACAAGACTATCTGGTGTTGATGGAATAGGTGAAGACAGTAAAAGATTAGAAATGGATCCAGAAAGAACAGAGGGACAGATATTTTTAAGGTTTCTGTAAGAAATTTGTCGTTTACAGGTAAGAGGAGGGAGAGATAACGAGGCAGTGAAAAGTACTGCTTTATGGTCAAAGAGTCCAGAAGTGCAGATCAGATCTAATATATGACCACCAGACTGAGTGGGAAAATCAACATGTTGTGTCAAGTCAAAACAGTCCAGTAAGGATAGGAATTCATTTCTCAGTTTAGCTGTAGTAATGTCAATATGGATGTTGAAATCACCAAGAAGGATAGATCTCTGAGAGAAGGAGCTTATGTGGGTTAATAGTTCAGTCAGATCGGATAAGAAGGATGCATTGTATTTTGGAGGACAATAAAGAACAATGAGTGAGACAGAATCTGATTCTGTTATTAGTTTAAGAGCCAGGCACTCAAAAGACAGTGGACAGTCAATTGGGATTCTTTTGATGTGTAAATCCATTCTGACAATTACTGCAAGTTCACCGCCTTGTCTTTAGCTGCGAGGCTCTGTGAGGAAAGTGTATCCAGGAGGTGTCGCCTCTGTGAGAGATGTAAATTCATTCAGTTTTTGCCAAGTCTCCATTAAACACAGTATATCAGGTTTGGTGTCAATGATGAATTTTGACAGCACCAACGCTTTGCCATTAAGAGATCTCATATTAAACAATGCAATATTAGTTAATGAGGCTTCTTTTTGCACAGAGCCATGACCGGAGTTTATTTTCACATACTGTAAATTTGGCACACTGACACTTCTATTTCCAGGGCCATGAGTAGAATGGCACATTCCTGAGCAAATGGCGCCTGTGGTTTTTTCATTTGCACCCTGGCGGTGGCGGCGACCTGATCCGCGATGTACATATTTCGGGCGCCACAAAATACTGGTGTCTTTTAGGATATTCTAGTCATGTCATTTGCTCTGGACAAACTGTTTAATATGACTGTTTGTCATGAGAGTATTTTAGCAAGATACTGAGCAATACTTATCTGATAGCAGTGGAGAAGCAGCGCAGCACAGTGGAGCTGGTAGGACAGGTGGGTGTGGTGGCAGCGATGAGCAGTGATAGCAAAGCAGCAGAAAGCACAGCAGGAGGAGGCAGCAGGATTTGGAGGTTCCAATATACAGCCATAAACAGTAATGCTGGGTATTACAGGCGTGATCACCCTGGAGCCACAAACCAGGTAGGTATGAACATCAGATCAGTTCTTAGGGATACAGCACAGTAAAATAAATCGGGAGCAGACCAGCATAGCAAATATAATCAAGGAGACAGATCATCCCAGGCTACTAGATCACCAGGTACAAAAAAATGTTGGTAGGTCTCGTCCCGTGATCCACAGATTCAGTTGTTCCCAGTCAAAGTAAAGTCGATAAAATCTGTAAAAATTAAATGTATTGAGTACGTTTTCTGATTGGAGTAGAACCGCAGCTAAGGAGAAGCATCTCTGACACGTATTCAAAAACACCTACAGCAAATTATCAATCCACATGTCATACTAGTAGCATACAAGTAAGTTTTTTTTTCTCTTTCTGCTAAGTAGTAATAGTTTAGCAAATGCAGAAATGAAAAGGGTGTGTACTAGAAGCACTAGGGCAGATTATAAAACTTCCCTGTTTTGTGCACGCCCTACCTTTGCACTGTAATACCATAAATGTTATGTCATTCTTTAAATATAACTCATACAAAGCTCAAGAAATTCTTTTAATCAAATTACACACTGAATAAACAGCATCTAATCCCCCTCTGGGGAAGCTAACCCTACAGATCCCTTAAATTGAACTTAAATCCAATTTAATGAACCCCATTACCATGCTGGAGAATGTAAAGTGACATTCTGTAATAATGATTTTGACTTTGTTCAATCGTTTAGCAAAATGTGAGAATATTGCATTTTTAATTACAAGCAATCCTTATTTATGTGCTTGCAGTTACAATACAATACAATGCAATTTATTTTTGTATAGCCCAAAATCACACAAGGAGTGCCGCAATGGGCTTTAACAGGCCCTGCCTCTCGACAGCTCCCCAGCCTTGATTCTCTAAGGAGACAAGGAACAACTCCCAAAAAAAACACCAGTAGGGAAAAAAAATGGAAGAAACCTCGGGAAAGGCAGTTCAAAGAGAGACCCCTTTCCATGTAGGTTGGGCGTGCAGTGGGTGTCAAAAAGAAGGGGGTCAATACAATACATTACATAGAACAAAACAAATCCTCAACACAGTATAAAAATAAAAATTTTAGAAGTATGTAGAAGAATTTAACAATGGATGACATCAAATAACATGATTTAGATTTGTTTATAGTCCTGGAGACCTCATCCATCAAGCTGCCTCCCCCATTTGGCCATTCCACAGCTGAAACAGTGCTGGGCCACCCATTCCGATGAAAGGACCTCTCTTTCCCATGATTCCAGCGTTCCTCCATCAGGGATGACTTTACCATAAGCAGGCACAATAACTTGGCAGGTGGGCCATGGCACCAAGTGCCACATTTGAGTACTGAGAAGAGAAACAGAATAAGTGAGGGTTAGTATCAAATTATAACTATCATTTTACTTATATTTTAGTGCAGTTTTATGTACAGTAAATCAGCAGCTCTAGTCAGGATACGCTAAACTGAAGTAGTGGGTCTTCAGCCGGGATTTAAAAGGTGAGACCGAAGGGGCATCTCTTATTGTAGCAGGCAGACCAGGGCTTAGGGGCCCTGTAATTAAAAGCTCGACCTCCCACTGTTATTTTATTAATCTTTGGAATCATAAGCAGACCGGCATCTTGAGATCTTAATGTGCGCTCAGGTTTGTAAGTCATGATAATTTCAGACAAGTAAGCCGGACCTTGGCCATTTTATGCTTTATATGTTAAAAGGAGGATTTTGAAATCTGCCCTAAACTTAACCGGGAGCCAGTGTAAAGATTTAAGAACTGGAGTTATGTGTTCATATTTTCTTGTTCTTGTGATAATTCTTGCAGCAGCATTTTGGATTAACTGGAAGCTGTATAAAGAACAGTTTGAACAGCCAGTGAACACCGCATTGCAGTAGTCAATCCTACTAGAAATAAATGCATGAATTAATTTCTCACAATCCTGTTTATTTAGAAAGCGCCTTAATTTCCTAACATTTTTAAGATGGAAGAAACATGATTTGGACAACTTTGTAATATGTGCTTATAGTTATTATAGGTATAATTATAGTTAATACCAATAAACCAGATCATGATGTTAATCTCAAGTGTGTACATCCACCATCTGCAATGTGAAATAAAGCAAGAAGACCATCACAGAAGATGATGACAGTTCACAGGTAGTTTCCTGACTGATGCTGCCCTACCCATCGATAATCATAAAGTGGATTAAGCAGGTATTGGGAATGTTATACTTGTTACATGTAAGGCATATTTATTAGTAGGAAGACTTGTTCTCACATCACACTGCTTGCTCTGATATCAAACAGATGTCCCTGTCTATTGATTAAGTCTGAGTTTGGAAAACATGTCAGTGTATCAGTCGTCAGATCACAAGCTCTTATGGCAAGGCCGCTGTCTTTGCTGTTTTCACTCCTCAATCAATCTTGCACATCGATAAGCATTTTAACTCTTAAAAGAAAATCATTTTGTTTACTGTATACAATGCTGTGAATTAAAACTTATTTCTTTGGTTGATGATGTTCTTGACCTATCCACTCAAATACAATCCTATTAGGCCTTTTTGAAAGCAAAAGGAATTCCTGTCAAGTTTAATTAATTCAAAAAGTGTGATGAGGTTTGTTATTTTTCATAAAAAGCCTTATGTAGGTTTTTTGCCACAAAGATATATGAAGAATGATTGTATATTAATGGTATACACTTTATGAGTCATAAATGAACCGACAAGTATATTAGAAAAATGTTTCTGGAACACTGAATGGAGAAAGGATACTTTGTGGAACCAACAGCCCTTTAAATTCTCCATTTCAAATAGGATTAGCATAGTACATGTGAGGATTTAAAACAATATACCTGTATACTGTATATATAACTTAGCTAAATTTAAAACTATTGAAGTTAAATGCTCTTTTTTCCAAATATGATTTAGTAAGTCTATTGCATGTGTTTTAATGTCGTATTTACCCTTGTAAATTTTGGTGTGATTGAGCTAATCATTTTAATTTTGAAATAAGTCAGGATATTGTTATACAGTGCAATGCTATATTTATATAATTTAAATAGTAAGTTACAATTCATATTCCTTAGTGCATATTTGTGCATTCCATTTAATCTTACAATTCTTAGTGCTGTCAAACCTGCTTAATCCAATGAAGGGATGCAGGAGGCTGGAGCTCATTCTGGCAGCATCAGGCACAAGGCAGGAAACATGCCCGAACACAATGCCAACCCATTACAGAGAAATATTAAAAGAAAAAAAATAAATTAAAGTATTATGAAATATGACAAAAAATAAATAGAAACACAATGATATGTGAGCATAAATAATTACATATTTCATTAAATGGTTTGGGGCGGCACGGTGGCGCAGTGGTAGCGCTGTTGCCTCACAGTTAGGAGACCCGGGTTCTCTTCCCGGGTCCTCCCTGTGTGGAGTTTGCATGTTCTCCCCGTGTCTGCGTGGGTTTCCTCCAGGTGCTCCGGTTTCCTCCCACAGTCCAAAGACATGCAGGTTAGGTGGATTGGCAATTCTAAATTGGCCCTAGTGTGTGCTTGGTGTTTGTGTGTGTCCTGTGGTGGGTTGGCACCCTGCCCAGGATTGGTTCCTGCCTTGTGTTGGCTGGGATTGGCTCCAGCAGACCCCCGTGACCCTGTGTTCGGATTCAGCAGGTTGGACAATGGATGGATGGATTAAATGGTTTGTTACTTGTTTTTTTATGTACTTCTTTAATTAATTCCTCATTTATTTATTAAAGTGACATCATCTGCACCATGAAAAGCCTTCCCACTAATCACAGCAGAGGGGGTGGAGTCTAGTGAGTACTGTGTTTTAATTGGTGAATCGTCGGTGGAGGGGACAAATCTTGAGGCACCACGGACCACATTCACTGCGGATACTTCACATGCTGACACTTGCTGTTGGATTCAGAGCTTCTTGAACTTAAGCAGACACTTTGCTCAATGATTTTGGGCAACTTTTTCATGCCAAGTTTATTCAGCACGAACGCACACAGCCACAAATTTGAACACCGATAATTCACTCAAAACACTGTACTTGCCTGAGCAGACGTTCTCAACTTTGATATGAGAAAATGATAGTTTCCATTTATTTTGTAATTCATGTTGCACGCAGTGTTACTGAAATTAATTAATGAAGAAGTTATGAAGTACATAAATAAGCAACAAAAACATCTTTCCTGACACATTTATGTATGCTCACTCATCATTGTTTTTATTTATTTATTGTCACATTTCACAACACACTTATTACATTATTTAATTAGGTATTTTATGTAATCCTAAATATTCCTCAAAAATCCAACAAAGGGCGTACACTGACCTTGTTGCAAATCGCCATTTAACCTGACCAGCATGTCTTTGTGATGTGGAAAGAAAGCCAATCCAGATACCTGGAGAACATGTAAATGCCACATAACCACTGGGATACGTATTCAAACCATTTACCAGTAATTGACTGAAATACAAATAAAGTATTCAATGTCTTAAATTCCTTACCAACCAGTGAAATCTTTGCACTACAAAAATAACAATACTTTTTATATTACCCTTATAAGTATTTTTATGTAATTTGTCATGTTATCTTAAGTGTATAATCTATAAAAACTATGATTTTTACTATTAGTGTGTAATGCTTCACTAACTGATATCTTAGATCATTTTTAGCTTTATAAATAAAAGTTATAAAAGAAAAAGAAATAACAAAAAGAAAGTCACTGCTATTACTATAACTATTACTTTGAATTATTCTAACACCACATTCAATTGTTTTCTCTTCTTATTAATCAGGATATGCACTTTTTTATCATAAATCAATTTTGTTTGATCTTGTTCGTCCTTTCATAAGTGTCCGCCATTTGTGCTGTGTTTTTAATTGCTACCTCGCTTTTCTTCATCCTGACCCCGTTCATTGTTCCGCTACTACCCAAAGTATTTTTGAGCACACTCTCCACAACGCTAACCCTGTCGCGCAAAATTTTGTATTAATAAAATTCTTCTTTTCCTAGCTTTGACACATTCAAAGTACAACTCTCCGCGATCTTGCTGTTGTGTGAAGTGCTTTATAAAGCACGTTGAGTTAGCGGAAACGATTAAAAGGCGCTACATTGAATAACGGATGATAGATTAGAGTTTTAAACAGCAAATCGCAGACTTTGGAACGCATATCACTGCCTGGAGGTCGTAAAAAACAAAGGTTTCAATAAAGCCACACTGCAAGCCGCTGACTTTAAGGTCAAGTTGTCTAATTAATGTTTTCGCGCCCGAAATGTTAATGACCCAGCTGATCTTCTTATTTAAGTCCTCCCGCGAGGTGCGCACGCTTTATGTCCGCTCTCCTGCACAAGCATGGCCCCTTTTGTTTTTCGAAGTGTTGTTTGGGCGGCTGTGTGTTTACTGGTAGTTCAGTGTCAACAGCCTGCTACAAAGATCTGTACTAATGAAGGCATGGACTTGAAGTTTCCAGGTCGCGTCTCGGAAAACAGGCTCTGCGTCTCCAGTAAGTGCGCTCCGTTGCCCGTGGTTCTCCTTTCGTTCTCTTTCTCTACTCCCCTATCTTCTCTGCGTTTTATTTTCAGCTGTTAAGAATCCGTGTATCCTTGTAAAAGGCCTTCAAGGATTTCGGTTATTTAGGGATGGTGACTTATTGGTGGTGAGAGTGGACCGTCACTCGCCTTACGTAAACCGTCATGTGAGTTGTGACCAGTCTCGGACGCAGTGTTGGGTCGAGTGCGCGTTATTTCTGGCATATGATTTTTTTTTTTTTTTTGGCCTTTCTAGGGCAGTAGCTACAGTGTGACACTGAAAACGACTTCTTCAGCACCGGCCAAAATATACATGTGCCAACAAGGTATGTTCTGAATGGATTGATTGGCACTGAATGGTTTAACCTTGTTTTGTAAACCTCTTTGGCTTTGCCTCCCAGTGAGCCGATCGGTGGTCAGTGATGGAGAGTGTGCCGTTGCGGACAGTGAGAAGGTCCCTTGTGGAGGAGATGCTGTAGTCGGCCAAGCAGACTGTGAAGCAGAGAACTGTTGTTATGACTCTAGCAGCAGCAGCACCTCCTCCTGTTACTATGGGAATACAGGTGGGTGGTCTGAGGTGCTGTGTGTGTGTGTGTGTGTCATTTATCCTATTGGGAAATGAGGAAGCTGACTTGGACTGATTTCTTACAGTCACTGTACAGTGTAACCCAAATGGCCAGTTTGTGGTGGTGGTGTCTAGAAATGTGACTGTTCCTCCCCTGGATCTTGGTTCTGTCAAGCTATTGGACAATAGCTCTCCTAGCTGCAGTCCTGTGACCAGCACTTCTAACTTTGCTCTCTACCAGTTCTCGGTCAGTGAGTGTGGCACCCTTGTTAAGGTAAGCTTATCAGCTGGAGTGTCATGGATGCAATTTTTGTGTAAGAAGTCCCAGTACTTGTGAAAATTGGAGTGTTAATGTTGGGGCATAGGGTGCTTATGCTTAACTTAGTAGGCATGTCCTGACTGCACCACAGGAGACCAGGTGTACATTGCATTCAAACTCCTTTCTAGATCAGAACTGTAATCCTAATTGACCTTCCAAGCCAAATGCTAATATCTACTTGCTTCCATTTATGCAGATATACAAATTTTACACTCTAGTAGTAAAGACATTAAGATGGCTTGTATTAGCATAAGACAAGACAGTTGGCAAGCTATGAACCTTCAAATCTGAACCTAACCACAGTTTGGCATGATGGCTAAACTGATTTGTGGTCACTAGACTAGGTATTAAGTGTGATTTAGGCTTGCATTATTCATAATCCCAAATCTCATGCCTCTGCTCATACCTAGGCAATGGTACACATGTAAGGTATTCTGTAGAATCGGCTCTGGCAAATGTTTTCAACCTATAAAGGCCTTGGGTTTAATGTCTACTTCCAGACTGTTGGGGGTAATGTGTCATATGAGAATGTGATGTCTGCTGCCATCTCTGTGACTAATGGTCCCCAAGGATCCATCACACGTGATAGCATCTACAAGTAAGATTTTTTTTTTTTTTTTTTTTGTTGGAATAGATGGAAGTATTTTGTGACTCTTCTGTATTGACAATCATCCCGTCACCTTCTCAGGTTGTCATTCCAGTGCAGTTATTCAGGAGATCAGAATGTTAATGTAGAAGTAGGAGTGTATACTGTCACCCCACCTCTTCCTGTGGTGGAACAAGGACTCATGGACTTGGAACTCCGCATTGCAAAAGGCATGCCCTTAGGATAACTTTAGTTTGAACACCAGGACCCAACTTTAAATTTTTTTTTTTTTTTTTTCCCCCCCTCCTTGTTTTAGACTCCTCGTACAGCTCCTACTATGGTGATGCAGATTACCCTGTGACAAGAGTCCTTAGGGATCCTGTTGATGTGGAAGTACGCATTGTGAACAGGAGTGACCCTAACCTTGTTCTGACTCTTGGGGACTGCTGGGTCACACCAGGCTCTTCTGCTTCCAGCCAGCCCCAGTGGAGCCTTCTAGTGAATGGGTAGGTGCATGTTCTGTATGGGCAGCTGGATAGCCTTGCAAAAACTGACACACCCCTGCTCTATAGATGCCCATACTTGGGAGATGACTACCTGACCAGCTTGATTAATGTGGATGCCACTTCTGGGGTTGCTTATCCTAGTCACTACAAGAGATTTGAGTTCAAGATGTTTGCCTTTGTTTCTGCTTCTCAACAGGGCTTGAGCCAAATGGTAAGCACAGGAGAATTACTAATGTAGTAGTAAAGGGCCAAGAGATTCTGGAATTGTTTTGAATGTGAGAATTGCTTCTCTAACCCCCCCCCCCCTACCCATTGTCCAATTTTTAACCAGGACAATAAGCTTGTCTGCAAGTTGACTGGTGCCTCTACAGCTTGTACTTTGTTGGTCTCTGCAGGTATATATCTTCTGCAGTGCTGCGGTCTGCTACCCCTCTGCAGTGGATTCTTGTGTTCAGAGCTGCCCAAAGACAAGTGAGTTTGTGTGTGTGTGGCACTTCTTCCCAGAGTTGCAGGTCTTCAAGTAATGGTACTTGGAAGACCTTGGCCTCTCTGTCTTAGGAGGCACTGGCACCTAACTGGAATTTATAAAATGAATGGTAGGGTGCTGATTGACCCATTAACATCTTCCTTTTAGGATCTGGCAGGGATGTTGACCAGAATGTGAAAGCAAATGCTTACAGAAAGAATGTGGTGGTTCACAGTGGTCCAGTCTTTCTAACTGTTCCTGATACTCAAATATCCAAACTGCAGGGTAAAGGTATGTAGTTTTTAGTGGTTTTTTCAGATTAACAATCTGATTGTTAATGTAACATGGTCCCCTCTCTCCAGCACCTTTGACCACTGGCTATACTGTCTTTGGAGCTACTGCTGGAATCTTAATGGTGATATTGGCTTTGGCTGTGCTGGCTAAAAGAAAACTGTGTAGTCAAGAACAAAAATAAACCCATTTTACAAAGCAATCTAGTGTGGTGTTCCTTTTTGGATCCTGCTACCAGCCTACCCAGTTCTGCAGAAGGATAAGTAACTGTTAATATTGGTTTTACAAAATATACTCTGGCTTATTTTAGTAGCACCAGGTCCACAGCATTTCTGCACTAGAATGGATGTATGTAAAATATCCCCTTTCCTGTCTGACTGCTTGACAAGTATTTCTTGTGTGAAATGCACTTGGTTTCAATTTAGCTGGCTTTGGTTTCACCAAATGCATGAGGCAAATTTTGGTTTGGTAGCCAATGCACAAACTTCTGGCTTATTGGAGTGTTGTGGATGGAGTTAAAAGCATAATCTGAATCTTTGAAAGGTTCCAAAAGTGTTTAGCATAATTAGATTTAAAACAATTAAATTCTTAAACTGTTTGCTTATCTTGCAATTTTAAGAAATTTGATTGCAATGGTTATGGTGATCTTCCATCACTTGTCTACAAAAGATGGAATGAGTTAACTTTTTTTAACTGGTTATTGTGATAATTTACACTTATTACTAACACTAATGCAAAGGTGGACCAAATGCATTCACATATGCATTGTGAATTAGAGCAACTATGGGTCACAATGTAGTCTGGATTTGGGTCATGGAGATCCCTATGATGTGAAAGGCCGAATACCTGGGCTACTCCACTTAGTCTACATGTGATGAGATATTTAGATAATTTAGCTCTGCTGGTCTCATTGTAGGAAGATCTTAATCTCTTCTGGAGCCACGTGTGGCTGCTATTTTGCACCCAGGGATCCCCCTCTAGCTGAGGTTCAAATGTCGTCGTGGTGAACTTTTTGTCACACGCCATCATTGTCAAGGGACTACCCTTGGTACTAAGCAGGGCTGGATGTCAACCCTCTTGATCTGGTCTTTTGATTCTTTGTACTAGATGGAGTAGGTTAGGATGTGTGGAAGCCACACTTTGAGGAGGGGACTTTTTTTTGCTTCAGGATTGCCTATTCAAGTTTTTGGCTTTTTAAATTTTCAGTGTTTTTGTAGATCCCTATTTGCCCTTTTTACTTCTAGCCAAATGTCCCTTGTGTGGACTTTTTTTTTTGGTGGTTCTGTCATGATAGCTGTAGTGTACTTTCCCGTATCCTGTAGTCTCCAAAATGGTGAAAGAGCAAAGTTTCTTAGCTGCATGCTCTTAACCTGAAATTTATTTTTTTTAAATATGAATGATATGGAGTAGCAACAGTGGGATTGTACAAAAACTGACTTTTTGTTCTAAAGGGTGAAGCCTGAAATTGTTGCGTGGCGGTTTGTTTTAGTTTTTTAAAAAAAACAGTGAAGTATAAAGGCACCCATACTTCAGAACAAGCACAGGTGCAGCTTGGGAAGAAATGATTTGTATATGTTCTACTGTAAGTCTTAAGCTATTCAAAAAAAAAATAAATAAATAAAATAATTCCCCAGGCAACATTGAATTATGATCAGATTTCTCCTACTCACAGAAAAACATGTTCTCAAACACCATTTATATGGTGGCTGATTCTGGATAGATTTTTTTTTTTTTTTTTTAAAATATAGATATTTTTCTAATGCATTCTACCTGTTGGTGTAAGATGGTCCAGGCATGAATTCTACCCTTCTCTCTTCAGAGAAGTAACAAATACACTCACAAACCTGAGCTGTAGTTTAAATCAGGGTAAAATGAGATTTGGTTCTGTGCAATATGTACAGGTGCATCTCAATAAATTAGAATATCAAAGTTAATTTTGGTAATTCAAAAAAGTGAAACTCGTATAGATTCATTACACATGGCTATTTCAAGTTTTTCTTTTCTTTTTGTTGATTATGGCTTCTAGCTAATGAGAACCCAACATTCAGTATCTAAGAACATTAGAATACTCTGGAAGTTCAATATTGTAGACTCAATGCTGTCATACTCCACCCAGCTAATTAACCCAAAACACCTGCAAAGGTGTCCTGAGCCTTTAAATGGTCTGTCTGTCTGGTTCAGTAGGCCACACAATCGTGGGGAAAACTGAATGCTGACTCCTTGCTAAAGAAGCTGGCTAGAGTGCTGTATCCAAACTTAACAAAGTTGAGTGAAAGAAACTGGTGGCAGAAAAAGGTGCACAAGCATCAGGGATAACCACAGCCTTGAAAGGATTGTGAAGCACAGCCCATTCTAGAATTTGAGGGAGATCCACAAGTGGACTGCATTTGGAGAGTCATGGCTTCAAGAGCCACCATACCCAGATGTATCTGGGACATAGGTTACAACTGTCGCATTCCTTGTGTCAAGCCACTTCTGAACCAGAGCCAATGTCAGTCTTAGCTTGGCGAAGGAGAAAATGGACTAGACTGTTGCTGAGTAGTCAAGTCCTCTTTTCAGATGAAAGTAAATCTCCAACCCATCCCATTTGATTTGGAAATAAAGTTTCCAGAGTCTGCGGGAAGAGAGGCACAGAATCCAGGTTGCTTGAGGTCGGTGATTTGGGGAGCCTTGTCATCTGCTGGTTTTGGTCCACTGTTTTATCAAGTCCAAAGTCAGCACAGCTGTCTACCAGGACACTTTAGGGCACTTCATGCTTCCCTCTGCTGACAAGCTTTATGGAGATGCAGATTTCATGTTCCAGCAGGACTTGGCACCTACCTACACTGCCAAAAGTATCAATACCTGGTTTAATGACCATGGTATCGCTGTGCTTGATAGGCCAGCAACCTCACCTGCCCTAAACTGCATACAGAATCTATGGGGTATTAGGAAAATGAGACACCAGACCCAACAAAGCAGACAAGCTGAAGGGTGCATCAAAGCATCCTGGGCTACCATAACACCTCTGCAGTGCCACAGGCTCATCGACTCCATGCTACACCAAATCTATGCAGTAATTCATGCAAAAGGAGCCCAGACCAAGTATTGCGTGCCTACATGGACATACTTTGCAGTAGGCCAACATTTCTGTAGTAAACTATTTTTATTGGTCTTAATTCAGTATCTCAGAAAATTGACATGAG
Source organism: Polypterus bichir lapradei (assembly GCA_026402145.1). Taxonomy (NCBI): domain Eukaryota; kingdom Metazoa; phylum Chordata; class Cladistia; order Polypteriformes; family Polypteridae; genus Polypterus; species Polypterus bichir. The sequence continues at coordinate 43,424,518 of JANRMT010062807.1, forward strand.
TTTCCATTAACTGTAGGCCATAATCAACAAAATGAAAATAAATGCTTGAAATAGCATTTTGTGTAATGAATCCATATAAGAGTTTCACATTTTGAATTGAATTACTGAAATTAACTTTTTCACTGATATTTGAGATACTGCTGAATGCTGACCTAAAACCATTCTGGCCAGTGTCTCCTAAGCTGCATCCAACCCTGCATGTGGTCCTCCAACTTGCAAATAAATCATGGGGGCTGGTGGTGGGATTGGCACTTCAGCCAATTCCTTGAGGCACTGCCCACTTCATGGCAGCACTCACCTTCCAATTTAAGGTAGCCCATGCAGGTAGGCACCTGGAATGTCATTTCTGTCTGGCATAATCTTTTTCCTCTGCACACCTCAGAGTGCCACAACTGAAATGCAGATCTAGGACTGGTCAGATCTCTGTAGGTGGGTACACCTTTTATTGGTCTGGTCACTCTCATGGCTGTTGTACTGTGCGAGAAGCTATTACTGTGGCAGTTGGGCAGCTTCCAATAGTTCCGATGTCACGGTTTTCAACAAGTGTATTATAAGACTCCGATTAAGGCACTCTCAGGGTTCCTTGTCTGTATGCTCCAACTGCGGTGAGGGAGACCTTTTATTCACAATGTCACTTGATTGTTGATGGGTTCCTGCGAGGTGACATTCCCCTGGTCATGGGTGACTTTATTGCAACAACTGGCAGTGACAGGGCTGGCTAAGAGGATTGTTTTGGTCCCCAAGGGTCTGGTGACTGCTAAAAGTGACTCAGTGTTCATTGAGTTTGTAAAAAGGTTAGAAGCTGCAAATCTGTGGATCCTATTTACTGAGCCACATTGGACTCCATACTCCAATAACGTTGGTGCTGTGATGGAGATTGATCATATCCTTTTGGGCTGACGGTGGAGGCTGTTACAAAACTGCAGGGTCTAGAGAACTGCCCAGTTTGTGAATTCTGATCACAGACTTGTTGTTGCTACTCTGAAGATCCAGCTTGGGTCCAGTAGGCTACCAACTACTTGGAAAATGGGGCTAGACCTGGCCAGTCTAGAAGATCAGGCTGTTTCTAACAAGTTTGCACAGAGTTTGTGTAAAAATTTAGACTTGGGTGCGACTGCTGATCCTAATGTGATGTGGAAGATCTTCCATGACAAGGGGACTGAGGGTTATGTTAGTGTTCCCAGAAGGAGGTGTTTCATTTTACAGCTCACTCTGAATATCACTGAGAGGAGTCACAGCACACAGCTTGATGGCAACTCCGGGAACTGAGAAGGATGGTTGCAAGGGGTCTGAGGGCAGATAAGGAGGCGATTGTTTGAGGAATCTGTGAGCAAGTGACACACCATCTATGGTGTAGTGACCCACATCCTGCTTCCAGAGGAATCAAAGCATTTCACATTTCTGAATATATTCCTTGGGGAGTCGCAGTCAGGGCAGCTGTTGGAACAGTCCTTACAGAGGACAGTACAGTTGTGACCTGCTGTGCTGGCTACTTTGAGCAGCTGTGTAAAGCTGATCCTCGGGCTAGAATGTTGGATATGGCTGGGTCCATCATGCTGGAGGCTATCTGGAAAGGGAAGGGTGATTGCCTGGATTGTGGCAACTAGAGGGGAATAATACTGCTCTCTGTGCCGGGTAAGATACTCACTAGGATCATTCTCAATAGGATCCGTGATCACCTGCTCACCTATCGGTGTTTGGTTTTCTGCCTAAGAAGTCTACCATTGACTGCATCCTGGCACTGAGGATTCTCATGGAACACAAATGTGAATATTGGCAGAGTTTCAGAGATCTATTTTAATTTGCACAAGAGGGCTGTATTTTACAATTTATCAAATATAAACAGGAATTTATGAGCTACACTTTATTTATTGAATACAATGAAACGACTTACACACTATTTTTCTATGTAGTCTCCAGCCCCTCCAAAACCCTTGTACCAACACTCAGGAAGCTTCTTAATCCCAGAAGAGTACACGTCTTTTGACTGCATGTTGACCAATTCTTGCACAGCGTCAATAACCTTCTCATTTGGCTTGAATTTCGTCCCTCCTAAGAATTCTTTAAGTGGACCTGAAGAGATGATAGTCCCTCTCTGAAGGACGTGCACCAATTATACACTCTAGATCGAGAGAGGCACCCATCCTCAAATTGATTTTCAAGTCTCTAATAAACCTGAGATGGAATGACTCCTTCATTTGTCAAAAATTTAATAATTTGCTGTGCAACACTATTGTGTACCTTCTACTCTGATGTGTTGATTACAACTGACAGGAAGGGGAGAAAGAGCAGCTAGCACTACTCAAGACAAGTTCAAACATGCATGTGTTAATCCAATGAATCACGTCTACCTTGCACTCTTTATAAGAACAGAGCATGAAAATTCCTGTTTATACTTGAACGTCCCTTCTATAATGAGTGGCCATTACTTTTTGCATAAAAAAAGGATTTTTTTTTTTAGATTTTAGATCATAGGCCATGTGTATGAGACAATCAAGTCTTGATAAAGTACATTATATTCATTGTGTGCAAATTGGTGCTTATGAGAATATTTCTGGGGAAAGGAGTCCATAGCTTTCGTCAGATTCTTTAAAGGGGTCTGTGACTCAAAAACAGTTAGGAATCACTGAATTAAGGATAGAAAACCCTGTGGTTTTATTAAATTTCATTTAAGTCCAGTTTAATGAGCCCTATAACCTTGCTGGAGAATGTGAAGGAACATCCTGTTATTTTGATTTTGAGTTTGTTGATCAGTAAATCAAAAGGTAATACTATGGCGTGACAAAAACTGAATTGTGTTTTTAGCAGCAAACTATCATTATTTATCCATCCATCCATCATCCAACCCGTTATATCCTAACCACAGGGTCACGGGATCTTTATATGTTTCCAATTAAAAATAATAACAATAAAACCAGATCATGATGGTAGTCTTAAGTGTGTATATCCCCCATCTGCAATGAGAAATAAAGCAAGAATACTAAATCACAGTATATGACAACAGTTCACAGGTAGTTTCCTGACTTGTTTCTTACACTGCCTCAGAACCATCCCTCAGCAACCATAAAGTGGGTGAAATAGGTTTGGGAATGTTATGCTTGTTACTGTATATGTAAGTCACATTAATCAGTAGTGAAACTGGTTCTCACATTACACCACTTTCTCCTATACCAAATGGTTGTCCTTGTCTATTGATTATGTCCAAGATGTCAGTATATGAGTCCTCAGTGTACAAGCTCTTATGGCAAGGGTCTTTGCTGTTTTCAGTCCTCAATCAATTTTGCAGAGCAATAAACATTTTAACTCTTAAAAGAAAATAATTTTATTGCTGCATACTGTATATTGCGGTGAAGTAAGACCTATTTCTTTGGGTACTGATTTTCTTAACCGATCCACTCAAATACAATTTTACTGAGACTTTCTGAAAGCAAAAGCAATTCCTGTCAAGTTTACTTTAGTGCTGTGATAGGAGCAAAACCATAAGGTTTGTTACTTTTAATAATGCTGTATTTTTTTTTGCTACCAGAGAGATATGCATCTTCATTGTATATTAATGGTATATACATTAAGAGACATAAATGAACTAACAGATATATTAGGGAAATGTTTCTGGATCACTGAATGGAGTTGCAACTCATATAGAAAGATGTTTTGTGGAATAAGATCAAATGCTGAATATCATATAAGATTAGCAAAGTACAACTGAAGATTTAACAACATACAAGGTGTGGCAGAAAAGTAATGAGACTGGCAACACTGCAAGCGATCTGGCAACGCTGCGCTGTTGTCCTTGATAGAGCACGTGTTATCAGTACCCTCCCATAGCTCAGTGCGAGTTTCAACTCCTTCCGTTAACTACGTGATTTTTGTGACTGCTATTAGCGAAGTTGTGTTTTTGGTTGTGCGTCACGCAAAATGGAACAGCGGAATTTGGAGCAACGTTGTGCCATTAAATTTTGTGTTAAGCTTGGAGAATCGGCAAGTGTGACGTTTGAAAAGTTAAAACAGGCCTATGGGGAACATTCTTTATCCCGAGCTCAAGTTTTTCAGGGAGGCCTTCAACTTCGAAAACCAATGAAAACATCAAATGTGTGAACACTCTTGTGAGATCAGACCGTCGTTTAACATTAAGAATGTTGAGTGAACAATTAAATTTGAACAGATTTACTGTTCATCAAATTTTGACTGAACATTTGCACATGCGAAAGGTCTGTGCCAAAATGGTGCCAAAAAACCTCACAATTGAGCAGAAGGACAATCGAAAAAACGCATTCCTGTGGTTCCCCAGCCCCCTTATTCACCTGACCTCAGTCCGTGTGACTTTTTCCTTTTTCCTAAACTGAAAAATGTCCTCAAAGGACATCATTTCGGGACTTTAGAAAACATCCAAAAGAGTGTAACGGACATGCTGAAGACCATACCGGTTGAAGACTTCCAGCGCTGCTATCAACAGTGGGAACAACGTCTGCATCGGTGTGTAGCTGCCCAAGGGAACTACTTTGGAAGGGGATAACATTGATGTTTGAAAAAAATAAAAACTTTGGTAAATAAAAAATCAGTCTCATTACTTTTCTGCCACACCTCGTATACCATTGTAAAAATAACATGGCTAAATTTATTTTCTTTTTTTCTTTTCCCCCAACTAAGATTCAGTAAATCTATTGCATGTGTTTTATTCTTGTTTGGTGTGATTTGACTAATAGTTTCAAATGTCAAATAAGTTACTACATTATGTTGTACCAGTAACGGAGCGAATACACTTGACTTTAGCATTCATAGGTTTCATTCTATTTCTCTGTACGTTTAGCATTCGTTTGCTCAGAGGTTGATACATTTGCTGCGTCCTGAGCAGTTCTTCTTTTCGCCACCCTATCGGGATTCTTCTTCTCTTCGTCAGCATCTTTTTGCGTTAAAATTGATTAGATGATTAAGTCAGTGTTTGTGTTGCAATTACTTAGTACGTTTTCTTTAATTTTCCACTTAAGTTGGCACTTAAGTCTTCAAACTGCCTCAAGAATGATTAAAGATATGAAGAGGTAGGGGAAGAGGTAGGGGACGTGAAGGCGAAGGTGGTAGGGATGAGAACGGCACCCGTATGCATGTGCCACAGAGCCACCCTGCTGGCCACTGCAGAGATGTTTCTACAAAAAAATAAAATAAAAATAAAAAGTGGAATAACCTTGGAGTTCAATCATCACTCCGAAAACGGATAGTAGACGTCACGTAGTATATGTGCACCAAATTTCAAGTCAATAGTTCAAACGGTTTGTGAGCTACAGGTGATTTAAAATCCTGGACAGACAAACGAACAGCCACGGTAGCATATCATTCATATATATATACTAGCGACTGGGAGCCCGATTGAATCGGGCTACAAATTCAACGTTTGTGAAATCCATACTTTCTCTGCAAAGAATTATTTGTTTTGTTAAGTCCTTGAAATGATTTTGTTATCATGCCACTGATTTGTGGTTAAAATAGACCCTTTCGGCCACCGCAAGGCACGGGCTGCTCGATTTCTTTCAACCCGTGCTGCATTTGCGGCTGCTAGAGCTTCTTCAGTCGCTTGTGCATGACTGGCACGATGTCTGTCAGCATTAGTAGAATTCTGTAGCGCATGTTCTTCATCTGTCCTTTGTGTCCGATTTGCACAATTTCTTTCAGCGTTAGTAGCATTTGTAGCTGTACGCTGCTCATCCGTTTCTTGTGCTCGTTGTGTACGTGTGGTCGCATTAGCAAGTCTATGTTCCACGTCAGTCATGTGACTTCGTTTCCTACGCATCCTTCCCGCGGCCGCTGCTCTTGTGGCTGCTCGAGGTATTGCTGCGAACACCATACATACGGATACTATCAAATTATATATAAGGATATACCTGTATATATGACAACAATGATGTATTTAAATAGCTTAATTAGTAAGTTAAAATTCATATACCTGGGCATTCCATTTAATTTTTTAATACTTACTGCTGTCAATCCTGCTTAAGCCAATTCAGGGATGCAGGAGGCTGCAGTTCATTGTTGCAGCATCAGGTACAATGCCAAACACAATGCCAAACCTTTATGGACAAATACTTTAGGCAATATAAAAATAAATAAATCTATTTTAAAATGTGACAATAAATAAAAACAAAATGAAATGTGGCCATGAATGCCTGTTTCAGGAAATGTTTTTGTCACCCTTTTCTTCATGTATTCATTTAATTATTTCTTCATTTATTTCTTTTAGTGGTGGTACATGCAACATGAAATGTTTCTTGCGGTGTACTAGTTTTGAATGGTGAAACAATAATTTCCCACTTCTATGTTTAGCCAGTGCAAACCTGTCTGTCACAGGCTGACCTGTGCCTTTATGGAGAGTGAAAGGGCTGCTGGGTTTCTTGTTCTTGCACTTTCATGGTGGTCTCACTCTTGTGTCTTTAAGTCTGTATCTTCTGTAGTGCTGCGGTTTGCTACCCCTCTATAGTGGATTCTTCTGTTCAGAGCTGCCCTAAGACAAGTGAGTTTTTCTGTTGTATGCTTTCAAGTAATGACACTTGGAAGGCATTGGTCTCTGCTACTTATGACGGATTGGCTCATACCCAGTGTAGCTTCTTTACCTATAGGAGAATTTAAAAAATGAATTGTAGGGTTGTGATTAACCCACTAACGTTTTGCTTTTAGAATCTGGCAGGGATGTTGACCCGCAGGCAAATGCTTCTAGGGAGAATGAGTTGGTTAACAGTGGTGGTCCAGTCTTTCTAACTGTTTCTGATGCTCAGACCTGCAAGCTGCAGGGTAAAGGTATGTGGCTTTAGTGCAGGTTCAGATTAACAACCTGATTGTTATGTAACATGCTGCACTCTGCTCCTCTTCAGCTTTGACTGTGTTGGCCACAGCGAAACTGTATGGGTAATGATGAACACTTTTATATGGAAATGTGCTGTTTTTTCATTTTTATTTATTTCTTTTTTTAGATGGTTACAAATGAAGAAAGTGTAGGAGTGGGTGTTTTGGTAGCCAAATTAAATTTGAGTGTTGCAATACAAAAAACTCTGCCATATTTTGGTGCCACAAATGACACCATTTAGACACTATTGTTTAATTACTAAATATACTTATGGAAAACCCCTTCACAAAGAATGCTTATAAAGGAATTTTTTTCGTAAAGCAAAACTTATTTCAGTTGGTATTGATTCCACCACAGGCTTGGAGCAAAACTTGTTTGGTAACGAATGTGACTAAGATCTCTTGACTTACTGAATATTGTGGGTAGAATTAGTGAAATTCACAATGATAACCTCTGGACAGTTCCAAGGGTTTTATCATATCCAATAGTCTAAGAATTAAGGAGCACTTTTAAATCTAGCTCTGATTACCATGTTGCAATTTTTTTTTCTTGAAAATGGTAAGAATTGATTGATTTCTCAAATGTTCATCTGCAAAAGATGCAGTAAAGGTTAAATTCCATAATGTTTAACATTGGTACTTGGGTCTGTTTTTACATAGTGTCACAGATGAGCGGGGACACTGCCTGGCCGGGACACCTGGATAGTCCCCGAGTTGGACGATACTTCTCCTCGGCCACAAGATGGCAGCCGCCCGGGTCTATTTGGGGGCCACAGGGACGGAGCTGGGACGCTCATTATGAAAAAACGTGGCCACTGCCAGGGGGCGCCCAGACAATTAGGGAATCCTGGATGGCAGCACTTCCGCCACACCAGGAAGTGCTGCTGGAAGCAATTCCAAGGACACCCGGAGTGCTTCCAGGTGCTTTCCTGACACTTCCACCACACCAGGAAGTGACGTCAAAGGGAGCACCTGGGGCTCATGTGGGTCATGATAAAAGGGGCCGCCTCCCACCAGTAGACGAGCCAGAGTTGGGAGGAAGGAGACGAAGCTTGTGAGGAGGAGAGAGGAGGTCAAAAGAGAAGAGAGAAAGAAGAAGAGAGTGAAGAGAGTTGGTGAAAGAAGGCATTGTGGTGCAGTGAGATTTAATAAAGAAATGTGTTTTGGACATTCTGGTGTCAGCCTGTCTGTGTCTTGGGGGTATGCTTTCCACAATAGTGAGAAGTGAAACAAAATAACACCTTTTATTGGCTAACTGAATAGATTACAATATGCAAGCGTTTGAGGCATCAGAGGCCCCTTCTTCAGGCAGCTTGTAATCAAATAAAAAAACAATCAATTGTTTTTACAATAGAAATTTTAAACCAACAGCACTTTTTTTTTTCTTCTTAAAAAAGTCTTTTGTAAAGAGTCAAGACAGTATTGCAATGGATGAGTAACAGATTTTATTGACCACTTTATTCATTTTGTATTTTACTAGAAAAATATTTAAAATACATAGTTTTGTAGTATTAGCTGCCAATAAAATAGATTACCAGACTTGCCAATTTTGTTTATCATGATTCTAAGTTTTATCATGCAGGTTGTGTTTGCATTCATTGCATAAAGTAAGTTTAATTTCAAACTCCCTTTGGGATCATCCATTCAGTGAAACCTGTATAAGGGGACCTTAGATCCTCTAACAAATTGTTAAAGGACCACACAGACCCCTTGGCACTTCTGGCATGCAAATGGTGAAGTCCACTTGCTACAGCAAATGTCTGTCCATTGTGGGGTCTATGTGGGGTTTTTGAAAGTGATTCTGACATAAAATGAGAAAGTGTGTGACATTAGATTCTGTACTTTGCTGTCTATTGCACCTGATGTTTGGCAAGCCCACTCATGGCACCACCAAACTGATTAGAGGCTGATAATGTAAATGCAAATCATTCCATAGTATCAATGCTGAGTCAAGTTCTCTTAAGTAACTAACTGGTCTTACATCTCAGACATTGAGGCCAAATTTTCAGCAGGAGGGACATTGGGGCATCACACCAGTGGCAAAGCTGCAGCTTTTTGGTGGTTAAATGTTTCCGTAAATGTACTGTATATTCTAGTAAATCTAACATGTGTTATTGTATATTCAATTGCTCCTGAATGTTTTATCATATGTTATTATATGTTTGTTTTTAATGTCATACTTCAAATTGAACGATTTAAGGAAATGCTTTAATAGTACCATTAACAATTTAATTAGGCACTGCAGTACTAGGGTGTTGTACCGTGTTAGCCATTATGAATGTAGAGAAGAGCCAAGCAAAATGACACCTTTTATTGGCTAACTAAAAAGATTACAATATGCAAGCTTTCGAGGCAACTCAGGCCCCTTCTTCAGGCAAGATGTAATACAGAAACTGAAGTTTCCTGTGTTTATATCCACACACTAGGACAAGAAACAACAATGGTAAATCTTTAAAGGAAAAATCTTAAATGTAAAAAATAAATAGGTTCACTCAGGCTAAGATTAATTTAACAAGAGAGAGAAAAACAATGTATGGTCAAGAGATTTTTGGATAAGATAACTGTCCAACAAAGTCCTTTGAAGTCTGTGATGAGTTTTTGAAAACAATATGGGTCTGTAGTCAGGTTATCTGTGTCAGTCTGAGAGATGCAAACAGTCCTCATACCTGGCCATAAAACTCTTGTCTCTATTCAAACCATGCTGTAATGTATTAAATTTTAACATGAGCTTAACTTCCCATTCTTTTCTCTCTTGCTGTGTTTTGAAGTTGCCCATAAGCACCGTGACTTTAAAGTCCCTCTTACAGTGTCCATGGCTGTTGAAGTGGGCCGCTACAGGCACCGAATAAATCTGGAACAAATGCACTTGGGCAACAGTCAGCTATTGATTGCAATGCAGCCTTTCACCTTAAACATAATGTAATGCTTCAGATATTATGTATGAACTGATTAAAAAGACTTGCATGGAGTGTTTTTATAACAATTCTACTTTTCTGAGCTGTCCCATAATGCATCGTTCCTTTTCTTTAAAGTCCCCCACACTCCCTTTGAAGATATTACCTCCTCTATGCTTTTTGCTTTGTTAGATCAGTCCTTGGAGCTGCTTAAATATCATGAGTGCACGCATAATCATGAATTGCCTAACCTCATATTGAATGAATGAGAAATACTTTGTTAGTGGAACAGACTGTCCCACGACTACCAAAAATGAGGCTTATTTAGCTTATTCTCATGTCAGTGATTTATATAATAATGCATTAGGAATTACTCACCCGGTTAGCACCACACGTACACAGGGATTTTAAGATTTTAAGTGTGTTTTTTTTTTTTTTGTTCTCTAATTTGGAAGCTGTGTAATTTTTCAGCTTTTTGTGGACAGTCAGATTTGGAAGTCTCTATCAAAGAGGGAGATAAACCAAGCACTTTAAAGAAAATTACAGGGAAAGGCTGGTAGCTTCAATGTCAAAGGTCTTTTACCTTCCCACAGCAGAAATTTCTTGTGAAATTCTGGGCTGACTTCTCAGGAACGTGAGGCCGAAGTTACTTTGTCTGATACAATAAATAATAATAAAAAAGTACTTAATTGCTGAAACTATGTATCACTTTGATGTCAAATGCAAATTAAAAGCAAAAGTGGCATCTCTGAATGACTAGGTGGTTATACAATTGACTAAGTGTAACATCCTCGTTGCATCAGAGCTTAGCATTCAGGCTGCTTTTTCTCCAAGTTGCTCAACTTGTATGGCATTCACATTAAATTTCTATTTCAGACTCTAATTTAATGTCCGTCTCATTAGCATGTTAATGAAGCATTAAATTTGACACTTGTGTGAGTCATGCAATCCTCCTGGTAGGCAACCTGAGACTTTTAGGTGTCAACATGGCAGGCAAATTAAAACTCTGGCCCAACTTTGAATTTGCTGTCAAGGTAGATGATACTTGTCCAGCAGTAGAGGGAAGTTTTCATATAGTAAGTGCTGAGAAGTACTCTGTATGAGCCATTTAGGTTATGTTAAATTGATAGAAGTATTTTCTTAGTTATGTTAACATGTAGAGGGAGGTTCTAATATAACATGTCACAAACTAAACTATAAATGGAATATTCCAATTATTTCTTGTCCCTCTGTCTACAGATTAGTCCCAGTTTAGTCTGCTATGCAGTTGGTAAGGCATGGAGGACAAACAGTTTCAAACCTTATTGTATGTGTAGAATGTACTGAATGTATTAAGTAAAGCATGTGTAATTTTACCATAGAGAAGGTAATAGAAAGTATAGAAAGTAACTGAAATTTAAAAAGAAAAAACAAAGTTTGTAGAAGAAACATTTTTTTATATTTTGCCTTTTATTCTGTGTCAGTAATCTTGTTCTGAATTTTTGTGATTTGTTCCTTTTTTTTAATTATCACTAAAACTTTTTTATAAAAGAACTTCATTGGACTGAGAAATTTCTTTTGTTACGCTTTTTTGTCATGCTGGATCCTACCTTGCCAACTCAGTAGCTGCTTAAATTTGGGAACCTGGAAAAGACACAAATACATACTGTGATGGAACCAGGGTGCCATTGAGCCCTAAACATGACCACACAAACACAGTCCTGGGTTCAAATAATGGTGTGTTTATTATAGAAATACCTCCAAATGAAACACAAAACGCATAGGTTATCTCTCCTATAATCACCTCTCCTCTCTCCACCGCACTGCCCTCCTCCAGTTGAGTGTTGCCTTCCTTCATCCCAGCTCTGACTCGTCTGGACAAGCGAGTGTGGGACCTTTTACAATGGGCGTCCAATAATTTATCAAGCTCAATAGGAAAGGAAAGAGTTTTCAAAAATTTCCTGCAATGACTTTTTAACCCTTTTGAAAAAAAAATCTTCTGTTTGACCATCAAACCAGGACGTCACAGCTACCTTAATATCTTCATCACTTGAAAACTCGAAACAGGAAATAATCTGAGGGAGCCAGGTCAGGACTTTAGGGTGGATGGTTCACCTGCTGGAACCCACATTCTTGGATGGCAGCCTGTGATTGACATGACATCCTCGTCTTTTCTCCTTGATTGACTCCTGCAAAGCGATCATTGTTTTGGTGTAACTATCCCCGGTTATGGTTGTCTTGTGTGCCATGCACTCCAGAAGCAAAAGTCCTTCAGTATCCCAGAAGACAGTTGCCATGACTTTGCCTGCAGATTTTTCTGTCTTGAACTTTTTTTGGTTGGGGGATGACTTGTGCGTTGTGGTATAGTGGGTCCACAGCTCACGACGAAAGAGCCACTTTTAAATAAATAATCACAGCGCTCGGGGCTTAGCGAGGGGGCATGGTAGTGTGCCTGAAGTGGTTCCCGGGTGGATTCGTGCTGCGGACGTTTCTCACCTAAGTGCACAGGTGAGAGACGGTCTGCTCCGTAATTGTTCCCAGGAACTGTTGATTGCTACAGCTGCCACGTCCATTATAAAGAGAAGCCCGAGACGGAAAAGAAAAGAAAGAAAAGAAGGAACGAATGGGAGGTTCCAGGAAAAAGCAGGAAGCAATGAGGAGAAAGAAGGTCGGTGCGGGAGAACAAGCGAGCGAGAGCAGGCTCGAGACAGCTGAGCAGACAGCCTGGGTGTCTGGCTGACACCCGGGGGAGTAGTAGTTGTGGTTGCTCCCGCAGAGTTTACTTTGAAGAGCAGGAGTGACCGGAAGGTGGAGGACTCTCCGTATAAGGCTGCAGAAGGCAGCAGGAGTTGGGACTTGGGACGTGGTGTCCCCAGCGTGAGAGCCTTGGTCGTTGGGGAATCCCAAGTCGCTGTTCGGTGGTGCCTACCGGAGCCAGGGATCAGTAAGGCGACCGACCAGTTTGTGGGAAGAGAGAAGGCCAGCTGCTGGTAGAGCGACTCCCCTGTTGAGGAGTCCAGATGGGAGGAGTAGGGGAGTTGCCGCAGGAAAGAAAACACCGGGCTTTGTTGTTTTAAAAGATTGCTTCCTGTTATATTTTAACCTTGTTGTTTTGAAGAAGACTTTTTTCTATTGTTTGTAACCTCCACATTTTCACTTGCTTTTATTTGATTATTTATTTATTGACTATTTTTGAAGCACTGCACTTTATTTGGACACTTTGTTTTTGTTTTGGTTGTTGTTTTTAATAAAAGTACTTGACACTTTTTACACCATCCCCTTGCTTTGTTGTTGCCTCACAGCTAAGCTCATCGGTGACATTACAGACAGTGACGAGTTCAAGGGCTCCCAGACAGCTGATGGGAGCATGGAGCGATCTCTGTGATAGACTCAAATCTCATCTCCAGTCACTAAACTGGAGCCTCGGTGGCTTTCTGACATGGGGTCAGCACTTTTGGAACCCATCTTGCACTGACCTTTGACATGCCCAACTTTTTATAAATTATTTTCCAGATTGTACCTGCCAAGATGCCAATTACTTCAACTTTTCTGGAAACCTTAATTTGTCTGACTGACAAAATTAAATCTTCGACTTTCTTGAACATTTCTGTGGAAGTTGCTTCCACAAACTGCCCAGCGAAGATCATTTTAAATGGACTCTCTGCCCTACCTTAACTGCTTGCTCCAGAATTTTACTTTGTAGGATGATGGGGGCAGACTCACCATAAACTTCAGTCATGCATTCATGGATCTCCTTTGGCTTTTTTCCCTTTTTTTGTGAGAAATTGTATTACAGAACATTGCTCCAAATTTTGTTACTTGATTCACATGAGGACTCTCCTGACATCCTGTCTCACGGATTGTTAGACTTGCAGTGAGCCACAACTGTGCGTGAGTAACCTTGAGACCTGTCACAACATGCCCAGATTTGTTTTAATATGCTTGCTACTTTCTTTCATACTCAGGTAGATAAATTATTGAACACCCCTTTTATTGAAGACCTGGGAGTTCTTCCGGTGCCAGGCTGCAGCGTGTTGGAAGTCCCTCCTGGAACTACGGAAGTCCAATATAGTAGGAAGTGTGTCTTCCTTCAGAGTCCTCTTGTGGCACCCACAGACCCCAGCAGGACTGTGCTGCCGGACTACAACTCCCGGTATTCCCTGCTAGTTCCTGAATGGACGCTGATATGGAAGACTGCTGCCATCTAGCACCTGGGGGGGCCAAAAATCACCCTCAGAGATGGTCCTTCCCTGTCTTCTTTTACGCCGACCAGGGAAGGCATTATGCCCATGTCTAGTTAGGACTCATATCCATTTATCTGGGGCTTCTCCTCTGATTGGGATGTCCATCCATCTCTTAAGGCATCCTTCTCTTTCTTGGCCGGGATGCCTTTGTGTTCACTTGGGGCCTCCTGTCCGGGTAAGTGATCTTCAGAACTCCTTGCCAGGATGCCCATCCATCCCATGTGCCACCTATAATGCTTAATCACCAACACATTTTTGAAACATGGCAGCCATTTCAGTCCTTTCTAGACTTCACTCCCACCTTCAGTACTTAAACTCTGCTGTAAACAATTGTCTTTGTGGAATGTGGCTATCTAATCCTTAATCACAAGAATACCTTTTGGGGACAAATGTATAATCTTTTTCTCCATTCCATAAGGAGAACTTTAAATATAAATGTAGTGTAGGACAAGTGTCTTAGGCAGGTGTAGATATGTTTAGAGGAGGGATCTTGACACCTTTCTGACTGAAGATATTGCTGTATTCAAATAGATAAAGGGAAGCATGCCATTCAGTTTTTGTGGTTCAATTTAAATCTTTCATCTTTATACATGAATTAAGCTAAGCTTCACACACAGTCCGTGGGCTGAGATTTGAAATCCAGGATTCTGGAACTCTGAGGCAGTAGTGCAAATCAATGTACTAGCATGCCGCTCTTGAGTTAACCATAATGTGAGGGCATCTGTCAAAAAGTTGATGGAGTGGGGTCATGATCCACAATGTTACAGAAAATTTACAGAACCGCTGTTTAAGGAGGTAGCACAGTTTTGTAATGGGAACTATTGCAGGGTAATCTTGAAGTGGGTTTGTACATTCAAGAAAATCTTCAAGTAGCACACAGTTGAAGCAATTCTGTGTTGTAAGCTGTCATTATTGTTGGTGATCAAGCCTATGATTATGGCATCATCACCAATTTTATGGTCAAGTTAGAGCTGTGTTACCTGTGCAATAACTATGGCCATACAGTCATAAGTGAATGAGTACAGAAGTTGGCTCAGCAAACTACCCTGTGCAGAATATTAGTGTGGAGGATGTAATGCTGAGGTCTCCCAGTTAGGACATCCAAAATCCAGATGGAGAAGGGAGCGTTTGGTGATCATCATTGATGGTACAACAGTTTAAAATGGTGAATTATACCCTAAAAACAGAACTCTAGCATAGCAGCTTTTATTACCCAGATGTGCCAGGATGATGTGATATGAAAGAGATATATGGCATCATCTTGGGACCAGTTTTGATGATAAGCAGACTGGAGTTAGTCCAGATTATATGGATTATTCTGTTTAATGTGTCATAGCACCAGTCTCTCAAAATATGACATCATAATGGGAGTGCCAATAGTCTGTAGTCATTCAAACAGTCCAGTTTTTGGGGTAATTGTAGTTTTGGAGCAAGCAGGGACAATATATTCTCTCAGTGAAATATTACAGATGTACTTGAAAATGCCAGCCTTTTTGGTCACTACATGCTTTTAAAATGTGCCCTGAAACTCCACTCTGTCCATATGCCTTAGCAACATTTATTTGTTTAAAACTCCTCCTTGCATAACTTTAATAGGACACATATTGTGCCCAAAAATTATTGTGAGCAAATTAACCAGAAGATGAAAAGAAAGCCAAAATGAGTAGTGAAGGGTCAAAACCGGGATGACAATCAGAATGGAGAGGCTGATGCCAAGGAACAAAACGAAAGCAAAAGTCAAGGTCAGAAGAAATTTTTTTAACCAAAATATTAATCCTACTACTAAGAAGTACTTGAATGATTAACTAATAACTGCTAAAGATTGCACAGCTGTAATTTCCACCAAGGGTTAAGGTGATGATTTGCCAGAAACGCCAACACCCATGGTCACATGACCAAAATTCAACAAGGCATTGCATAAGTAAAATACAATTGTAATAAAAGTCAACTATTAAATTACTGAACCAATCTTGGAACTGACTTTGAAAATGAAAAATACATGCCAAACCAAAACAAGTCAAACTGTACGTATAACAAATGACAGTTGTTTACAGAAACACAGGCATACGTTGAAAAAAATGTTTCATGTCATTGTTAAACATTATTGGGTGCTGAATTAAAAAATGGAAAACTTTTTTCTCCACCATGTAACATGTTTTGACAGAACATACATCTTAGCTACCAATTATATATTATTGTTTTTAAAAAAATATAATTAAATATCAATATCTTTTTTAATAGTAACTTGTTCTAATTTAATATTTTCCAATATTAAAATTGATGTTTAAGGCAAAACCATTCTTTATTAGATAAAAGGATCAGAAAATAGGTGGAATTGAGCACAGTGATGAGTCCTGGCAGCAGGTAGCAGATATGTCTGCCCTGCTCTGTCCTTCCCACTTCACTGGAATGGAGCAAAAAGACCTCAGTGTGACTCTGTCAGTTGAAGAATGTACTTGTAAATGTGAAGAGTTTCTTTTTTTTTGCTGCACCTTTAATGCACATTATGGCCTCTAGTGGTTCTGTGTACAGTCCTAAAGTTGTTTTGCTATGGTGGTGGAAAGTTTGTAGTGGGAAAAAAGTCAAAGAGCATAACAGGTTTTGTGAACAAATGCTTATTATGCATCCTTTGAAATAAAACTTGGTGACTGGGACAAAATGTGGGCACCCTCACAGTATCTTGTCTATTGTCTTGTTTCTTCAACATAAGTAGAGCAAAGTTAATAAGAAGGTGCTTACTTGTTGGTATTCCTGTGATTGTTATTTCTGTTCCTGTAAAATATAACAAAAATAATCAGGAATATTTTGTTTATCCTAATCTTCCTTTAGCAATAAGTCCTGTACCACATTAGTATGAGGTACCAGGCCTTACTCCACCTGACAGTTTTGAAAAGTATTTTGGAAAGAGAAAGTATTTCAGGTGACAACGAATGATTTGAAACAAGAAACATTAAGCAACATCAATTCAGTCAGGATGAACTTAATGATTTAGTTAGAGATTCAAGCCTTCCCAAAAATGCTGCACAGCTCTTGGGGACCAAATTAAAGATAAAATCTTATTACATCCACAGACAACATTCTCTTGCTACAAAAAGTGTTTGAAGTATATTTCAAGAAACTGCATCTTTGTTTTACTGCACTGATATAAATGGCCTAGTGCTGAAACTTGGCAGAGATTGCAGTGCAGAAGAATGGAAACTCTTTATAGACTCAACTAAACTAAGCCTTTAAAGAGTTTTTTAAAATAGTAACAAACATGCATCACGCTCATTCTGCGCATTTGAAAGAAACCCATGAGAACTAAGAAAATCCTGAGAAAAAGAACTACAACGAATACCATCAGTCCATGATTAAGATGTGAGGACCTGAAAGTTTTGTGTATCTTACTGGGTCAGCAGTCAAGACATGCAAAATTCCTTCTTTTTTTCTGTGAGTGGGACAGCAGAGCCAAGAATTTACATTTGTTTCGGAAAGTTCGGCCAGCTGGAAGAAAGCTACAGGTTGGTGCCAAAAACAACATTAGATCTAGCTTGGTGGATCCATACATCTGCTTCTACCACTGCTTCTTATTAGGCTTGGTTTAATGAGGCAGTTCGTCAAAGCCCTATTAAGAGATGGAACTTGTTTCATGTATTTAGACTGAAAATTTCTGTGTTTGTCTGAGGCTGAATTAAAAGAGGCAATTCTTGCCAAACCTGATATCAGAAAACTGATTTCTAATGCAGAATTTAAGGGTGCAATTAACGACCTGGAACAAGAGGGTTGGTTATTATTCAAAGAAGTAATTTCCAAGTTTTAGGTAACAATAAAGATCCAAACTATAAAGAAACTGTGAAAACTTCATAAAGTGTAAAGAATTGAGTTGTGACATGAGTCTCAAAAGTTCACTTTTGGTATTTACATTTGGAATATTTCCCTGATAATCTTGGAACAGTAATTGATACCCTGATACATATGAAAGATGGGACTTTCAACATTGGGATGTCAGTATGTTGGTGGACTGTTGCTGTACGATTCTTGGGAACGCACCAGAAAAAGTGTACAAGCGACAGGCCATTAAATGAAGTTTTGGATCAAAAAAATGAAAGTGACAAGACTTCAGAAGTTACAGTACTGTATATGTAAGTCAATGGATATGTATTGTTGTTTTCTTATATATGTTTAAAATATTATTGACTAAATAGTTTCATTTTAAATTGATTTAAATTGATTTTAAAATTGTGTAATTTGTTAGGTTTTAATGAAAGATCTTTTCAAATTTGTACATAAATGTCACAGAATGGAAATATTCTAATTTTATTTTTTATTGTGTTTATGATTGTAAATAAAAATAACTATTGACAATTAAAACAATTTTTGATGTGTTTACTTTTGCAGACCTGTTTTATGCAATAGTGTAGGCAATCAAATGGCGGGCTACTTTTTATTTCAATCAAAGCATAATGTAGTCAACATTAAGTTTATCAGGGAGAGAAAATGCAGTTGAAATTGGATTTAGCACTACTTTGCTATCGGTATACATCCCTAAACCCTGCATGAATCACTACTGCTAGCACTTAAAAGAAGTAAATGCCAGCACTGTTCACATACATATGAGCCTGTGTATTAAATTCTTTGTTTTTCATATGAATAACTTATACTAGAAAAGTACTGCTAATGTTATGACCCATCTTCAAGGATGGCACGCATATTCAAATTATTTGAATGAAAATCTATACATTGGTGTATATATAAATGGTTATCCATGTGGGCTTGTTGAAAAACTGAACAAGCCATAATGTGTCAGACTTGTGTATTTCTTAAATTTTTTGTGTGTTTCATCATGTTAGACAACCTTATGCTATTTTTAAGTTTGTTTTTGAATATCTCAGTTCCTTATATGTTTTCTGTAAAGATGCTTTATTTAAGCACTAATGCTGAAGAAGGAAGTTGGCCACTCAGTAGACATTCTGAGATCACCATCAACCTGAGCTGCCAGTGAAGTCAGTTTGCTGCATACATTTTCTCCCAGTTTTTTGTCTCTGATGATGATCCAGCCATTCTGAAAGAAAAAAATAAAGCATTCTCTACTCTCCTACACTGACATAATGAGACATTTTCTAACAGCACTGCTATGAGTGGCACTAGCTTGCTACCAGTATATGTTTCAATGTGTTTTAGAGAATTCAGTTTGCTGTGATTTTGAACTGGTACTATGTCTTCTGGCTCAGATCCTCTTCTTTTGTTGCTCTTTTTTAACATGGTTAACATTATAAAAGATGTGTAAAGTTTTTCACATCTAGCCTATTGCCACCAACAGAAATGACAGAACAATAGAGCAAAGGTGGCTGTTTTTTATTTAACAACTTATGTTAAAGCACCAATGCGGGGAGGAACCAATCTAGAGTTAGTATTTTGTAATAATCAGGATAGAACTGAAGATGTAGATGTGATTGAACTACTAGGGTCAAGTGACCACAATATAATACAATTCTCAGTATTTTGGAACAGAGACTTTATTTAGGTCTGTATTTTAAATTATAGTCCTGCTGATGAACATTTTTTTAGGCCAAAACTGACCAGATTTTGGTTTCTGCTTTTATTTTGCAGCCGCTTTGAATTATTACTAATCTGTCAGCCATGTAGCAAGATATTGCTGTTGTAATATTTTACCATAAGAACACATGGAAGGAAGTCAGTTAGTTTAACACAGAGGCTTGCCCCTTGTTTTAAATGAGTGCATATTTCATGTGGTGGGCAAAAATTCTATTAATGGTGGTGCACTTTTGAACTTTACAATACTGAGCTTACGGGTTTGTGTGACTATACTATGTCTGTAAAGTTAAAAACTATGAAAACCTTGACTTGAAGAAACCCCTCAAAAACAAACAATACCATTAGAAATATTTGACCTTTTTTTAAATTTTTTATTAAAAAATGAATAAACTGTTACTGCTACTCTATGTGGGTGGCACAGTGGTAGCGCTGCTGCCTCACAGTTAGGAGACCCGGGTTCGCTTCCCGGGTCCTCCCTGTGTGGAGTTTGCATGTTCTCCCCGTGTCTGCGTGGGTTTCCTCCAACAGTCCAAAGACATGCAGGTTAGGTGCATTGGCGATCCTAAATTGTGTGTGTGTGTGTATGCCTTGTGGTGGGCTGGCACCCTGCATGGTGTTTGTTCCTGTGTTGGCTGGGATTGGCTCCAGCAGACCCCCGTGATCCTGTAGTTAGGATATAGTGGGTTGGAGAATGACTGACTGCTACTCTATGTTGCATTGTCACAATTAATTATGTGCTACTGATTTACCCTTCATTCCTTCTGGTAAAATTTCCTGTATCTAACAACCTATTATGTACTATTAGGCAATTTATTATTTATTACAATGCTTATCTGTACCAACATTAAAGGCTTTTATCACTTTCCTGCAAACCAGAAAAAGACCTTGTACTTTCTATTACAGCTGGAATGTTGAACTACAAGCGGACAATGAAGCAAAGGTAAAAATACGAGAAGAACACAACATAATGTTCTCTCAATCTGCTTACTCCTATCCAAGGTAGCGGGTTGTTGGAGTCTATTCTGGCTCCCAAAGTAAAAATAAAACACATTATTAACATTATTATTTATGTTAAGATATAATCAGCTTTTTAGTAATGGTACTGCATGCAGGGCTCTGTAAGAAAATGTGTTATCATATACTTTGTACATTTATTATAAAGCAAACTATGCTTTTTTTAGATGCAAATGCAGTTTATGTGTAAACTACAGTTGTACCAGAATGAAGCAGACTAGTATTAGCAAATTCAAACAAAATGCTTTCTAGTTGTCTTTATAAGTGACATGTATGAAAACTAAAACAAATAATAATAATAATTGGACAGTGCCAGTAATTGAGTGGCTATTTGAACACGTTTGGGTAATTGAGAGACTGAGACAAGATCAGCACATGCCCCGTACAGAATTCAAACTTCTTGCACTATAAAGATGTACAATATAGGCAGCAGGGTCCCCTGAAATGCATTTTTATTACTTACTAGCCATGTGCGCCCAACTACGTTGCGCGTGTTAAAGTTGTCTGTGAAGGGCTCCCTGTTTAAACGCGGCTGCCAGTCGTGAACTGGGCCCTTCGTCGCACAGCATTATGATTTTTTTTATAAGGGAAACAAAATTACAAAAGAAAACCCTTGGACATTGATTCGATAGAAATGGCCTACTCGGAATCACTGCCTGAATAGTAATTATGTGGTGGTGTAGGAGCATTTCTGCTTCTGTCCGTTCACAGTCCGTCTCGTTTTCACGACGCTGTCGTTTCCTCTCACGATCTCTTCTCAACCTTTCTCCAATCTCGCAGGTTGCTTTGTGGAAATCCAAAGAGTAAGGCAATATACACGGAGCAATGGTTATAAAAGGGGGACAC
Source organism: Polypterus bichir lapradei (assembly GCA_026402145.1). Classification (NCBI taxonomy): domain Eukaryota; kingdom Metazoa; phylum Chordata; class Cladistia; order Polypteriformes; family Polypteridae; genus Polypterus; species Polypterus bichir. Next base: position 43,445,858 of record JANRMT010062807.1, read on the forward strand.
ATAGGTATCCAGGCTCTTTAAAGCATAAATAGGGATCACTTCACTGACATGTGAGCAAGCCACTGTACAACTGTGAGACGCGCAGCACTCGCCGGCTACAACGTAACAATAATAATTTCCGGAACGTGCTGTTACGTTGTCATTCATTTTACCCACTGTCTTTCTTTCATTCATATGTTACGTAGGCACGTACCTTTTATCTTCAGCAATCTCATTCTCTAACCAGGCCTCAGGAGCTAACCAGTGTAACACTGTCCACCACTCCTTTCGTTATTCCGGTAGATTGTTGACATCCGTAAGTAACAACAACGTACTAAACTGGAAGGTGATCTACGCATGCATGGAATTCGCGGACAAACAAAAATAAAGATCTAAATGAAGATCTCTTTAGTTAATTTAAAGCACAACAATTTGTTTAGTTTGAATGTCTGTGTTTTGAGGTGTGACTGGCGTACTACAGTCTTCAGTAGTATAAGCCTGGAGGAGATTCTTAATGCAATTGCCTATGTTTTAGCTGTCTCTCTACTGCCATCTAGTGCTTCTTCTAATTCATTCGCGGACAAACAAAGATCAAGATCCAAATAAAGATTATATATAGAGATACTGGTCTATGGTTGATTTGCAGTATTACAGGAAATTGAATGGCTGTGAAAAAAGGAAACTATTTCGTATTTTGTCATTTATGAATTCATTTTATAAATCCACTTATTAAAATACAGCTTCACAGGTGACTACAGAATTTTCATGTGCCAGCAGAGGTAAGGCAGGATCCAACACTAAACAAGGCACCAATCCATCTTGTGGCACACCAAAATAGATGCCCACACAACATTTAATTTAGAGTCACATTGAAGGTTATTGACAGGCCAAGAATATGCAGCAGCCCAACAGTGGGTCACGTTGAGTTTTCTCTTACTGTCCATGGTGGGGCAGTGCCTGAAGCAGATATGCATAACTGACAAACCCTATGTTTAAAACTGAAGTATTCATTTGAGGAGTGGGGAGAGTGTAGCTGGAGTTTTGAGCACCATGACACACTGACATTTGATGAAGTGCTGGGGGATGTTTGGAGGTTTAGGTCTCCTTTGTGATACAATGACAATGACGGGCAACAATCCAATAGGGGCTGGACAGTGTTTCCCACAACATACAGTACTTGCATTTGATTGATGAGTAAGGATGTGAGCAGGTGAGGTTCCTCTTTCTGTTGAGAATGCCACAACTGGCAGGTGGGGACAGTTGGGAAGCTCTGATAAGCATGGTGCACTTAAAAACACTGCAGGTATGTGTGGCAAGTATGGTATCGGTTCAGATGAGAGCTCTGTTGAAGATCAGCTGTCTTGGTGCACACATCCAGTGCAGTGTGGGGGTGAGCAGTGGAGTACTATGTAACTCATCTAGACCTGGATAACATGAGGCCTCCTGGCACAAGGTTCTGAGCAACAAGGAATAGAGGAAAATCTATTAAAGTAATTTGAGTATGAATAAAGGACCCAAAAGCTAGAGAAGAAGTTATTTACTGGGGAGGACTCAAAGTTGGAATGGCTGTTTATGCATATGAGAGTACGGGCCACAGATTTAAAGGATTCCTTCCAGATTACATTGTGTAGAGAAAACTGCATGAAGGCACACTAGGTAATTTAAGGGGGCTGGCATCCAATGGGATTGGAGGAAGGGATTCCACAGGCATAGAAAACACAGCAAACACCAGTTCCCTAGCTGAGAAAACCAGAAAGCACAGACAGGTTTCTCTAAGTACCAGTAAAAACCACTGTCAAATCGGCACCAACATGCATTGAACCTTGTGTGTGGCCAAGGAGTAAATGAAACCATAAGACCTTCCTGACTACCAATACATTTCATGACGGCTAGTTATAAAAATAAATCCTTTAGCTTTTTTAAGCAAAAAACAAATGAAAATTCCCAAAAGACCATTAACAGTGTTGTGTGCAGGAAGCTAGAAGTCATTCTGTGCATCAGGGCCATCTTAATTCTTGGGCATGCTGAGCAGTTGCCTGGGGGCCCCATGAGCACAGGGGCCCCATGCTGTATGGTTTACCAATTGAGTATCATTTATATGTTGAAATTCTTGTGTTCTTCAAGGCTCAGGTTATATTGTTCAAATGTTTGTGTTGATTAGTCTTTGCTGTACAGCATGTTTTTTAATGTTTAAACACTGATTTTGTTGGAAATACCAATACAATAGATATATGTTTAATTTTATCGATCATTTACATTTTTATTCCTGTGAGTGGTTGTGTAGGTAGGGGCCCCAGTGCACTGCATTGCTCGGGGGCCTATAATGCTGATAAGATGGCCCTGCCACGCATCATGTCTCTTTGCACATCAGATTCCAAGGAATAAGAAAGTACACACTGCATCATAAATTTATGCATCCGCAATTCAGGTGCCAGCAAACTACAAACTATTTCCTTTTTAATGGCTAAATTCATAAGTGAACATTTGGCATATTCTATATTTTATGAAAGAAACAAAATTACTGATTTCATTTCTAAAATTCTTCTTTTGATTGTATAGTTTGAAGAGTCTACTAATGTGGATTGCAATGCACTTCTGCTTCTTTATGAAGAGCACTTCCAAAAGTAGTTTTTATTTTGAAATTTTGTCTGCCTTAGACAGTTACTTAGATTTGATGTGACAGTGACCGGTACAGTACATATGATGGGTACATACTGTACATGGGAGCTATGAAAAAATACTCAAAGTCAAAGAAGTAACAGCACAATAAAATCATTGTTTTTGCACAGAGAGAGATTTACAGCTAAATCTGCTGGAATTTCATGCAGCTGTACATGAAGTAGTAAAACTTGTAGAAGTTCTAAATGGCATTAAGAGAACGCCATGAAATCAATATGTTGTCAGACAGTTTTTCAAGGATTTCACAGAATGTTCCGAAGTGAGTTAAAACTGCCTGTGCACTTTGACATACATTTATGGACTGTGTGTATCTTTTACTTGAGCTACTGCAAACATATCACTAGACTGTGTGACTGTGGGGGCAACCAGAGAGGCCCAAACCACAGACACAGTAATGCACCATGTGTTGATTGAATAAAATAAAGAATTTGTATTCCTCTCCAAAGCCTCCCACCAACTTGCCTTCCTGTAATAAATCACAAATACAATTATAAATACAATAAACTAATAATTTTTTTCTTCTTCCATCCTTCAGCTGAGAGTTGCTCACTTCCTCCCGACTCGGACTCCACGTGCTATGGAAGCGGGCTCCTTTTAAGATGAACCCGGGGATATTTCCAATGACGTTACATGGCCAGTTGGAATCACTTCCGGGGTACAGGAAATGCCAAGGAGATCCTCTCCTGGCAGCACCCTCTAACATCCCTCAGGGGACCCTACCAGGCTGCACTTCTGAACTCCAACTCCCATGCAGCCCTGCAGGTATCCAGACTTGGATCCTACATGAGGGACATTGCCACTTAGAATGGTGGGGGATGAATTGCTCCCCTGCTGGTTCCTGACATCTTTGGGCATCCCAATCAGGACACGAATCATAAGGCATCCCATTCGTCATCTGGGGCATTTCCAACTGGAAAGATCATAATCTGTTTGAATAGACAAAATTAGTACCTTCAAGAGAAAGTTCATACTATGTATTAGACAATTATCTAATGTAATGGACAGCCGGGACTCTTGCCTGTCCGGGATGCCTACTAAAGGGAAGGAGCTTGCATGAAGCAATACCTTACCTGGGAACGACAAAGGGCAGGGCCCCTGGCTTGCTATGGAGCCACGGGTTTGGAAAATGAAAGCTCAACACTGCTGGAGCCCGTGGCCAATGCCAGGGGGCAATTGAGGAATGGTTGAGCCCTCCTCGGCAGGACTACTGCCACACCCAGCAGTACACCTGGAGCACTTCCGGGTTCTCTATAATAGGAGATGCCTCACTCCATTCAGGGAACCAGAGTCAGGAGGAAATGGACAAAGCCTGAGGGAGGAGTGGATGTGAAAAAAGAGAGAGAGAAAGGAGAAGAAAGGACTGTGTATTTGGTGGTTTGGTGCAAGTGTACTGTGATGCAGGTGCGAGACAAAAGAAAAGCATTTCCCACTCTGAAAACATCCTGTATTGTGCTGGGACTTGCGCCTCTGTCTATTGTGTAGGGTGTTTGGGGAGTTGTGCGCCCCCTGGTGTCCACACTAACTAGACATGAACCCAATGTCTGTTATGAATAGCAAAATCTCTCACAGTTTATGGATAAAAAAAATCTTTACTAAGCCATTGTAGAAACTTTACATTCAGCTTCATAGTGTGGCATGTGGCTGGTGGTGGTACCCAGCCGGGACGCCCAAGAGGACCGGAGGAGGGCTTATGCCTCCTCCAGACAACAAGGGGGTGACCGCCCTGGTTGCTGTGGGGGCCACGGGTACAGGGCTTTGAAGCTCAACCCTGTAGGGGCCTGTGGTCTCCACCAGGGGGCGCCCCAATGCCTGGAGAGCCCTGGACCTCAGCACTTCCGCCACACCCAGAAGTGCTGGGGGGAAGAAGAGCAGGGACACTTGGAGTGCTTCCAGGGATGCAGCCGGCACTTCCGCCACACTGGGATGTGTCGGCGGAAGATTTCCAAAAGACACCTGGAGCACATCCGGGTGCTTATAAAAGAGGCTAGAGTCGGGTGGAAGAGGACAAGGTCTGCAGGAGAGAGAAGGTGGCAGCCTGAAGAAGAGGCATAGTGTGGTGTTGGCCTGGACTTTGGGGGAGTCTGTGGGTTGTGTGGCACATATCATTGTAAATATAGTTGTAAATAAACATGTGGTGGTGAATTTACCATGTCTACCTGTCTGTGTCCGAGGCTCGTTCCACAATAGTTATGTATTAGAAGAAAGACTGGAACACAAAGAGCGATCCATTCAGAAAATGTGGAAAGAGTAACCACACCCACTGAAGAGTTGAAGTATTTAATAAGAAAATTTCAGAATTGAATCTCTGGGTTGTATTGGAAATACACATCCTTTGCTTATTAGTCATATTTTATTGTGTTTTATCGATTAACTGGACATAAAATTTACCCATTAACCTCGTATGTTCTTTTCTAAGTGAAGGATAGGAAGAAATGTCAAAAGCAACTGTACAACTGTTACATTTAAGCTCTTATCTGTCTTACTGTCTGTATTATGAATTCAATATGCAATCCTATGAACCACTGTGGCACTGAGGCCATCTTTACTTCCAAACCTTTACGTCAACCCAGTTTACCACTAATAGAGGGCTTCACAAGACCATCCTCTTGTGCAGCTAGATAAGGAATGATCAATCCTTACTTCTTGAGAGACATGTGATTTAAGCTTTTACCTTATTTGTTTGCATCAAAACCAATAGCAGCAAGTATAAGTAATGTGAAGAACTGCACAAGCTGGGTGGGTTAAAGTCTTTATAGAGTCTTAGATGGCAGTTTCCATATGGCTTCTTTTCTTTAGTTCTGATTTTGTTTATTTGGTAAATTATGCAGTAGATTTAGAGCCCTTTGCTTTCTGCACACTTTACTCTGTTGTAGATTTCATTTTAAATTCATCAATTTCAATCTAAACCCAAGAAGCCATGGTGACAAAGTGAAAACATGTTTCAGAACGGTTAGCTGTAGTAAAATCAAAGAGTCTGAAAACAATATAAAGAAGACATTAAATGTAAGTATGGTGTATGAATTTAATTATTTTAAATTGTGAATTGTGAATTGTTAATGTCTAGCATTCAAGAAAAAAAAGTACAAAAATGTCAGATCACCCCTGATTATAACACAACATCCTCATTTGCACTTTTTCTAATCCAGTGTTAGAGCGGCAACCCAACCAAGCTAGTGACAGGGCACCAATCCATCACAGAGCCCACTCATACTTCTTTTTTATATAATTTATTAATCCCCAAGGTGAAATTGTCTTTTTGTACATTCACACACTTATACAGTACAGACTTTCCAACAAAAATAATACCCAAGTCTTTGGATGTGGAAGGAAAAGCACCAGGAGAAGCAAATCCATACAGGTGCAAAGAGAGGGTAATAATAAAAATAATAATTAATTACATTTATATGGCGCTTTTCTTGCTACTCAAAGTGCTTCACATAGATGAAGGGGAACCGCATGGACCATCACCAATGTGTAGCACCCACTTGAATGATGTGATGGCAGCCATTAATGTGCCAGTACACTCACCATACATTAGCTATTAGGTGGTGAAGGGGTGAGAGTGAAAGCCAATTAGAGACAGGGGATTAGAATGGAAAAGGCCATGATGGACAGTTTTAGCCAGGACATAAGGATACACCTTACTGTTTTTGAAAGATGCCCAGGGATCTTTAATGACCACACAGAGTGTCATACCTCAGTATTATATCTCATCTGATGGACGGCGCCATCACTGCAGTTTGGCATTGAGATCCACACACAGACCACAAGGTAAGTTTCACCAAATCTTCTTCCAGCAGCCACCCAAGCTTTTCCTAGATGATCACTCATCCAGGTATATACTGGGCCCAAACATGCTTAGCGTCAGGTGGATGACCTGTTCTGAAGTGCAGGTGGTGTGGCTGCTTACAAACTCCATGCAAACAGATCAAAGCTGAGTTTTCAAAATAGGACACTAAAACATTAGGGAGCAGCGCTAACCCCAGTGCCATCCTGCCGCACCCTTATTAAACAACATTTTATTGTTGATAAAATTGAGTATTGCTTTTATTTCAGTGTTACAGTTGGAAGCCAAAGGTGTCTACTACAAGGAACAGAGGAGTCATTTTTAAAAATGTAATAATTGATACCACTGCTCATGTAAATTATAACAAATCCAGCATTCATGAACAGAGTAGCTTTCCAGTAGCTGGGTAAAATAACAAACAAATGTGTTTTAATTAGTAAAATACCTAATGTTTTAATAAAACATCCTAAACGAAATAGGATGAGAGATTAAAAATTAAACAAAAATACATTGATTTTGTGAGTTTTTTTTCTTTCTTCTCCAGGGTTACCAGAAGAGGGACACATACAATTTTAAATACATTATTAATTGAGAAACAAATAAGACTGCAAAGCAAGCCATTAAGCAGGACAAAGCAGTATTTTGTAGTTATTTATTATCACAAAGTAAGTGAAATGCATGCTTGACTAGTTGTGGAAGTATGGATGAATATTCAGATTAGTTGTAGCTAAGCAGTAAAATATTAAAGATCTGCATCAATAAAATAAACTGTGGTTAAATGAATGAATAAATGCAAAACATTTGATGCAGGAAAATTTCACAGAAACATGTCCAATATTTTCTCCTTTCATAAACTTAAACTTAACTTAAATTTTGATCTCTGTTACTTTCTACGCTACTGCATTACTGGAAGCTAATTTAGTTGCTTGCTCTTATTAAATTTATGTTTAAAGACACCTCCCTTGTTATGAAAAGGATCTCTGCTTTCCTTTTTAACAGATGTACTTTAATATTTAAAGTATTTACTGTACTTTTTCTGCAAACTCCATTATTTTCCTGCCTGTACTCCAATACCATCACAAGGTCAGTCTATTTAGATACATTCAGATTGTCTCTTATGAGCTTGTTCACTGTGATCTTTCATTCTGTTTTTATATTAATAATTGCTTTTTAGTGTTCTGTTGAATTATGGTGATCAGTGTAGCTTTTGTGTTGATAAATAGTGAACACCTTTCAAACTTACATTAAAATTCCATTTTGTAAAATACTAAAATGTGAAAAGGTTCAGAGGGGACTCCAAACTCTGTAATGATTTATCAGTCAATATTAGAGAGGCCATATGACACTGTAAATCAGCCCCAAAGACTCATTATTTTACCATACTGTTCTCTCATTTTTGGAGCCATTCATTTTGCCTTTTAATAACAGTAGCAATTACTGTGATAGAATGAACTAAGTTGTTCCCATTCTGTTTCTTTTCTCAGGGTGACCTGATAAAGTTGGAGCTGGACAAAATTGATGTCATTTTAAGAAACTTTTTTTTTTTTTTAGATGTACATATACAGTAAGTATATCTTTATGTTGTCACACATGTGCGCCTTAGAGACAACTACTACTCTGGTGGTAGTAATTCAATGCCATTCCACAAGATGGTGGCATATACTAGGACTCCTCTCTTCCTCCCTCTACAGAACAGATAACTAATTGACAGGACGACCACCTCTGATGTCACTTCCCCCTGGACCATGTCTCCCTGCTTGGTCTGTACTTAACAGGAAGTGCCATCGTCTTCGCGAGTCTGGTTTTAGACTCGTGCCCTGAGGGATATTCCTTTTTTTGCTGAAAAGCCTTATTTTGGTCTTTGTAATATATGGAGTCACTGTGTCACCCAAAATCTTTTTCATTTGTCTTGCCTCTTTTTACAGTGGAGTAGTCGGCAGGATGATGATGATTCGCAAGATGAGGGGGTCCCAGAGGTTGTCTTTTCCTTGAACCTTTTGTGAAAGTGTTTATTTGATCTTTGGACTTCAGGCTTTATACGTTGTACATTATACAGTACAGTTTATGCCTACATTTTGTCATTTACTATTAAAATATGAAAAATGTTTCTGTTTTAAAAATGTGTTTACACAGATTATTGTAGAAACGGAACACACATGAAATGCATGTTTTCCAAATAACGATCTATTATTTCCACTCTAAAACTCCACTTCACTCCCAGATAATCAATCAAGGCATGAGCTGGGAAAAGTTCGTGCACGTTCTACAGTAAGTCAGTGGGGGGATGGAATAGCCAGCTGCTTGCTGCTTGTCTTTATCGGCACATTTACAGGACAAAGGACGCTGGCGGAGAGGTGTGAACGGATTTAAGGTGGGCCGGATCTACGAGTTTTTTTCGTAAGCTCTGGTAATTCTAGTGTTAAAGAATTACTATGAAGTTTGGTTTATTTAACAGGTTTGGATATAATAGGAGTTTAATGTTAGTGGAAGCTTACTACATACACTACATGGTTTACTATCTGGTTTTGTTTTTGTCTGATAAAAAGAAGCATAATCAAAAACAGATACAGAATACAAACAATTTTATACAATTTTATAATTTAAAAAAAAAAATTTCTATGTCATTTGTGCTCAACAAATGTGCACTGATTGTTGACATGCAGCATTTTTTCCTCTTCTTGCCCAGTATGGGCCAATTTGTAATGACATTTAGGTGGATTTTAAGGTTTGAGGGTTTTATATTCTATGTGTACAGCACACAACATATCCTGCTCCAAGACAATATGCTTACGATTAATTGCCTTCAAAGTTGCATTCAAAAGTATACCACACTGGGCTTTGTTATTTTCTACCAGCCATACTGATCTCTGATTCTGTCTCAGGCACATACAATTTATATGCAGAATTATGCCACCTGCAGGCCTAAAAAGATATCAGAAATCAGAAAATAGATTGTACTGTGTTCTGACAGGTGTGATCATGAAAGTCATGGGGGCTTAGGAAGAACAGGACTCTTAGGCTTGAATTAATGTGTAGACCCTACCTACCTGTATTGAGGGAAACAAAGAAAAACAAGCAGGTAGTGTCAAGGTTAGGAGTAGTGAGACTTGAATAACCAATGGATAAGAACAGTAAACCAATAAGGAGCAGAGCAAGAGTAGGTAATAGGAGTATGGATGGGCACAAAATGAAAGAGACAACATCTGAGATTAGAAATAATATATACATTATGTAAACCTGTTTATCCAGAGCAGGATCGCAGGAAACCTGGAGCCTACCCCAGAAGGTTTGGATGCAAAGCAGGAAAAATCCCTGGTATGCAATATGCATGATATGGCTGATGTTAAGAACAAAAAGAATATGATATTTCAGCTATCTATTTTGAGAGAGAGAGAGAAAAACTGAAAAAAGGGGGACAAATATTTGAAAACATAATCCTGTTTCTAGATTATTTTCTGTGAAAATAAACTAAAAAAAGATAAATCAATAAATATAGAATAAATACAAAAAGACATTAGTAGGTTTAGTTTTTCACCATTTACAGACTCTCTTCACCTACCTACCCATAGTTCAGTAGAGACATTGCAACTCTGGAATTTTACAAGGTTTGTATTGTTTCGTTGTTAAATGACTTTTTTAAAGCAAAAGTGATTGGCCAGTAACAATATGCTGATCTTGTATGATGGCCTATTAAGTCTCTTGATCAGTGCCGTTTTGTTTCCAAAAAAGATTTCTCCTGTGTGATGTTGCAGGTGAATTATTGTCAAAAAAAAAAACACAGGCACCTGAGAAATAAACAGAAACATTACTTACTTGTGATTTTTCTGTCCATACGGTAATGGTTTTGTTGACAAGCACAATCCAACTTCAGGCATTTGAATTATATCATGATATACAAGTGCAAAGAAAGGCGGCACAGTAGATCGTTTTCTATGTCACACACTTTACGCATTCGTAGTCAGCTTGCTCTGTCACCTCAAATGCTGTGTGAACACCCGCCGTCCTTTACCAGATGCCGTTCACTGAATGAATATATGTGGGTGGCTCGTGATGGATGACTTTCTGTTTCAGAGTTAAAAGTTACAAGGCAAGAATATTTATTCTAAAACAAAAACTAAAAATATTTTTAGTAAATTATTATTTTATTTCAGTTAGTCTTTGCAGCGGGTGGCATGGTGGTGCAGTGGTAGTGCTGCTGCCTCCAGTTAGGAGACCTGGATTCGCTTCCCGGGTCCTCCCTGTGTGGAGTTTGCATGTTCTCCCCATGTCTGCGTGGGGGTGCTCTGGTTTCCTCCCACAGTCCAAAGACATGCAGGTTAGGTGTATTGGCGATTCTAAATTGTCCCTAGTGTGTTCTTGGTGTATGGGGTGTGTGTATGTGCCCTGTGGTGGGCTGGCGCCCTTCCTGGGATTTGTTTCCTGCTTTGTGCCCTGTGTTGACTGGGATTGGCTCCAGCAGACCCCCATGACCCTGTAGTTAGGATATAGCAGGTTGGATAATGGATGGATGGATGGATAATCTTTCCAGCTACTTTAATAGTTTTGTTTAGTTTTAGTTTTTCATTTTGGTTTTGTTAATTATTTTATTTCAGATTATGAAAATATTTTTTTAATAATAGTTTCAGTTTTGATTTTAGTTTCTGTTAACTATAATAACCTTGCAATGTACTTAGCTCGCTGAGGTGGAGGTTCATACCCAGGCACGTGAGACCATCCAGTAGGAACAGCTGATGGGACCATCCCAGATATTGTGGCCTTTAGATCCAGATTACAATACTGAGACATATTTTCTTATCTTTCAGCATACTGCTACTTGATATCACTAGGAGCAAGCAGAATGGGCACACATACCTGTGCCATTCCTGAAGGGGCCAGCTCAGCAGTCTTTTTACGACCTCACACAGCAGAACACCGCAGACTATAACAAACAAAAAAATTAGGTGCTGCTGAGGTATGGGGTAAATCCAGTCTAGTAGGCAAGGGCATGTAAGGAGTGGAGGTTTGATCCAGAGAGGCCAACCTGCTCTGAAGCTTTTGATTTATGGGGCAGAGTTGACCATTGGCTAAAGACGGAGGAAGATGTTGAGCTTCAATCCATGGATGACCTCATAACAGCCCATCAAGCGGCCTCACAAATTGAGTGCTCAGAACAGTCTACTGATCGCCGTCGGCCTTGGGTGGGATGCATCGCCATGCCAAAGCCTATGCGCCACAAGATGGAAATGTTGATTGGACCCAAGGAGAACCTCATTCTCCTCTCTCACTGATTAAAGTGTGCCCTTACTTCAACGAGCTGATCAATTGTAGCTGGGCACAAGGAGAGTGGTATTGGTTCATCACCAATCCCTTGTCCCTTCCCTAAAGTGGGAAGGTGGTAATTAATGGGTGTAAAATCATGGCAATGATAGATTCTGGCAGTAACATTTCCGTTTTTCCTCTCCATTTTGTGCTCTTCCGACAGTAGAAACAGGTATGACCAGTATGACCTGCATTTATGGAGAAATTTGGTACAGGTCCGCCTCTTGTATAATCAGAGTGGCTGTTATGCACAGTATATAGGGTAACATGTATCTTGTAACTTGTACCCAATATACAGTATATAACTTGTATTATTAGAGTGGCTGTTATGCACAGTACACCCTTCCCTGTAATACTGGGACAAGACTGGTCACAAAGCAAAAGCAGGGAAGCACAAACCACTCCAGAAAAAACACTGGGCCTGATCACAGATGAGGAAAATCTGACTCAAGCTGCCTTCACATGGTGTTCCCAACCAATTACACAAGGAGGCGGGGCTAGTCAGTATGACATGGACAGCATGGCATCAACTCGTGCTGATGCCTTTATGGAGACAAAAGTCGAGCCATCACTGCCCATCGCCATGCCTATTGAGTTCACCACTGATCCCCAAACTAATTTACATTTTCAGTTTTTGGCAAAATTAAGTGTCATTTAAAAAAAGAACAGTGGAATGATGCTTCCTTACATTTTGCCAAAAATTGTTGTTGTTCTCGTTGGCAGACAACGCACATCTAATCCCATGCCAACTGGTCCTCACTTTGTATTAAATAATGATTTATTATATCAGGTACTGGAACATGAGGGTGAGGCAAGAATGAAGCTGCTAATTCCCAGTACCTACCAGTGGCAGCTCTGTGAATTAGCTTACGCCCACCTCCTAGGTGCCCATTTAGGAGCCGAGAAGACATTTTAACAGATTAAAGTGCAATTTTTTTTTTTGGCTGGTGATAAATGAGAAGTTTCATCACTTTTGTGCATCCTGTCTGGAATGTCAGTTGTGGCAGATTTCTCGCAAGGACAGTGATCCTCTGATTCCCATACGGTTCAATGATAATCCCTTTGAGCGTATTGCGGTCAACATTGTTGGACCACTTGAGCCTTCAGCCCACGGCCATAAATATATACTTGTGCTGGTGGATTATGCTACTCGATACCCTAAGGCAATCCCCTTGAGAGTTTGCCAATTCCAAGAATATCACACAGGAATTGGTAGGCGTCTTTGCATGTGTTGGCACCCCTAAGGAAGTCTTAACAGACCAGGGAATGTCCTTCACCTATGAGATGTTCAGGGAGGTTGCCAAGTTACTCCAAATCAAGATGGTAGATTATGCTACTCGATTCCCTAAGGTAATCCCCTTGAGAGATGCCAAACCCTAAGAATGTCGCACAAAAATTGACAGAGGTCCTTGCATGTGTTGGCATCCCTAAGGAAGACTTAACTGACCAGGGAATGCCCTTCACCTCAGAGACGTTCAGGGAGGTTGCCAAGTTACTCCAAATCAAGCACTTAAAGACCTCCTTGTATTATTCTTAAACTAATTTTCTAGTACAGACAGATGCTACGCAAGGTGGTCAGCAAGGACAGGAGGAATTTGGATCAACTAATCCCCCTCATTCTATTTGGTTATCGGGAAGTTCCAAAAGCCTTTATAGAGTTCTTCCCTTATGAGTTGTTATGCGGATGACAACTCTGAGCATTATTGGATATTCTAAAAAAAGGTTGGGAAGATGAGGCACTCCTTTCCACAAAAATTCTTGAATAAATCATGCAATTATGCAATAAAATTGCTTAGATTCAACCTATATTAAATAAAATGTGGAGCATGTGCAATCATCACATGCCTGCTGTTATGATCGTGATGCAATGCTACGTGTGTTCCATCCTGGAGATCGTGTCATGGTGCTCATTCCCACTTCCCATTCCCATTACTGGCCCATTGTAAGGGTCCTTATGAAATTAAGGAAAATAAAGAGACTGGTTGATTATTTATGAAACAACCTAATCGCCAAACTCCCGAACAAGTTTACCGTGTCACTTCATTTGAAACCATGGAGTCATAGGGAACCTGACCCATACTCCGGACAACTTCATTCTTTCTTTATGCAAAAAAGTGCCCTTAATTACAAAACCAATTTGACCCCTAAACAACAACAAGAGCTTGAAATAGCCATCTTGTCTGTCCCAGAAGTGATAGATGAGAAACCCAGGAGGAATTCTCTGATTGCCCATGACATTATTACAGAGCCGGGAGTAGTCATCTGAAAACACTGGTACTGTCTCCCGGAAGCAAAACGTGCACAAGTGGAGCCAGAGATCAAACGAATGCTTCATCGCTCTTGACTGCTGATAAATTCATTTAACTGAATCCACTAAGGAAAAGACTGCATTTAGTATTCCTAGTGGTTACTGGCAGTATCATGCCCTCCCATTCAGGATGCATGGGGCTCCAGTGACTTTCCAGAGTCTGGTGGATATAGTGCTATGCCCCCACAATGCTTACAGTGCCACTGGTTCCCACCATGGTTCTATAACTTAGCAAAGATGGTCTTCGGATCAATCCATGGAAATGTTATTTTAGACGGAGGCCAAATATTTTGGATACTTGGTTGGTAGAGGCACAGTGAGTCCACAGTACACCAAAGTTGATGCAATCATGAAATAGCCCTGTCTGAAAAGCCAACCAGCAAGTGCAAGCCTTCTTGGGATTGGTGGGGTACTACCTCCTGTTAGTTCCCAGCTTTTCTGAGAGGGCAACACCCTTGACAGACTTAACAAAGAAACAGGCACCAGATTCGGTGGTATAGGATACTAAAATAGAAGTCGCATTTCGTGACTTGAAAGAGGCGCTTATGTCTGCACCTATTTTGTCTGCTCCTGATTTTTAGCTGCCTTTTATTCTCCAGACTGAGCCAGAGTTGTTGAAGGTATAGAACATCCCCTCATATGCCTGTGCTGGAAATTGCTGGACAGGAGACCAGCTAAGTGGCAGTGGAGTGTGAAGTTACTAGCCAGCTGAAGTAGTACCTGTTTGGCCATGAGTTCACTTTGGTTACAAACCATGTGGATGGCTTTGGATAAGGAGTTGAATCCGTGATTCACCAGGTGGTTTTTGGACCTCAACAACAACAACAACAACAACATTTATTTATATAGCACATTTTCATACAAACAGTAGCTCAAAGTGCTTTACATAATAAAGAATAGAAAAATAAAAGACACAATAAGAAAACAAAATAAATCAACATTAATTAACATCAAATAAGAGTAAGGTCCAATGGCCAGGGGGGGACAGAAAAAACAAAAAAAAAACTCCAGACGGCTGGAGAAAAAAAATAAAATCTGTAGGGATTCCAGACCATGAGACCGCCCAGTCCCCTCTGGGCATTCTACCTAACATAAATTAAACAGTCCTCTTTGGATTTAGGGTTCTCACGGAAGGGCTTGATGATGATGGTCATGTAGAATTCTGCCTTTTAATCCATCCATCATTGTTGGAGCACCTCCAACCGTACAAGTTTAATGTCCTTCATCTCCAGGGGTTCCCTGCATGCCAACACCAATGCTTTGTCTTGCGTTCACAACCCCATGGTTTGGGACAGCTAACCCGATAGTACTGTCACACATGTGTGCCTTGGGAACACCTTATAGGTCCGGGTAATTCAATACCAATCCACAAGGTGGAGGTGTATACTAACAGCTCTTCTCTTCCTCCCTCTACAGACCAGATGATTGACAGCTCAACCACCTATGACATCACTTCGATTGTCCGTCCCACCCTTGGCCCAACTCTTATTGCGTGGCCTCGCAAGGCCAACTTAACAGCATCTTAGGCCCCCGGGCAAAATAGTGTGCTGGGGCCCCTGTTTTGATAGTAAAAGAGAAACTTACATAGGCATCTGAAACATCATGAGGCTCTATGCTCCTGGGGCCCCCGGCTAATGTTCATTGTGTCCATATGTTAAGATGACCCTGTGGCCTATACTTATCTGGAAGTATCGTCATATTTGCCAGGCTGGTTTTAGACCAGAGTGATATTCTGAAGGATATTCATTTTTTGCTGAAAAGCCTTTCATTTTGTCTTTATAATATACAAGGTCATGGTGTCACTCAATATAATTTTGTTTGTCGTGTCTTTTTTTACAGTGTATATTTTTATATTTCTTTTGTGACAGTTTGCTGTTCTTTCCCAAGAAAACTGAACTGGGAACACAGAAGAGGCTGTCATGCTGCCTTTTTAGAAATATACTAGATATACAAGAGGAATTATAATTCTGCATGGCATCCAACCCATCATAATGCATTGATAAAAGTGGTAAAGATTATTGCCCATCCCTGGTCATTAACCACAGATCAAGATGAAAAAGAAAAGGGAACAACAAAAAGGCAGTTCACCTCCAAATGCCATGAAAGTCATGCTTTTGCATGAAACAGGCTAAAGGCAATATATTATTCGTGCCAAATTCCTAATGCCGAGAATGGATTACAGACTTCAAGGATCTGATTGGCCTGACAGACAATTACTTTACTCATGAGATGCCAATATTTTGCAGACTAGAGAGAGGTTATATTAGTTAACTCACACCAGGCCAGTTAACATTGCGAGCAAGTTTGGAGTTCAAAATATAATACTAATAATGGGCCAGTTTCTTTGTTTGAAAAACACTCCATATTAGTCACACTGTGCACATATTTAGGTGTATAAAACTATTTTAATTCTTTTGTGTTTTAACTTCATTATATTTGTACAGAAGTATAATGAACTGAGCTAAGTGGTAGTAAGCTTAATAGTAATTAACTGAATGAAAACTTCTTGTAACCACTGAATAAGTTGAAAAATTTTATTAGATGATTTTAGAACATTAGAACAATTTTGAAAAAAAATAGGCTGTTTAGCCCAACAAATATGTCCATCCAATTCCCCTAAATTGTCCAAAATAACATTAAGTCAATGTATCTGAATGTACCAAAAGTCCTAATCTCCACCAAATTACTTAGTGATTATTTTATGTGTCTATTCTTTGAATAAAAAAAATATATAACTTTTGTGGGAAATCTACTCTTAATAAAATTTCCAACCATGTCCCTCTGCTCTTCCTGGAGAATTTATTTTAATGTAAAGCTTGGATCCACAGTTCTAATTCCTTTCATAATTTTCAATACTTAATTTATGTCACCTCTCAATCTCTATTTCCTTAAACAGAAAAGATTCAATTCCTTCAATCTCTCCTCATAGCTCATACCTCTCAGTCCCAGAATAAGTATAGCTGCTCTTCTCTGAACCTTCACCAGTGCTACTATGGGTTTTTTGTAATATGGAAACCAAAACTAAGCATAGTACTTCAGATGCGGCCTCACTAGTGTGTAATACAACTTAAGCATAACCTCACTTGACTTGTACTCCACACATTGTGATATACAGTATACTGTAAACTAATATCCCATAAGTTTTCTTTATTGCTTCAGTAGACTGTCTGAATTGTGATGAGCATACTATGACTCCTATGTCCTTCTTACTGGCATATTATACAGGTTAAATCCCATTATAGCGAATATCAAAGTAACAAAATTTTCAGAATAATGAATACTTTTTATGGGCCTGGACAAATATTCATAGAACACTATATTAAACAAGTCTTTTTTTAATGAAATGAAAATATCAGTACAATGAACATTTTTTCAACCAAAAATGGCCACCAAAGATAATAATGCAATGCAAAATATACCTAATGCCGCTCTTACACATTTCGCACCGAGTCTGAGGAACCCTACCTCAGGTTGATACATTCATCCAGTATGGAAGCATTATTAAATTATTGGTAGTGCTCTTATGCATAGAAAACATCTGCTTGTAAATCACATTTCAAACCTGCCCAGGCTTCAGATTTTAAATCATTTCAGCACTTTTGAAGAGATTCGGGAGTAGTGTTTGTCCATGCAAGACACACTTTCTACATGTAATCTAAGGAAACCACAAGAAAAATGATGTGACATTTTCCTCAAATCAGCGTTGATGTTTAAAAAGATGTGCTTGAAAAAAAATCCATTATTGATTGACCATTTGGGTGGTACAGTAGTACACTGGATAGCACTACTTCATGGTGTTTTGGGAATTTTGCATGTTCTTCCTGTGTTTGAATTTGTTTTCCTCAAATATCCATTGGTTAGGTTATTTGGCATATCTAAATTGACCCGAGTAAATCTGTATGTTTTTGTATCTTATGATGGAGTAGCATCCTGTCCAGGTCTGTTTCCTTCCTTGTGCCCAGTACTGCTGGGACGTGTGGCAGCACCATCTGGACACTGATAATGGGTGGGTGGGGAAAAATGAACATTAGATGAATTTAGGTGAACATGTATGTTAAGTAAATAGGACTGGCAGCCGCCTACTTTTTGGGTTGAAATGCCTATTCTTACCAAGATTGTTGATCTGATGTGTTAGGCACAATGTCTATTAAAAGTATTCACCCGCTTGGAGGACTGAATTTGGCTTTTTTGATGCTCATCAACAGAGAAAGGATTCCTTAATATCAAAGTGAAAGTGGATAAACACATTTTATAGGCATAGCATTTGATTATAAGAATGTACTGAAACAGAGCCGGCCTTAGGGCGAAGCGAACAAAGCGACCACTTCGGGCCCACAGCTAGAGGGGGCCCACTGCGCCCAAGGTTTTTTTTTTGTGTGATGCGACGCTGCTGCGGAGGGCCCAATGGAGCAACAGACTCCTTCACTCCAACCTCTATTACTAATTTTTTTATATATATATAACTCACGGGCAACATATTCCATCACCTAATTACTCCACGTTGACATCTCCACTCGGCACTCCAATCTTCATTACGCTTCACAAAGGCCCGCGCACCTGTTGCCGCCTCCACGTCTCATCTGTGCCTCTGTCCTCAGTAGGCGGCCACTTACGCTTCAGTCAGGGCCGCTCCGCCGCACTGCATTCTCGACAGAGCATAAAAGGGGCCCTTCTCTTCGTAAAGCCATCACTTTCCTTCATATCAATATATTTCCATTTTGTTAGAAAGAATGTCTTGTAGATAGTAGTTAGGCCTTGTCGAATTTCCACAGTTTGAAATTATTGTATTCCAAATGTCTTCAGTTCCACCGCCAAAGAAATATAAATCAGGTGCTCAAAAACAAAGAAAAAGCAGCGAAAGATTAATTCTTCGCTACCCAAAAATATATAAAAAATATAAAAAGCAAGAAAAAAGTGCTTGGCCTAGCTATTTACCTCCACGTGCTGCCTGGTGGAAACAGCAAAAGCTGGCTAAAATGTAGCTTTATCTGTTAATGTATTGTCACTAAAGACATTTATGAGGGCCCACACTGACCTCCATCACTCATACCCTTCACTCAGGGCCTTGTAACACACTTTGCGCTGACAGCCTGCAAATTTAGCTCCTGTCAGGGTGTTACGGTTACGGTTGTCAGTGTCAAACTGAAATCGTCAAAAAGTGATGGTTGTAGATGCCGGGAAAACGCATTTCTGCAGCTCAGAATACAGGAAATTGCTTGGCGGCCGGAGCTCTGCCCCGGACCCCCTAGCTGCAGGGGTCGGGCCCCGTAAGGGGCCCTCAGTATCAGTTTGCTTCTGGCCCGAAATTGTGTAGGGCCGGCTCTGACTGAAAATGCAACCATCTGATGTCTTTTGGAAATCTACCCAGAGAAATGCAAAAGAGCAACAGGAGAGCCGATATATTGGTTATAAACTGTGGTCCAGAATGTACATGTGCATTATTGTTATTTAAAGAGCTTCAGAATAAAGACAAATTTACCCTGGGGGACAAATAAAGTTCTATCTATCTATCTATCTATCTATCTATCTATCTATCTAACTATTGTCACAAACTTGACTCAGAGACATAGAAAGTTTTGGGGCAGCCACCCGCGTAATTGGTATCCTAACTGCAAAGTCGCAAAATTGTATGCAGCACTGGTGTGCACAAAACCGAGTCCAAAACAGACCTGAGGGAACAGGGAAAAGGTGGAGGCTTTTAAAGGGGAAGACAGGAAGTGAGATCAAAGGGGTTGGGCTCATGAAGGTCTTCAGCCCGGACGTGACATCACAGGGGCCGGAACTGGCAAGGACTCCTTCCATAGGCTCGGTCCCGGAAGTGATGTCAAGAGGGCCAGGTGGAATCTCCCGTGAATGGTCTGCAGGAAAGAGATAAAAAGAGTCAGTGCACTCTGCCACATCCTGGTATGACTCGGAACTACCCTTACTCAAGCCCTTTAGCTGCCTCCCATGCGCACGTGTGTGACACTATCTATCTATCTATCTATCTATCTATCTATTGTCACACACGCACGTTTAAGGGACAGTCAAAAGGCTCGATCGCACTTGAAAGAACAAAGGACGGGGGACTGGAAAGAGGCACTAATGTTTTTCTGTCCTTCATTCTTTTTTTTGTTCTTTATTTCGCCTTATACAATTTCTTGTATTAGGAATTTGTTAGTTTTCGCATACCCTTTGGGGTCAGAGCGCAGGGTCAGCCATTTTACAGCACCCCTGGAGCAATTGCAGGTTAAGTGCCTTGCTCAAGGGCCCAGCAGAGTGGGATCTCTTTTGGCAGTGATGGGGATTTGAACTGGCAATACCAGTTCAGGATACCAGTACAGATCCTTAGCCTCAGAGCCACCACTCTGCAGTAAAACAACCAAATAAAGCAGTCCTTCCAGTCATCACATCCTGTCTACAAAAACTCCTCGTCCAGCTCCATGGAGTCACCACACTTCTGGATTCCCCTCTGATGATCTTGGTTCTGCACCTCTGTTTTTGACGTCATCTCTGGCCACTACAATCAATGTCAGCTCCACTATTCTCCAAATTTCCTCCCTGTTAATTGCACTTCCTTTAATGTCTGTATAAAATAGTCAGGAATGAACTTTATTTTGTCAAGTGTTTGATTATATTTTTGACCCTATTTTTGAACTGGACAACCAGTATACGGGGAGGCTCCGCAAACCTTAACCTGTGTTTCTGTGTTCTTATTTTATCACACTATCTATCAGTTGGCAAATTCAATCTAAAATGAATGAGATGGGGAAACAGTTGGGGAAATCCTGCATGTTTCATCATTATGGAGCATGTTGATGGAGTTTGGCCTCTCCTTGGCCATTATTTTCAAAGCCATAACGAAGGATTTAGAGTCTCCAGTTATATTTTACTCATTTGATTCATTTATTAATTCATATTATACACACCATCCCTCGCCTAAATTCTAAATACAATATGTCATGGCTATGTTTCTCTGTTCATCAATTTTCTGGAATATTTGTTATTTCCATAAAATTCTCAAAACTTACTTGTCAATTGTTTGGTCCTAGAACAAATGTGAGTGGGTGTGCAGAAGTGGAGAGGGTTTTGTATCTTGGCAGGATTCTCACCAGTTAGGCTTGGTTCAAATTAAAGTTTACATTCATGTACGCATCTCTCCATCCATCTTCTTCACCCGATTATCCAGGGCAGCATCATAGGGCAGTTGGAGTCTATCCCAGCTGCACTGGGCACAAGTCTATCACAGGGTAAACACACACACAACAGCCACGCACACACTAGTATCGATTTAGCATCACCAATCTACCTAATCGTTGGCCTGTGGGAACTCCATGCAGCACCACCTAGAACATGAACCCTGCACTCCTACTTGCAAGGCAGCACTGCAGCACCATGCCACCTTCATGTATACACATACAGTACAATGAAATTCTGACTTTCATGTCTTCCCCAGATTAGTGCCAGTAGTACAGTGTCACACTCACAAAAGTAGCCTGGTCTTAGCATTAGTGTCATTAAGAGTATTATTAGTAATAAAATAATAAGAAATCACATATTGTAGTTAAAAAGCAGTTGGCTAAGTTTATTATTATTACAGAGTATTATTAAACAATTACTGACCATTACTGGCTGTGCTGAAAATGGTGCCCACTGGCAGCAATACAAAGTTGATGTGATGAAGTCATGTCTAATAACTGACATGTCAGCTTATGGGGTTGTCTTTCCATAGGACCCACAATGTCAGTGACAGCCTCTGGGGGATGGAGGGAAGGGTTTCAAGGTTTTGAGCATTTTACCATTTGCTGAACTGTGTTTTGCAGCAGCACTCACAATGGGATTTTGCTTCAAGAAGCCCTCAAATGTCAACATAAAGGAGTCTGTCCGAAAGATGCATACCCCACCAACGAAATATGTTGCAGGACTAAATATGGCATGTCTTCTCCTCAGCAAGCAGCTAGGCACTATGACGAAATAACTAAATGAAATGCTGGGCACAAGGGTATCCAGCTAGCTTCATTTACTGATAAGACAGAATTTTCGTGCAGTGAACTTTACAATATCAGCACAGATAAGGCATAAAGCAGAAACACGCTCTGAATGTGGTACCAGTCCATCATTTTGGGCCAATTTACAACTGTCATTACACCTAATCTGAACGTGCTTGAGATTCGGAAAGCCCGATCATAATATAAAAAGATAAATACATGAGAGAAGACTCCTCACGTCAATAAACTCGATTCAATAGCTAAGAGCTAAGTTGTCTCAGTATTTCCAGATCCTTTTTAAAATGTTGTCAGGGCTTCTGTAAGTAAAACAACTCATTAAATTATCCCCAATTCTCTCAACCCTTTGTACAACTTGTTAATAGTATGAACTTTATCACTGCTGTAATTATATGCCTTCCAAAAAAAAAATTGTGTTTATTCTTTACCCACAACAGTGGGGCTTTGAATGTCGGCTTTATCAAGAGTACAGTGGTTGTGGTTGCTCTTTGAAAAACATGACGCTGTCTATGATGATGAACCAGGCTTTGATACAAAGTACACCTTATATTTTATGCTTCTTTTTTCAGACTTTTAATCCCTTCAGATGAACTGCCTTTCAAACGGCACTTTTGCACTGTTTTTAAAAACATATAGTCAAAGTCTCTCTGAATGTGCTCGCTATATTCATCTTTTGCTTTTTACACAGAAGTACATTTTTAGTTTTATGTAAATTCAGTTGTTTGTTCTCCACAGCAAAGATACAAAGTCTGTAAATATAGCATATTTCAGAATATAAAAATAAATCAAAACGCTCTGATTAAAATTGAAACATTATGAAGAGGCTCTCATTTCTTTACCGATATGCTCCAGTTTTACTTTGGTGCATTTATAATTTGCTCAGCACTGATTTGAAATTGCTTCATCTCGTCATTAACTTTATCAGCTTTTCCAGGCTTATTTTGTTCTGCTTTTTCAAATACTATTCTTCTCTCTCTGTGCTTGTTTTTTCTCTTTAGTTCATCATACCATTGCCACATGCTGTCCTCTTCCAAAGACCTTAATGCTAATGTTACTCATAAAGGTTTACTAATAAAACAATAGAAATGAGCCATACAGTAGTGGCCTATAGTGCACTGATTATGAGAGTATCAGACAGGTAGCACATTCTAAACAAATGTTTCTTCAACATAATTCTGATTTATTCTTGTTCGCATTTTTATTAGGCACACTTTAATTTAGAAGCTTCTTGTCAAAATACTAAAAAGATGTAACATAACCACAAGATGGACCTATGAGCTCTGCTTTGTGTTTATTCACTGTTTACTTAAGGGTTCTGCTACCTTTCAAATATTATTTCAGTTTTTGATTAGTTATGTGATTTTGATTTGTCCTCTTTTGATTTATGTAAATTCTTGTTTTTCTTTGATCATGTGTATTGTAATTATTTAATTTGTAAGTATTGTGCTGTAATGTTCTCATATGTTTGTTGCGTTTTGTGGGTGGAAACCTAAGAGCCAGAGCCACCCTGTTGTCATGGCTGAAGGACTGCCGATACAGTAGGTTGAGGAGCAGATCCTTCACTGGGCCATTGGTGTTCTAAATGTGCATGATTTTTCGGTTTTTTGAATTTTGCTTCTGTTTTATCAATTTGTTGGATAACATAATGGATCTTATTAGCTCTGGATTGCCTTTAATGCAAATCCTTTTTGCCTCAATTTCCGCCTTTTCAGCTTCTTTTTGTAATTTTAAAATGAATTTCTTTATTTATAAAGATTCTGCTTCAGCGGAGTGGCGGCTCTGAGGCTAGGCATTTGCACTGGCAATTGGAAGGTTGAATTGCCTTGGATTCCTTCATGTCTAATCATTTTCCTCCGGTGATGATTCCTGGTAGGAGTCGTAAGCTTAGGAATAAAAAAATATTTTAAGATATGTGGTTCATTGTTTCCCTTTGTGGATTTCATGCTACTAATATATAAACTGTATCACAGGCCTTCACTTCCATTCGTATGATATGTATGTTATATGTAACATTATTTAAAGTATGTGGCATGCGGAAATAGAGCTGTGGTCAACACTACTGCCTGGCAGTTCTGGACTTCTGAGTGTGAATTCTATCCTGGTCGTTGTCAATGTGAAGTTTGCACATTCTACTCATTTTTGCATATGGCTTCTGTCATTTCCCTGTGACTTACAGTTTAGATAAATTGATGATTCTAAACTGAACCCTCAGTGGTGGATGTGAGGTATTTGAGGTAGACATTCCATCCTAGATTGGTTTCTGCCCTGACCATCCAGTGGATAAAATGGGACTGACAGTATCCCCTTGACTTTGTTTCCTACCTTCCACCTTGATTACCACATTCGCTAGAAAAACCTATACAGCCATATGAAAAAGTTTGGGAACCCCTTTCAGCCTGCATAATAATTTACTCTACTTTCAACAAAAAAGATAACATTGGTATGTCTTTCATTTCCTAGGAACATCTGAGTACTGGGGTGTTTTCCGAACAAAGATTTTTAGTTAAGCAGTATTTAGTTGTATGACATTACAGTAATTCAAATGTAAAAAAACTGGCTGTGCAAAAATGTGGGTCCCCTTGTAATTGTGCTGATTTGAATGCATGTAACTGCTCAATACTGATTACTTGCAACACCAAATTGGTTGGATTAGCTCGTTAAGCCTTGAACTTCATAGACAGGTGTGTCCAATCATGAGTGGTAAAAGGTATTTAAGGTGGTCAATTGCAAGTTGTGATTCCCTTTGACTCTCCCCTGAAGAGTGACAGACAGCATGGGATCCTCAAAGCAACTCTCAAAACATCTGAAAACAAAGATTGTTCAGTATCATGGTTTAAGGGAAGGCTACAAAAAGCCATCTCAGAGGTTTAAACTGTCAGTTTCAACTGTAAGGAATGTAATCAGGAAATGGAAGGCCACAGGCACAGTTGTTGTTAAACTCAGGTCTGGCAGTTCAAGAAAAATACAGGAGCGGCATATGCGCAGGATTGTGAGAATGGTTACAGACAACCCACAGATCACCTCCAAAGACCTGCAAGAGCATCTTGCGGCAGATGGTGTATCTGTACATCGTTCTACAATTCAGCGCAACTTGCACAAAGAACATCTTTATGGGAGGGTGATGAGAAAGAAGCCCTTTCTGCACTCACGCCACAAACAGAGTCGCTTGTTTTATGCAAATGCTTATTTAGACAAGCCAGATCCATTTTGGAACAAAGTGCTTTGGACTGATGAGACAAAAATTGAGTTATTTGGTCATAACAAAAAGCGCTTTGCATGGTGGAAGAAGAACACCGCATTCCAAGAAAAACACCTGCTACCTACTGTCAAATTTGGTGGAGGTTCCATCATGCTGTGGGGCTGTCTGGCTAGTTCAGGGACTGGGGCCCTTGTTAAAGTTGAGGGTCGGATGAATTTAACCCAATATCAACAAATTCTTCAGGATAATGTTCAAGCATCAGTCACAAAATTGAAGTTACGCAGGGGTTGGATATTCCAAGAAGACAATGACCCAAAAAACAGTTAGAAATCTACAAAGGCATTCATGCAGAGGGAGAAGTACAATGTTCTGGAATGGCCGTCACAGCCCCCTGGCTTGAATATCATCGAAAATCTATGGGATGATTTGAAGTCAGGCTGTCCATGCTTGGCAGCCATCAAATTTAACTGAACTGGAGAGATTTTGTATGGAAGAATAGTCAGAAATACCTCCATTCAGAATCCAGACACTCATCAAAGGCTATAGAAGGCGTATAGAGGCTGTTAGATTTGCATTAATATCATATCACTGTTGGGGTGCCCAAATTTATGCACCTCTCTAATTTTGTTATGATGCATATTGCATATTTTCTGTTAATCCAATAAACTTAATGTCACTGCTGAAATACTACTGTTTCCATAAGGCATGTCATATATTACAAGGAAGTT
The DNA here is from genome assembly GCA_026402145.1 of Polypterus bichir lapradei. Classification (NCBI taxonomy): domain Eukaryota; kingdom Metazoa; phylum Chordata; class Cladistia; order Polypteriformes; family Polypteridae; genus Polypterus; species Polypterus bichir. The sequence continues at coordinate 43,471,821 of JANRMT010062807.1, forward strand.
GCTACTCAGCCAATGATTAGGAAAAATCTAAAGAATTAAGAAGGGTTTTCCAAACGTTTTCATATGACTGTACATTATATTTTTAGAATGTTAAAGACCTTTTTTAGCATGACCAAAACTGTACAAACTATACCAGAAGCAGTTCTCATGTCCATATTACAGTAATCCCTCGCTATATCGCGCTTCGACTTTCGCGGCTTCACTCTATCGCGGATTTTATATGAAAGCATAACTAAATATATAACGCGGATTTTTTGCTGATTCGCGGGTTCTGCGGATAATGTGTCTTTTTACTTCCTGTATATGCTTCCTCAGTTGGTTTGCCCAGTTGATTTCATACAAGGGACGCTATTGGCGGATGGCTGAGAAGCTAACCAATCAGAGCACGCAGTTGAGCTCCTGCGTGCTGAATGCAGTGTTAACCAGGAAGTCTCGTCTCGCTAATTCAGCATCAACGTGTTTCGCTGTGTAAAGAGTTGTGCTCTTTAGTGTTTATCTTTGTGCATAGTCAAGCCCTTCATTATGGCTCCAAAACAATCTGCTACTGCTTCAGGGGCCGTGCCCAAGCGCAAGAAGAAGATGTTAATGATTGCCGAAAAGGTAAACATTTTGGATTTGTTGAAGGCTACGATTCTTTTTATTTAAAAAGTAGGAAAGGAATATAAGATCTACGGCTGCAGTGTCCTTTTAACCAGGGTGCAAAACGAGTTGTAAGTGGATGTAATAAGGCAGTAGTCTGGATGGAATCTGCTTTAGGGATTTGGATTGAAGACTGCCAGAAGAAGAAGAACGGCAGTGCTACACAATCGCCTGAAGTGGCTCCTTTACAAGGGCTGTAACGCTCTCCTTTGTTGTGCAGTAAAATTAAACTCATTGTTATCGGACAAGTCATCGTGTCATTGTTGGTGAGTAACCATAA
>JANRMT010062807.1:43482739-43515600 GCA_026402145.1 Polypterus bichir lapradei
GGTGGCAGTGTGACGAAGTTGCTTCGGAAGACGGCGTTAGCCGCGGAGCTCAGCTCAGAGCGAAATGAGGTGAATGGGAGGGGAGATGATGACGTGACTCCCCCACCCGCCTTAACTGTCAATCCCCCACAAACACAGTCTCTCGGAATTTGCATAAGCACACCCCTTCACCTGCAATTTTAACTTAGTTACAAAGTGATCAAAACTCTCGTTTATATCCTGCGTCCTGTCATTAAACTTGTATCCCGCATTACCCGTGGGCATGAAAAACGCCAGCGGCAGCCTGTCTATTAACTTAATTTAAAGTTTAGGTTTACACCTTGCTTTGTTTCCGAAGTAGCTGCACTGATGAATATGGTAGTATATGTCACTCGCTCGCTTCTTATTGTTTCGTTGCCTTCTCAATTATATAATGCATGTTTTCTTCAGCGCATTTTGGAGCTCTTCCTGGTTTTCTACATAGTGCGTTGACAGTCAGTTCACGTGATTACGTGGGCGGCGTGATGATGTCACACGAAACTCCGCCCCCATGGCTTTCAAGCTCCACTCCATTACAGTAAATGGAGAAAAATACCTTCCAGTTATGACCATTACGCGTAGAATTTCGAAATGAAACCTGCCCAACTTTTGTAAGGAAACTGTAACGAATGAGCCTGCCAAATTTCAGCCTTCTACCTACACGTGAAGTTGGAGAATTAGTGATGAGTCAGTCAGTCAGTCAGTCAGTCAGTGAGGGCTTTGCCTTTTATTAGTATAGATATATATATATATATATAGTGGCGGGCGGCTGGAGGCGGTACCCTGCCGGGACGCCCAGGAGAACTGGAGGTGGGCTTGCACCTCCTCCAGACCACTAGGGGGCGACCGCCCTGGTTGCACTGGGGACCACGGGTGCAGAGCTTGGAAGCTCAACCCTGTAGGGGCCCGTGGTCACTGCCAGGGGGCGCCTCTGTGCCTGAAGAGCCCTGGACCTCAGCACTTCCGCAACACCATGAAGTGCTGGGGGAAGAAGACTGGGGACACGCGGAGGGCTTCCGGGTGCGCTGCCGACCCTTCCGCCACACAGGGGAGTGTCCGTGGAGGAGTGTCGGGAAGCACCTGGAGCCCATCCGGGATTGTATAAAAGGGGCCGCCTACCTTCATTTGATGACTGGAGTCGGGTGAGGAGTGGACGAAGTCTTGCTGGAGATGAGTGGAGGCGGCCCGAAAAAGGCAGGCACTGGAGAGAGAGGCCTGGACTTTGGGAGATTGGTGCTGGAGGCACTGGGTTGTGCACGGACTTATTGTTGTAAATATTGTAAATAAATGTGTGTGATCCTAAATTGTCCCTAGTGTGGGTTTGGTGTGTGGGTGTGTGTGTGCGCACCGGGGTGGGCTGGCCCCCTGTACGAGGTTTGTTACCTGCCTTGCGCCCTGTGTTGGCTGGGACTGACTCCAGCAGTCCACCGTGACCCTGTAGTTAGGATATAGCGGGTTGGATAATGGATATATGGAAGTGTATTGATTAATATATGGTATCTAACTGAAATATAAATTGCTCTGCATGCTCTCATAGGTTAGTTTTTTTGACCATATGACTCAGAAGACCATGAGTCACACATGCTGAAAATATCTGTGGGGGCATTAAGCACAGACATCCTTTAAGATGTTATTACTCCAGTAATGGCAGTAAATGAAATGTCATATTGAACCTGTTTGCACAATCTGCTATCCATCAAAGTTAACAGAACAGTTTTGCTGAAAGTTTGAAGTCTCTTAGCCTAAAAGAGTGCTGTTGGCTTTTTTATTTTCAAAAAGAAGTCTTCATTTGACTGTGGGCAGTTTAGTTCACACCCACAAATGATGGTGCTGATATAAACATTTGTATTATTACAATTACTTTGATTAATTATTTCAGATTACTATCCCCTTCAGAATCTAATTCAGAATGTAGGCGTCACAGCTTTCAAAGATTACAAGACTTATGTAACTTTTTTTTATTTAACGAGAGAAGATGAAACTCAGTACTACTCATTGTTCTGCCAAGCTGAAGAAGCAGAATTGCTTCAACTTGCTAAGCAACAGCTAAACTATAAGGCAATTTACACTTTCCTCTGCGCTTACTCAACTTCTGCCAAAGCTGATGCTATTGAAAAAAACTCTGATTCCTCAAGCCTCAAATTAAATACTCTCGCGAACAAAACCAACAAAATTCATAGTGTAGAATTATATGTGAGTCAGTAAATAGCATGCAAACAAGCAATAATAACCTCAGTCAACCAGCAGACCGATAAGCAAATCAAAATGTATTAACTAATATATTAACAGATAAATCATGATGTGGGCAATACTTCGGAATCAGCTATTTACCTTAGAGTTAAATTTAGTAAAAGACTACAAGAAGAAAAAAATGACAGAAAGAGTTTGACTTTTAACCTAAATAAAAATAAAGATAACTAAATAATAGCATAATAGCATTTCTAGCAAAAAGGTGTATCCTAAGCAGCAGTTTAAAGCACCGCTTATTCTTTTTGCTATCAATTTTTTACATATCTACAAGCTCTTATATAAATTGTCGACAAATCTTGCATGAATCGGTTACAGTTTTAAATAAATGAACTTAATCCAACTGAATTGTCTCCATCTCTATCCAGCAGGAGGTGCTAGTTCCCTGGTTGGAATAAGTTCTTTTTTAATTGCGGCATGTTACATAACCTGAAAGTATAAAGATATAATATTAAAAGGCGATACCCCTCCCTTAATGATACAGCAGTAAGAAATCACATAGGAGAAATAACAGCTTTCTTTAATGACGATTTACGCGGTATAACAGATGAGGAAGCCATGACAAGACTTTTACCGAAGTGGGAGCTCGATGTATAGAGTCTGACTTTTTTGTCATTGCGCTGGAAGGATTTTCAGGATCGGATGACAGCATCTCCCATCCGTCCGTCAGCTTCAAAGGTGTGCCAGGCAATGTTCCAAGGCTTTATATTCTTTCTCCATGTGCAGAACTTAGGAAAATCTTGCCATTCCAAACAAGAAAAAGAAGATCCAATGTCATGCTGACTCTGTCATACAGAAATAGTACAATGCCCATTTCACAGTTGTTCTTAACTTGTCTTGTCTTAAAATGCTCGCCTAGCAGTTCTAAATGGTGAGCCCCTGTGTGCTAAATCTGGCTTTGTGTTAGCTGTACATGTAAGAAGAAAAGAAAAGCTTTTTTAAAGTATTGGCACACAGCACAGTGACATATTAAACTTATATTATGATTGCACCATCTGAGATATGAACTCAGATGTGAATCTGTCTTAAGGTTATATTAGTTACTTTTTAGCAGCACTGCACTAATAATGTTCAATGCGAGACACAAAACTATTGATTTGCATGTAATAAAAATAACTAGAGTAAATAATGGAATTAAAAGTTACTAACAACCACTTTTTGCTATAATTTGTTGAAATAAATAAATTAAAAGAAACAAAGAGCTTCTACAGGTAGACACAGTACAGCAGCACAATTAAGGATGGATCAAGCTCTAGGAATACTTTTAAAACCTCTTAGTATTTTCAGATGCAGTTTGACTTTTAATGCCAGATGTAAGAACAAATAATACAAGCTGTAAAGAAACACTGACCTTTTAAAAAAGGCTTGCGCGCAGATGAACTCAATTCCTTTCAGCTTTTGTAAAATATATCAAATGCTTTGCATTGTAATCATGATTGTAATGTCATAGTTGAAGTAATATTTGAAGGCAAAATTATAGCTGCCAAAAAAGTCTACATATGTAGATCATTTCAGAGAAGGTCAGCTTTGAACTCTGTCAGGCATCGCTGAAGATCACTCCCAGCAGGCCGATTAGTTTCAGATCTAATTAAAAGCCGTGATACACACGGTGTGTAGGTCTCTCATTCAAAGACATGAATGGATTAAGTGGTTTAACAAGAAACTTTAATCTCATTTTAAAGTTTTTTTTTTGCATTTCATTAATTGTTAGAATCACCTTATTTGTTAGTATCAGAGCAGGCAATTTAAGTTATTTGTCATCCTTCTTGTTTAATGGTTTGTAGCAATCTACTTAACAGGGATGGGAGTCAGGTGAAGGCTGCGTGCTGTTAGTCAAATTTCCCTTCCTTGTAAAATTTCTATTTTGAAAAAAGGAAATGTTGCGATTACTTATTACATTTTTTCCATATTTGAGGTTTGGTGCCTTGCTCAGCGTCGTATATCGAGTATGTGACCAGGTCTGAACCAGTAAACTTATGGTTTACGCTCCTACCACCTAGTCACTTGTTCACCACATCTACTGTTTTGAATGTGCAGATTAATAAATGATGGTCTTTAGTGCACTCTAGTGCATATTGTAATTTATGTTGTAACGGTTTTTTCATGATTTTGTTAGGTCCATTTGACTTTCCCATGTAAGGGTTTGCTGAATCAGTGCAGACAATACTATTTAAAGCACGTAAGCGGTTACCAATAGATTGTGCAAAAGTATGAAAATGAGAGGGAAAATAGAAAAGACTAAGGATATAGATATCTGAGAATGTGGGAGCCTGACATAGTGGCCTGAGCTTATGAAAACAGTAACTCTTCAATAACCCAAAAAATCATGACACTAAGCCAATTGTGACATTGTGCTCAGAAACAGATCACTAATGAAAGAGTGCCGATGGAGGATATCATTGGTATTCGATGAATGATTATTCGGATCGTTGGTGGATGTAACTTTGAACCACATGCTTGCACATATACTGCTTTCGAAACAGAAATTTTAAATGTGTTTTTAGTAGACAGACAGAAATCTGATTACTTTTTTCTCTTATAATGCAACTTCTTTTGGAGTGGGATTCAAAATGATGGGCAACTTTGAAAGGAGATTAGGGGTTCCTTAAGTGCAGAGTTGCAACTAATGGATAAAACATCATCATCAGGATTATTACGACCTAAACAGGCACCATTCCTAGATTTAACTGGCCATCTTCTGCACTGGTCAGCTTGATGTTTGAGGGGAGCTGAAGGTAGAACTAAGAAAAATAAATATCCTATTTTAAAATGACACTTTGGAGAAAATGTGTAAAGCAAGCATTCTTTGTTAACATTTACTCAAATGATGTGAATGTGAAAAATATGAAACAACTGCGGTACATGGTGCTCATGTAGTACTGACCTGCTGATTTTTCAAATCCAGAAGCTTCAACAATTAATGGCTGGTGAGTCAAGCCTTAGCACTAGTACCAGCAGCACTGCCTAGATTGTGTAGTGTTCTGGATGATGTATGTGTAAATGAAAATATAAGCGCATTGTTAATGGATCTTTCTCAAGAACTGCAAATACATTTTATTAAATGTTTTGGTTTAAGAAGTTCTTTTGCTTTGAAGCCAAAGTATTGGCAAATACCCTTTCATTGTGCTCTTTTATCTCTTATATATATTTCTTTTCTGGTTTGTCCTGTTTCCACCTCAAAACCGGTCCCACCCACACGCAGCTGACACGGCATTTCTCGATTCCTATTCGTCCTCTTCCAAACCCCTCCCCTTGCTGCCAGCGGCTCCTCTTCAAAAACGGTCCTGCCCACACACAGCTGACACGCCATTTCTCGCCAAGCTTCTGAAGTACGCTTACAAAATAAAGCAAACTCTGCATGCAGTGAAAATTTAATTCTCCAGCTAGATTCCATGCTCTGAACCATCAAACCCTTCACTAAATCATACAAACATATGCATGAAATTGCTCAGTCCAATCAAACAGCATCTGTACGAATGCTTTTCGAGGAAAACCCAAGGCAGGATTTATGACAATACAATGCCCTGACATGTCACACCAATGTTGCAGCGATTTTCGTTGGAGAAGATGGCGAACCGCCTGCTGAAAGGGACATTTGCATCTGTCCCATAGGCAACTCCTGTAAACAGATTTCCATGTTCAATATGAATTGTGATCCTATGGTTTACCCACTTTTATTCCCTTACGGAGACATTGGTTGGCACAAAGATTTACAACATGTTCCCAATAAAAGAACCGCCAAGCGAATAAGGCTTACTCAATGCCAATTTTACGTGTACAGATTAGCAATGAGGAATACATTTAGTATTTTGCACTCCTGCGGTGAACTATTTCAAAAGTACGTCGTATATGCATATGTTAAAACAGAAGGCGCGCGTCTCAACTATCTCAGATTAGATCAAAAAGATTTGTGTGTGGAACAATACAAAGGACTGTCAGAAGCACTGCAAGCAAACGCTGAAAATAACAACGTATGTGTAGGCAAAATGATCATATTACCGTCCACATTTCCAGGAAGTCCAAGATACATGCAACAAAAATACGAGGATGCCATGGCCATAGTACGTAAATTTGGACAGTCTCATTTATTTATCACTTTCACATGTAATCCTGCTTGGCCGGAAATTCTACATGCACTCTTGGATACCCAAGGACCGGAGCACAGACCTGATATTGTAGTACGAGTCTTTTGGATTAAGCTGCAGGAATTACTTAGAGAAATTCAACAGCAACATCTTTTTGAGGATGTTATTGATTATATTTACGTAATTGAATTTCAGAAGCGTGGCCTTCCTCATACCCACATGCTGTTTACTCTTCACAATAACTCTAACAACCAGTCTTCAGCCACGGTCAGTTATACATGGCTTTTTCTGGGGTTAGATCTTTCGACTCATTATCTGTCATCACCACCAAAACACCTATTCACAACTGCGTCTTTTAAGAAGTATTTATTTCTTCTTGATTTCTGAATTCCTTTCTCACCATTTCCGTTCCTATTCTTACACCGCCGTATGCTACGGCGGGCTTCAGCTAGTACTCTATAAAGTATAATGAGGAGTTTTATTTAATTGACAACTTCAAAATAAATTAAATGAACTTATCATTTTTATTTTAATCAACAAATTTTAGAAGAAGGAATTCCCTAAACATATTTGGGAAGGACAAGTTATTGAATGTTTCAGTAAATATTTACAGATTTAAAGGTCATGAAAATGAATGATGCATGCTGCAGGAGATAAGCAAAAAAACCCTGAATTCTATTAGAGTGCCCTCCTTAACCCAACCCAGCACATTTTTAAAAGACTCACCATAACTGCCTCATAATTATTAATGAGGCCCACCTGGAAAAGGGCCAAGTCAAAAGGACAAAGAATTAGTAAAGGGTTTAACCCAAATGAGGTAATTAAACAGTTATCAAAATGGGCGGAGCTCACTGATAAAAATATAAAAGGAGGTGGAGCAAAGTCAAAAAAGGCAATAGAGGAGGTACCACGCCTAAAGAAAAGCATAGCATATAGTACTGTATATGTGAGCACTGCTGCTAATCAAGTGCACCCCTTATTGACAGTAGATTATTTATCTGAATTTCTCAACAGGGTACTGCTGCATGCAATTAAGCTAGGAAAATCTTGTAATGAGGTCAGGAGTGAGACAGAAAATGTATCCTAATAAAGTCGGCCCCCCATTCATCAGAGCTCAATTCAATCAAGCATCTATAATCCTAAATGAGATGTAGCCATTTTATCTTGGATGATGTCTCATACAAGCTAATTTGCAACAATTAATCAGAAGATGGAAACATTTCAGTAGCATACTTTCAAATCCTTATTGAGTTAACATCCTGGTAAATGTACAGTAGATTATTCTCAGGACATTAAAGTTCCAACTCACTGTTAATTAAGAGTATATAATAGAATGGCCAATTAATGTACATAATGGATATTTCTATTTCTGCAAACTAGGGGCATATGTAGAGGACTGGTTTTCTATATTTAAAGAGAGAACAAATATTTAATAGCCTTAACATAATTATTTTCAAAAAACAATAAAGAAATCATTGATTATGGTAAGTGACTTCTAATAGCACAAATCCAAAAGTAGCAGAAATCCAGTAACATGGTAAACTGGTTGGATTTTCATCCACTTAACAGCATAACATGTTACTCAATTTCTTCTCCTTTTCTACTAGGCAAAGCCACATTAGTCAGGCACCTTTTGACACTCGCCATCTTGCCACTAAATTTTAAAGATCCTGTATAGTGTATAGTATAGTGTATAGTGGAGGTGAAAGCTTCATACCTTAAGAAAACACTGGTGATATAAAGCTTATCAAGGACATGGAGATTCTGCACAAAATATAACTGGGCCAAACAGACAGAAGAAGACAACATACTATATCCTCTGCAGGGGCAAATTTCAAGTACAGAAACTGTGCATTCTGAACTACAAAACTCCTCTAGGCATTTCTCCATAACTTTAATAATAACGCAAGAGTCCCAAAGTATATGAAGAAGGTTTGTTCAGTCACCATATCAAAAAGGGGAGCAATGAAAAGACAGAGAACATAAAGCTGGTTTTCCCACTTGTTCACCTCCTCACTAAATTAGAAACGACTCCCACTTACTATCCTTATTTTTCTGTCACTCTAAATTACTGGCCTCTCTTCCACAAAACAAGAGTATATAAATAAAAGCTGAAACACACACACACAAGGAATACTGTATTCAGATATTAATTAAAAACACTTAATCACACAGACTAACGTTACTCGGCTTTGCATTTTTCCTTGTGTTTTTGCATTTCCTTGCATTTTTCCTTAATGTTTTATCAAACTATGTTCAATAACTACCGTCACAAATCAATAAATGTACTATTAAGTTGTCTAGATTTACTCGCTTAGTACAGGTACGTTTATGTACTTTAAAAAAAAATAAGTTATGGATCAACTACTTTCAGCATTGCTGTTCATTAGTATTATCATAACATTGCTCAACCAGATAAATACTATTAATACTGACAAATAAATAACACACCCGAATATAATACAATGCAGCTGCCAAATTTGCTCATTTGAAAATAAAAAAAAAATATATTTTGTGAAAGAAGGTGCAGCAATTTTTTGCACTTTATATTTTACTAATATTTAACATTTATTCTATAATATATACAGTTACATAAATGTAAATAAATATATTTTATAATATAACACTCTATCCAAGGTGCATTTTGTGTTCATATTTAGCTATGATATTTAGCATTGGTCGTGGTATTCTGGCACAGCCAAAGACGCAGTGTTCTTGTACAACTGTTGTACATTTCAGCTTTTGAATACTAATCTTTTGTATTTTTGTTGGTTTGTATTGCTTTTACTAAATAAAACTAGTTTTGGTATAAGCAAACCTGTTTATTTCTTATTAATAACTTTGAACATGAACTATAAAATGATACTGGAACAAGTATAATTGACAACCTAAAAAGGTTATAGCTAAGTTACTCGTTGAGGTGCAATTTTTAAAAAGTTTATAAAACAATTGTTAAAATATTATTCTTTATTGACATGTTCATTTAACATGATATAATTAATTTAACAGAGAATGAAAAAGTTGCATTCATTTTATATAAAAATATGATGTTGTTTCAGGATATATTAAGTTAGTGCATTAAGCATAAATTGATGAACACAATTTTATTATGTGCAACTGATGTATATATTTTCTTTATTTTAATCTGACGTGTCATTTTTTTTCAGTTTAGGCATACAAAAAATTAACAACACCAAATTTTGCACAAATATCCATCCATCCATTATCCAACCCGCTATATCCTAACACAGGGTTACGGGAGTCTGCTGGAGCCTCCAGACAGAATTCCATCTTAGGATAATGGATCTGTGAGGCAAACGCGTTAACTATTTTGCAAAGGTGTTTTCACCATTTAAAACAGATCTTGAAATATCATCAAAAACCTATACAGTTATCACTGCAATTCTCCATTACAATTGCCCAGACCATGGAACATCTGTTACATAGTTGTAGTTACATACCCTGATGTTTTTATTACATTTTGAAAGTACAGATACAATGTAACTATGCAAGTACACATGTTTTTGGATCAGTGATAAATTGTTACATTGTAATTATATAAACTGTGGAATAACAATGACAACTGAGTAATTAACTATAACGTTACTTTGTATTACACAGTAAGTACGGATAACTCGTAGTTACACTGTAATAACTCGTAGTTACACTGTACTTATACAGGTAATTACATAGTAGTTACAGTGTAATTATGGACACTTAATGTAAAGTGTTACTGTCTTTGGTTAACGAACTTCGATCAGTTTCTCGACTATACCTTACCAGGTCCTGTTAACACATTCTTATTCCTCTGTTCCTTCAATCTTTCTTTGTTTAATCTTTTTTAGGGACTTATCACTTTCAGCTGTTTACAATATTGTCAACTCCCCTCTCAACTCAAGATTTACTGGTCTACTAGCTAGAACTGGCCTTTAAACGCCACACTAGGTTTTCATCATGATGGAAAAAATCTCAAAAGCCACAAAATTACACTGTCTTTCTGCAGCTACATCTACATCCTTGAACTGTAATCTGTTTTAAAAAGAAAGCCTCTTGGCTCTTAAAAGGCAAATAAGTACTCCTCTGCCCATATCAGGAACTATGTGCTGCCACCTAGTGGCTGTGGAGGTTTCATGGCTCCCTATGACATCTGTTCTTCATATAAGTGCCACAATAAGTATTATTTCAAAGGCACCCAAAACAACAATTTTCTCAAACACCCCCAATCACTGCTCTTTGATCACAAAAAATATTCTGACAAACAAGGGTTTTCCATTCTTGGTGGACTCTCTTCTGTACTACTATAACCCTCTCCAGTAGTTAATAGAGCACACAACAGCAGTTCAGTGCAGTAAAGGACCCAGAAGAAAAGGTACAATCAAATCAGAGATTAAGGGAAACTGGATGGTAAATACAAGCAGATTCCTGGGGGATGATTTCAGTTTAAAAAAAGCTGGGAACAAACGGTCTATAGTATATCAGATACAAACCACAAAAAAGTAATGCAGAGAAACTACGCAGCTCATTGCACAAGGTGTTCTCTCAGCTGAAACCAGCAGTCTTTGATGAGGCACTGTGTGAGATCCTTTCTGAAAGCTGAAGTAAAGTCATTTGTTTTGTTTCGACAGAGTGTAGTGTTTCTGGAACTTGGTTGTGATCCTAACTGGAGTATAATCTGTGTTTAGTTAAATAGCTCGGATTCTCAAAGAGATGACCATGCTTAAGTGTTAAACAGTGTTTTTCAATTCTAATTCTTTGTTCCTGTACAATATGGCAAAACCAGGGTAGCGACTATAATATTAATAAAATACACTGTTCATGCAAACATGATACATTAATATGATGATGATGAGCAGCTTGATTAAAAAAACAACAACAAATATATCCCATGGGCTCTTTCCAAGCCATACTGCATCACAGAATAATTTTTTCTAAAGCAGGTTGGCAATAATTATTTTTTAATTCACTGTAACAATTATTTTTATTTTTTGCTGTTTAATTAGTTTTGAAAATGGAAGATTCATCAACAGTTGTATGAGTTAGTAATTCAAATGTAATTATTTATGTATGAAAGCATTAATTCAGTGTCCTTTAAAACAACATTAACATAAATGGTTATTTGATTTAACCTCTGCTTTGAGTTTCATTTTTATGTTTAAGCAAAATTAAACTTGACTAAATATACATTAATTAGCATATAATTATTTTTATGGAAATACAACAATTGAAAGTTTGCCTTGTTGTAAAAGTGTAATATGGAGATAAGTTGAATGGTAATTTATTTATTATTGAGATTTTCTATTATGCTAGGATGAAAAATGGATTGGTAAATGAATAAATCAATATCAAACATGGTCAAAACACAAAGAAACCGTGAGAAAATCAAGCATCAAAAAAGAGAAATGAAAGGCAGTAATCGGAGTCAAAGATACAAATTAAAGTTCCTAATCATAGTTTAGTTCAGAATATTTAGCCAAAGTTAATAGGAGAACACTGCATAAAAAAACACTCTTGATTGGAATTCAATTAATGTCTTACCCTATTTACTTAAATTAAAACTCCACCCAATTTTGTGTTATTTGTAGTAATGGCTCAGATAATCTTTAATCTTATGTTTTTATAGAGAACAGAGATAACAAGTTTCCTGATGCAACAGGCATGCAAAGAACAGGAAACAATAGCAAAATATTTTAGTTTCCTTGTGTCACATAATCCATATGTCAGCTATCTGTTCACATACTAACAACATCACAAACACATCTATTTTGACTAAAATATTTTTAAATAAACCACTTCCATAAAATCCCCTCATGGTTGGTAAATGCACTGAAATGAGAAAGATCTTATGAATTGAAGACCCGCTTGACCCCTCTGTTCTTTGAAGTTCCTCTTTTTGCTCTGGAACAATCTTGTATTGTTTAAGATGATGTGCCGATCAAACACAGGAAGCTCTACAGTCTACTTGTGACTTTATGCTGTAGGAAGGTAAGTAAATAAATCAAGGTAAATAGGTAAATCACATTCGACCTGGCTTTTATATACAAAGTACAGAGACGGCAAAAGTGCGACAGCAGCTTCCACCTGCAGTTATTGACTCTACAGTACGCAAGTGACTCTCCATGCTAGTGTTTAGATCTGGATGGTGTAAGTGCCCAAAAAAGATATATCTGACTGCACTTCCATACCATTGGTCACGTACTGAAGTGTCAGCATGCACTTTCCGTGGCATTACACATGTATTTTTTGAGCATGCCCATGTCGATCAAACACAGGAAGCTCTGCAGTCAACTTGTGACTTCATGCTGTAGGAAGATATGTAAATAAATCAAGGTAAATAGGTAAATAACATTTGATCTGGCTTTTATATACACAGTACAGTGATGACAAAAGTGTGACGTGAATTCTTTCTCAGATGTAGAATCCTCATTATCATCTGAGTTCACCTCTGTTATAGCACATCTTCATGTGAAAACAGCAGTGTCAGATCTGGGGGTTACAGACTCAAATCAAATGTATGTTTTTATTCTATAATAGTAAGAATAAGAGCAGCTCATATCTCAAAGCGGAGGCATCCAGGGTCAAACCGGCAACCTTTTGATTACCATTCAGCAGTTGTTACTGCTGTGCTACCAAAGCGGTTGTATTAAGGGCGTGTCAATGTTGCACCCTAAAGTGGGTTATTTTTCTGCAGTTATATTCTTGAATAAAATTGCACTTGTTTTGTTATACTTGTACCTTTTTTGAAAGTGTTTATTTGATATTTGGACTTCAGGCTTCATACATTATACACTTCATGTCTACATTTTGTCAGTTATTACTAAAACATGAAAAACACTTCTGCTTTAACGGTGTGTTTACATAGATTGTTGTAGACACGGAACCCACATGAAATGCATCTATTCCAAATAACGATATATTATTTACCCTATACAACTCCAGGCAACTCAAACGCAGGTAAACAGTCTTGAGCTGAGAGAACTTTCTGCCCTTTCTGCGTTGGTGGGGCAATGGGATAGCAGGCTGCTTGATGCTTGTGCTGATCGAAACATATACAACACAAAAGACGCTGACAGAGAGGTGCGAAAGAATTTAAGGTGGGCCGGGATTACGAGTTTTTTCATAGGCTTTGGTTAATCTAGTGTTAATTGTCATTTAGTTTTTATTTAAATCTGCTTATTGTAATTTAATTGCTACCTTATTAATGAATTGGTCATGCATTTTTTGGTTTGGGGGATTGCTTCTAGAAGGTGTGTGCATGAGACGCTTAATTCAAAACATATAGGATCCTCAATTAATACTATAATGGATAAATGATTTTCTAATTAGGTCTTTTACAGAAATGAATGGAAATTAATTAGCATCACTTTCAGAAGTGTACATAAGACTTGTAGGCTGTACTTGTGTCAAAGCCCAAATAAAATGCTCACAGGACATTAGGGCTTCATCACAGTCTATGAAGAGCATCTTTGGTGAGCATGGTCCAGTGAAAACATTGATTGTGTAAACTTTGTGTTATTTCTTGGTTTCACTATAGGACATGATGCACTTTGAATAATTACACTGATAAACAAAATATGCTCAAGATTGTCTACTTGTCATCCTAATGCACTCTAAATATAACTATCAGATAGATGTGTTATGCAATGAAAATATGTTCATTTATTGCCAGGAAATTGAAACTAATGTACTGGATATGGTAATTTACACATCCCTGCAAGTGCTCTGCTGGCATTAGAAGGGTGAAACCATTATCATTAAAAACCTGATAATTATGACATATTGATGTGAAAGTTGTCTTGCCGAGTACAATTTATCAAATACATATTTGAAAACTACCTCTTAATTGATTAACACATGTTGCCAAAATTTAAAAAAGGCAGGAAACACAGTTATAAGACTATATTGATTTGATGTGTGCTAAAGTTAGCTAGCCTATGAATTCCTGTCTCATTACTACCTCAAGAAGTAACTGTAGAGTGTTTACGCTAATATAAAATGTCCTTAATTACAGAAAAGCACTATTTAAGCAGTTTTATTCATATAATTTGTGTTTGATATACATTGATACTTTTTTTATCAAGCTTGGCATTTCTTAATTATCTATTAGTACATTATTTATTTTGCTATGCTCCTTTCCATTTAGCAGTTTTTAATATGACATAAATGCCATAATTAGCAGTTATTTTATTTTTGACATTTAATCCTCTCAGGGTCTTATTATTTTCCACATTAGATTCCATTTCACATGCATATTTACTATTAGAATTTTATTCATTTCTTCTTAAAACCTCTTGGTTTTGAAAAAAAGCCCCTGACCATATTACTTTACTTTAAATTTAAAGTTTAGATTAGTTAAAGTTTAACCAAAACGCTAAACTCTTAAAGTTCAGACAATTTAAAGTGGAATCTTGAAAAGTTATTATAGAGAGTAAGATGACAACCATCTCATTATTTCAACACATCAATAGGCTAATCTCTGCAACTCTCATTCAGTATAGCCTTAGAACTTAAAATCTTAGATAATGATGCAATGTCTTTATTGAGAAATAATACAAAAAACAATTCACTTTATTCTTATAAAAAAACATACTGTACTTCTATTTATATGCAGAGTGTGTTATAAACTTTTACAAACACTGAGTAGATAGATCTCACAATGACATGCAAGAAAAACTTAAAATTTAAATAATAATTCATGAACATGAAGAATATGGTGCAGTGTGAAAATATATACACACACTACCAATCAAAAGTTTGGACACACCCAAAAGTTTTAATGTTAGTAATAGAAATCTATACCTTTTTTATCAGGATACCATTACATTGATTTTAAAATACAGCCAAGACGTTGCTAGTGTTGCTAATGGCTATTATATTTTTTAAATGAATAATGTTTAATTTATGATTCACATATGGCTGCAAAGTTATTAAAGGTAGAGTTTCTGGGTTCGCTTCCCGGTTCCTCTCTGTGTGGATAGCGCTTTGAGTACTGAGAAAAGCGCTATATAAATGTAATGAATTATTATTATTATTATTATTATTATGGCTGCAAAGTTATTAAAGGTAGAGTTTCAAAGAAAAGACCTTAATTGAATTGGGTAAATAAAAAGAAATGGTTAAAATGGGCAAAAGAACGCAGACATTGGAAAAAAGATGACTGGAAAAGTGTATTACGGTCAGCATCCCATAATCATCTTTTCTCTGTTATAGATGGCACTGGAATTAGATGAGTACATATATATACACATGAGCGTCATCATCAAATTCTTCCATGTGAAGCCTAAATACCATGAGGACTGATAGAGGGGGCTGGGTGGTCTTGTGGCCTTGGAACCCTTGCAGATTTTATTTATTTTTTTGTTTTTTCTGTCCTCCCTGGCCATCGGACCTTACTTTATTCTATGTTCATTAGAGTTCCCTTATTTTAATTCTCACTTATTTTGTCTTTTTTCTCTTTCTTCATCGTGTAAAGCACTTTGAGCTACATTATTTGTATGAAAATGTGCTATATAAATAAATGTTGTTGTATTTAAGGAAGAAGGCAACTGAGCACCTAAAAGGCATTTGTTTCTCACACTATGCACTCTGATGTTCTTCTCTTGTTATGCAGTTGCCCCTCTGAGCATTCCCTTTGTTTTTCTCTCCTGTTTAGATCCAGTGGGGCCTTTTCTCTCAAGACAGTAATAGACACGAAATCTTCAGATTCTTGGTAATCTCTCAAATGGGATAAACTTCATTCTGTAAAATAAACAATGGACTGACTGACATGTTTCTTTAAAAAGCCGTTTAATTTTGGCAATTTTTGAATCCAGAACTCAATTTTTGGAATGCCAATACCTTCCAAACCAAGTGAAAGAATAACAAGCTTCGGTGGTGCTAATGCAATTACAAAGGTTTCCATACTAAGCAATTAATATTTATTCACAATTAAGGATAAGTTAAGCTAGTTTACCATTAGGACACTGAAGGAAAATTGTTTGTTAATACTGATAAAATTATTAAAGATCCAAAACATCTAGACCCAGGTTTCTTCCTTGTTTATTCCCACAATGGAAACACTATAGTGCATCACATTGGAGGCAAGTGATATTTCCAACAGAATGCCAAAAATGTCTTAAAGATACTTCATAACTGGGGATAGCAAAATCATTGTAAGGGCCATTAAATGCCACTATAACAACCAAACCAGAAAAAGAAAATAGAAAGTGAAAGTCAACCAAAAAATTGTTCATAAGTATTATAAGTCAGTATGAACAGCCACAGCAGTAGTTAGAACAACAGTACTAAGACACACTTGGGAGGGCCCTGGTGATGGTATTTACCCACCAAAAACAGGGTTTGTTGGTGCTGTGTGCTAAGGCCTTCCCTCTTCCTCCCTCTGAAGAATAAAAGATTGATGGGCATTCCACCTTTGACATCACTTCCATTGTCAGTCCTTATGGACCCTCTCCTTCCTTCCTGGAGCCCATATGACCAGCAGTTCGGCCATTTTGTCTGTTCACTATTGGACGCCCATCTGGAACGATGTCAACCTTATCTCTATAAGAAGATAATTTTCCTATTTGATTTATTTACATTATACACGATCATGTATATGCCCCCAAAACTTTTTCTTTGTCTGCTTCTTGTTTTACAGTGTTCAGCGCTAAACAGTGTGGAAGTTGACCCGGACACAGACAGGCAGACACGTTCATGTCACCCACAAACACGTTTATTTACAATATATTTACAATTAAAGTCACGTGCACAAACCCCAAAGTCACAGTCCTGGCCACAATGCCTTTCTTCGGGCCGCCTCCACTCTCCTCTCTTGCCTCGTCCTCCTTCCACCCGACTCTAGCCTCGAATGAATGGAGACGGATCCTTTTATTCAGTACCCGGATGAGCACCAGGTGTTCCCGGCATTGCTCCCTTGGCCACGTCCCAGCGTGGCGGAAGTGCCGGCTGTCCTCCCGGCAGCTCTCCGGGTAACGTCCAAAGTCTTCCCCCCAGCACTTCCTGGTGTGGCGGAAGTGCTAGGGTAACAGGTCCCCAAGGCATTGGGGCGCCTCCTGGCGGTGACCACGGGCCCCTACAGGGTGGAGCTTCCATGCCCTGTACCCGTGGCCCCCAAAGCAACCAGGAAGGCGACCCCCACGTGATCCAGGGTGGGCACAGACCCACATCCGGTCCCTCATGGCGTCCCGGCCGGGTCATGGCCCCTGGCATCCCTGACAACAGTAAATCCCGAGTTTTAATTATCTTAGGAAAGACCTGCATCATACAGTCTCGGCAGTTGTAGGGATTTATATTGTATTAAAGATCTGAGAGCTAATTTAGTGATTTAAGAACTGATTGGTACTGTTTAATTCAAGATATTACCCTTGCCACTGTGTGTGGAGCTTGCTTAGAAGTAAATTTGGCATACTAGCTGAAAAGTTTGAATAGTTTCGCCAAAAAGCATTAGAACATTAGAAATTCTCTGACATAAACAGGACATTTACCCAAGCAAGCTCACCTGTCCTATTGACCTCATTTCTTCAAAGTACATTAAGTCAAGATTTGACCGTCCCTGAAGCTCTACACTCTACCACACTACTTGATAATTTATTTCATGTGTCTATAGTTCTGTGTGTGAAGAAGACTTTCTAATGTTTGTGTGAAATTTACCCTTAGCAAGTTTCTAATTGTGTCCCTGTGTTCTTGATGAACTCATTTTAAAATAGCAGTTTCGATCCACTGTACTAATTCTCTTCATAGTTTTAAATACTTCAATCATGTCACCTCTTTATCTTCTTTTGCTTATACTGTAAAGGCTCAGCCACATAATTCATCCCCTGTAGCCCTGGAGTCAGCCTAGTCGCTCTTCCTAGACCTTTTCTAGCGCTGCTATGTCGTTTTGGTAGCCTGGAGACCAAAACTGTACAAAGTACCCCAGATAAGACCTCACCAGTGAGTTATAAAACTTGAGCAGAACCTATTTGGACTTGTAACATTGCATCTGTAAGCTCTGTTACAAACAAAAAAGCATCATTCATTTCACAAATTTGTAAAGGTGAAGAAAGCAGGTTTCAGAAAATGTAAAAATGTGACAGCTCCAGATTAAATATACATCATTAACCATATGTCTCACACCCTAAAAAAAGCCTGCAGGACACCTCCAGCAAAAGGCTCATTCTGTCTCGCCGCTCCAGTGAGTGCTATTGCAGGAAGTTTTTAACAGCTACCATTAGTTGTAACAACATACCTTTCTGTATGTTTTGTATGTTAACTTTTATGTTCATTTCTAAATTTTATCTTTTATTTTTCTTTATTTCATATTTCTCCTGCCTGCTTTTTAATTCTCTATTTTGAGTTCATTCTTTTCATTTAGTGTTCTGTATTTGTTTAGTGTATTTCATGATTTTAAGCATTTTGGAATGTTGATTCTATTTCTGTACTTATTTTTATATATTTGGATTCTATAAAGGACCAAAGTCTTCTAAAGAAAAAAAGAGAGTGTCCTTCCCATTCTTATATAGTTCCTCTGTATTATGAGACCAGTCCATCCTGGACACTGAAATGCTTGTTACAGAGCATTACCTTCATGTTCACTCTCTGAACAGTTACCACAGTCTTCTGTGTGGCAAAAATCAATAACCATTCCCTTGGTTTTATTGATGTTAAGATGTAGGCAATTCTCTTTGCAAAAAGAAACATACTTCTCCTCCTGACTCCTATACTCTGCCTCATCCCTCTTATCAATACACCCCATCAGCACAGAATCATCTGAGAATTTCTGAAAATAACATGACCTGCAGGTATACTTACAGTCCAAATGAAAAGCAAGGAGACGGGACTGTTCTTTGTGATGCTCCAGTGTTGCTTACATCCATATCCATGACACAGCCCTGGAGCCTCACAAACTGCAGTCTGTCCGACAGACAGTTAATTGTTCATCCACCAGCATATCTCTGAGCTTCCCCTTTTACTGAGATGGCTGGCTATTTTCAAAAACACTGGAGAAATCAAAAAACGTAATCTTCACAGTGCTGCCAGCTTTCTCAAAATGGGAATAAGCATTCAGACACTGCATAAAAAAAAAACAGAAGAACCGCAACATGTGCTGAGCGTGAAGCAAATTGCAGAAACAGATTACATGATAGGAAAAACAAGAATGTCAAGAGTCACACATCAAGCATATGCGATGGGACAACTTGCTGGTACTCACAAACTATTGGTGCAGGAACCTTATCATGGGAGAACAGGAGATGTTGCGAAAAAACAATGGATATGCTGTATTCTGTCATAAAGTAAATCCAGATGTCATCTGTTCCTGAAAGGCACTAGTTTGACATTCTTTGTGGTGGTAAGCTTGTTTTGTCAATGAGCTTCAAGTGGCAGAAGGGCTCATTCACTTTTCAGCCACTATACGTTGGAATATGATACTAACAGAGGTTCTACACACATATTGACTGGTCTCATTATCACATTACTATCACTCCTTGGCTGATTCAATGAAATGGTTTGCAAATGGCTGCAGTGTGGAGAAAGCTCCAAATAGTAATTACTCTTTTCAATGAGTGAAAGATCTCCAATTAAATTCTGCCATGAAGAGATCCATATTCTCCTGTTGAAAAGGCCAACAATGCTTTTTCCAAAAATGTTGTGTTATTAGTCCATCCCAATTTTTTTCCAAATTAATGTGACCCATATTTCTGAAAGTCTGTATGACTTAGTTATATGCAATATTTTTAAAGTTTTTAGCTTACATAATTATATGATAACAGGCTTTTAGTCTGTATTTCATGTAATATAGTGAGCAACGTTTAAAAGCAATTATGCCCCACTTTCATCATGATGGAATTAGTGTATTTTAGGAACCTGTGATTTGCAGGTCATGCAATGCTAAAATAAATAAATGAAAGAAAAACTCAGACTTTTTAGACAAAAGCTTGAGAGAAATACATGCAGTTGTAATCTTCCTCAATGCTTTCATCAAATACAGTAGCTAAATCAAAATTCAACTCTGTTGTTGCAGTGGCCTCCTTGCTGCTATTTTCTGCTAAATACTATGTAAAGAAATCCTGTTATACTGTAATAATCACCAGTTATTTTTAACTAGCATGATTGGCTTACGTCATTTGAGCCTCCACAAGAGAGTTGTCGTGGTACATATAATATTAAGGAATTACATAAACCCTGCATTTTTAAGAAAAAAGTTTATTATGGTTTAGTCGAGATAGTGCTGGGTAATCATAATGGAGCACATTCAATATCTATATGAGGATTAGGACAGGAAGGAACTGTGAAATAAGCTCCATTTCACTGATTCTGTATTTCATCGTTGGTCAGTGATGTGAGGTGGAGAATAAATATAATAAAGTGGCATTCAATAGAAAACTCCGGCCAAATCATCCTGATATTTTTTAAATCAAATTATGCTACAAAAGGTAACCAAATGGCAGTCAAAATGCTATTAATACTGTATATTGCTTAAATATTTGAAATATATACTGCTCAATAGAGTTTTCTCCTACAGAAACATCCCAACTAAAGGTAAGCCCTACCAGAAATCTCAATGCCGTGTTTGCTCTTGGGGGAATGGTCACACTTCCCATGTGACAAACACAATAGCATCCCCCAAAAATGTATAGCCAGTTATAGGTTAATTAGCACCCACCCCACTTCTCAGTACAACATGGATAATAAAAAAAATAGATCAAAAGAATTATATTACATAAAAGAGTTCTGTGTATCCCAGCATAAATAATTAATTAAACACCCAATGACAGCATAAATCAAGTTGTCAAAAAATGGAGTTGCCACCTATCATAAGAAAAAAGGGGTGACTTCAAGGCAAGTTATAGATTTATTAGAGATAAATAATGATAACCCAATCATACATCAAAAATTAATATGGGATAATGAAATTCAGATAGCAACAAAACAGGATCCCAGACGTTTCATTGATGAAAATTACCTTTGAGGTGTCAGAGTGACGTAAGTTGGACAGAGAAACAGAGAGGAAACATGCAGGGGACAGGATCAAGAGGACCACCTCACTGCACAGGCCCTGTTGCAGTTTTGAGGCTAGTTTGGCTGGTGAAGAGCCTCTCAACTTTGTACTCTTTGTTACACTAATTTCATAATAAATGGGCAGACCAGTTGGACCCAAATCTTCTGCTTTGTCACAGTGTGTTCTTGCCACCTGTGGCAAATTCAGTTGTTTGGGCATTGTTTAGAAAGACACACGTATACCTGTGTATATAAGGTCCCACAATTCACACGGCATGTCAGGACAAAAATCAAGCCATGGAGTCTAAGAAAAATTTGAGACATTGTCACACATGTGCACATGGGAAGTAGCTGAAGGGTCTAAATAACAGTAATTCTACGCCAGGCCAGGGGTCAGCGGAGTGTACTGACTATCTCTCTCAGTCCCTTGCAGACCTTCCCCGAGAAATCCCACCTGATTTCGGCCCCGATGATGACATCACTTCCGGGCACAAGGACGCCACTCCCAGTTCCTGCACCAATGACATCATTTCCCCTCCGGGATGTTAAAACTGCCATCTTGCCTCAGTACAGGCAGTTCTGTTTTGGACTCTGATGTAGGCATAAAAAACGACTTTTGCAGCCGAGAAAATAATATACGGGTGGCTGCCCCAACTCTTTATGATGTCTCAGACTCTTGTGACAACATGACTGATCAAATTGTGGTGAGGTGTAGATTAGGGCAAAGGCAATTTCAAAAGAATTGAGAATTCCCAGGAGCACAGTGGCCTCAATTATTGTGAAATGATAGATATATCGAACCACCAGGACTCTTCCTAGAATTGGTGGTCCAGCCAAACTGAGTAACTGAGCAGGAACGAACAAAGTCAGAGAGGTTACCAAGAACCCAATGCACAATCTAATAAAGCTTCAAAAGTCATCAGCAGAAATGTAAGAACCTGTCAAAATGGATGACCATCTCAGCAGCACTCCATCAATTAGATGGAACAAATGGCATATTACAGCTCGCTTTAAGTTTGCCGAACAGTATTTAAGGGAGTCTGAGAGCATGATGACAAACATCCTCTGGTCTGATGAGATGAAAATGGAACTCTTTGGGCAGAACTCTAAGCACTACATGTAGCAAAGACCAGGGGTCAGATTTATAAAACTTGTGTACGCACAAAAAGAAGCCCAAAATGTGTGTTCGCAAGTTTCCACACAAAACTCAGGACTTGTAATAGAAAATCTGATGGGAAAACTTACATATCTGACTCTAGTATACACAACATTTTAGAGAAAGTGGGAAATGATGACACACTTGATCAATTAGGGAACTGCAGCCAGACTAGCTAATTGATGACTTGCGCATATAATTCATGTCAAAAAGGTGTTATTATAATGTGCATTGATGTGACAAAACATTAAATCTCGAACGTGATGAATATGACTCTGTTTTAGTGGATTTTTAGGGCCAATGCTGACTATTTACACCGAAGAAGTACTTTTGGTTTATATTTGCTACCTTTTGTCATTTCTTCGAATTAGAAACCAAATCAGTCAGTTACTTGTTGTCAATAATTGCATTAAGTATAAAAGCTGTGCACATGAAGCTATAAATCTCATTCCCTACTGCCTGCTTTGACTCAACATGGCTTGTTTGCTGCTGCTTGAAGACTAATGATGCTGATTGGATTATGAGCTGATTTAGGCTTCCCAGAGCCTTTCTCTGGACAAACAGCCTGAATTCGGACTCATCTGTTCATGTCTTGCATGCTTAGTTGTGGAGTGCACCACAGGACTCCTTAAATTCAGGTGGTGGTTTATGGATGCCTCAGAAGAAATGCACTTCTACCAGCCTATGAAGGTCTGCAGCATCCTGATTGCATATGAATGAGGCTGATTAGCATAGTCCAGTGCTTCCCAAACTCACTATGGCTTCAGGTTTTTGTTCCAATCAGACTCTAGCTCTATTAAGTGAGCTGTTATTTCCTAATTTGTGTGTTTTGGAGTCAATGGAGAAATAACAAAACTAAGTTTGGTAAATTTTTATTTACCCGTGACCCTGTGTTCGGATTCAGCGGGTTGGAAAATGGATGGATGGATGGATGTACTAAGCACTTATAATGGGATAATTGTTTTTTTTTTCAGCCTGGTTTTGATCTACTAATTTAGGGGGTCTGACGCAAAACTTATTGTAGCCTTTCATCATTCAGTTTTGTTTACCTGGCTGTCAGTTCTTTTTGTTTTAATTATCATTATTAGGATACAATGAAGAGTGCAAACTGCACAACAGAATAATAAAACAATAGGACAACAACAAAAGAGAGGTAAGCATTTAAAGCAAAAGTAAAAATACTTCTAAATGTCTTCTAAATGTAAAAATCATTCTGCTGTGCTTTTTCTAAAGACAGAATAAGAGAAGGGAAAAAAGACGATTTAAATAAATCAGATCAATCAATTGTGAATTTGGCTGGAATATAAACCTGCAGCCAGAGTGGGTCCTCAGGACTGAGTTTGGGAACCACTGGAATAGTTCATATATGGTTGTTTCACGGTGGCAACCAAGCGAGTTTGGGGACCATTCATCTACACACTTTTAAAATAGGATTGTTACAGTAAATACAGTATATACTTGTGTATAAGTTGGGTCTTGAAACCCGAAAAATCAATCATAAAATCAGACCCCGACTTAAACGCCCGTTCAAAAATACACTTATTATTTTTTTTTTTAACATCGTCTTGCTTCGTCCAATCACGCACCAGTTTCTCAGACACATCAGATTTTGTTGCAGCAGCGCAGTTACCAATTTATTTCGCCACTTCAATGACTTTTAATTTAAAACCACCTCATATTTTCTTCTGATCGAACACTCTATCGTAGATAAGGGATGTTCTTATGATAAACATGTATGAGGGTGTGAAATACAAAAAACACAAATCAGTGCAAACGTCGAGTCGGAATAGTTGGGGTATTACCGTGTGGTCATGTAGGCACAATGCATAGGAGAAAAGGCAGTGTACTCTGTGGTTATTCTCGCAGGTGGGCGTTAGCATATCATAATCTCTTGAACCAATAGCGTGAGTTTTCCGCATTCGACTTATATGACCGACATTATAAAATATTGGAAAATATACTGTAAAATCAAGCCCTGACTTATCCGCAGGAGAACTTAAACATGAGTATATACAGTATGCGTACAACAGATTTTATAAATCTTTTTTTTTTGCTGTATGCATTTTCCTGTTTTTGCCATATGAGTACTTTTGCATTCGAATTGGAAAAGCTTTTATAAATGAGACTGCCCATCGCCTGCCTAATACTCTCCCTATGGTGAAGCATGGAAGTGGCAGCTTCATGCTATTAGGGCACTTCTAAGCAGCAAGGACAGAGAGACTGGTCAGAATTAAGGGAAAGAAGAATAAGAGATTACCTTGTAGAAAACATACCCCAGAGTACATGTAACCTTAGACTGGGATGACAGCTCTTCTTTTTGTATGACAATGACCCAAAGCACACAGCTGAGACAACATTAGAGTCGCTCTGGAGACAAGTCTCTGACCGTCCTTGAGTGGGCTAGCCAGAGCCCATATTTTAAATTCCTTAGAATATCTTTGGAGAGACCTGAAGATGTCAGTTTACACACACTTCCCATCCAGTCTAATGAAGTTTGAGAGGATCTGCCGGGAAGAATGGGATAAACTGAGCAGATCCAGGGAAGCAAAGCTTGTAGAGAAGACTCGAGGATACTTCCAAAGGGGCTTCTACAAAGTACTTACTTAAGTGTTTTAATACTTAAATGAATGAGAAATTTTAGATCTTGATTCCTAATAAATTTGTAAAACTTTCTGAAAACATTTGTCATTATGGGTTATTCGGTTTAGGTTGATGAGCTAATTTATGGATTTAAAATTAAATCTACAACACAATAAAGTATGCAGAAAGTGAAGAAGTCTGAACACTTTGTAAATTTACTGCGTGTGGGAATTTAGTCTTAGACTCGGATCTCTAAAAATCAAGAAGAAAATCTATCTTGATCTTAATGTTTGTTGTTTTTTTTAATAGACTCAGGTTCCTGTTAGAATTTGTTGTAATGTTAGGGTGTGCTGCTCTTTCACCATGTGCAGCACTGGTCAGCTCAAACAGCCTCAACTGCAGCTAATCCCTCATTTTATCAGATGTATTTTCCTATTCATGAGGCACAAATAATTACAAATTCTACATTAAATAAACATTAAAATAAACATTTAACTGTTCAGGCTAACACAAATGAGGTTGCAACACTTTTAAAGTATTAGAATTGTAAATTGTAACATTTTGCACCTGATGGAATGTCAATGGACTAGGAGAGGAATTTAGAAATAATTATACATTATTTTACTTCTGTGAATAACAGCTTGACAGAAAACATAATGACAATAGGATGCAAAATATTCATTTGCAGCTACAGCGTGCATGACTCATTTTACATGTGCCATGTGGGCTTGACTGATATGTCTAAAAATGTCCCCGGTTTATACATGTGTGTGCGTCACAAGGTACCCTACAATGAACTAGCATCCCATTCAGAGCTGGTGCTTGGTAGGCAGGAAGCTGTTTGGTGAAAGGCATTTGCACATCATGGAATTTTGATAAGGTATTAGAGTTAAGCTCAGCTGTGTTTCTAAAGAGATCATGTAGTATTAGGGTGTTGTCCAGTGTTAGCCATGATGGATGTGGTGAGAAGTTAAGCAAAATGACACCTTTTATTGGCCAATAAAAGGTGTCATTTTGCTTATCTTCTCACCTCAAGTAGATCATGAAACTCACTGCAAGAACAAAACTGGCATGCCTGTATGTTTTCTTGTAAACCACATAAAGTTACATGAAACCTAATATACTGTAACAAGATGAAAGATTAAGACACACCCCGAATGAGAGCTAATCCCAATTACGGGCCTATTTATTTAACAATGAATGGCTCACAGCCGTACTTCTAGAGAAACACCTTCCCACTGTTAATGCCATGGTAGGATGCCTTGTAAAATGATAACTACCTAAACTAGCCAGGACAATCCTACTCTTCCAGTGTCTCTGATTGTCATCCAGTGTTGTGTACTGTGTTCCTAACTGTGATTTGCCCTTATCTGATGCAAGACTCTTTCTGCCTTCTCAAACCTTTCCAAGCGTGTAAAGTGCAACACAAAGGTTCTGGGTGTTCCTGTAATTTCAGAACTCTGCACACCTGTGTGACATTTTGCTGTCAATCATCTGTCCAGCCCCATATAGTTTGTCTTTTTTGTGACGCGATGAAAAGTGAAAGTGTGAGTGTGAGACGCACAAGAAGGTGTAGAAGCATAGGAGGCATGCTGAGAGTCGCCTTCAAAGACGGGAGGTGTAAAAGCAGACAAGAGGTGAGCAATTTGCCTCAAAAATGACAAAATCTGAGAGGAAGGCTTTACAGGAAGACACTCAACAGAAGAAGTGCCAGTCAAGAGAGGAAAGGACCTGAAGGCACACGTAGGGCAAAAGATATCAAATATTTTGAAATGTATTCTATGACAGTTAACATGGCTTGAGGCTGTGTTTACCCAAAATTAACAAAGTTCTGCAGCTTTAGTTTGCTTTGCGGGATTCTGGCAATGGCTGATGCATTGAAATGATTTCACAGACAAAATATCTTCAGCTTTAGTAAAATTTCAAAGTAAAACAGTTCACACAAAAATAAAAAAAAATTGGTACTGCAAAGAGACGAAAAGTTTGTGTTTAAGAAAGTTCGGTTTAAAGCTTATATATCTTCTTTTTCACAGTTGAATACAGTTCAACCATTTCTAAACAGTCAGAAGACTGTATACATATCTCACTGGTCTTTCAGCCCACGCTAGCAATGAGACTAATTCTAAACTGACTTAATTAACACACTGTATTACAGATATAGCTGAGAAAGTTCTATCTCATATTAACTTACGAGGGAAAGGTTATACCATAATTTATAGCTATGAAAGAAAATTATATTATATTTTACTTAAGCAAACACTAATATGAGTTTAACTTAAAGCTTTAACTTTCTAAGTTTGGCTCTTACATGGTGTGGCGGGGCTCCGGCCGGGATGCCCATTTGATGAATGGACCAGGGGAGACGGCATTTGCAAGGCACTGGGATGCTAGAACACAGCCTCCTGGGTGGCTGTGGCACCACGGATTCCCACAGGGCATGCTGGCAGTTTGGTGCGCCCCAGCTGGGAGCTGCAGAGCCTTTTCTTGAACTTCCATCACACCTGGGAGTGATTCCAGGTAACACTAATGAACCACACGAAGCACTCCCAGAAGCAACGTAGAAGGGGCCGCTTCCCTCCATTCAGAGAGCCAGAGTCGGGAGGAGGTGGACGAAGGTTGTTGGAGAGGAGTAGGGGCGGAAGAGAAGAGAAGAAGAAAGTCAAAGAAAAGAAAAGGACTGTGCTATTGATTTGGTGCTTGGTTGTGCTGTGGGGAGCAAAGTAAAACCACTGCCCCACGTAAATAAAACGTGTGTACTGGACTTGAACTTGTGTCTGCCTGTCTGTGTCGGGTAGGGTGGCTGGCACACCCCCTGGTGGTTCACAATGGCTACTTATCATTCTGAAAGTGTTTTTAAAATAGAAGCCACTGACTTTTGCTGTGTATAACAAGCACTAAGTCCTGTTTTTTTAATCTGCTAGTGTCCTGTCAGGTTGTCTACAAAACATTAAAAATTTCAGTTTTCTTTCTACATATTAGGAAGTGTTTCAAAGCACAAATAACCATCAAATGCAGAGAATCCTTCCCAGAATGCGATGGCTTAATGAGGAACCACACAATCCAATCAAGAACCATAAAATGCCATTAAAGAACCAGTATTTTTAACAGTGTAGCTGAGGTGAAAACAACCCAAAATCAAGTACTTGCTACACATTGTTTTGCCCTTAACCAATATTTTTTTCAGTCTTCGTATTCCTTCAAAATAGCCTGGAATTTTTTTATTTAATGTTGCTACAATGCAACTATGAGCTGATTTCCTACTTTCTTTATCTTGCGTTCCTTTCTATTCTGAGTAAATGGGGTTTTTTTCATTCTAGTTTTGCCTTTGTCACTCACTCCCTCACAAGCTTTAAAGCATTTCAATTGCACCAATCAGCAACACAGCACACAAATGGCACAGTCCTTAAACATCCCCACACTATTAAGTAACATCTAAAAGTCCCAAAATAGTTCATCATTAAAAGTTTTAGGCAAATATCTAGTATATAGAATAATATTTCGTTTATGTAAAGAACAAAATATCAAACTTAAAATGTTATGCGACCTCTTCTCTAATTTAAATGTGCTGGTGCAAATAAAGTCAACATTTCCTAATTTAACAGGCAGGCAGTTATAAGCACTTTTTCCCCTTACAAGCCTTAATAAATTTTAAGGTTAACTTTGATGGTTGCACTTTTCCACTTTGACGTCCTTAGCAGCCTAGGTGCACCAAACTAGGGAAAAAAATGAAAAGTAACATACTGTATTATATATACTGTATTATGTCATCCTCGTCTCCTTTTTCTCATTCAAGGCTGCAGGAGACCGGAGTCTATCCTGACAGCATTCCTCACAAAGCAAGAACCCATACTGGCTCAAGTGCGAGTTTTTTGCAGAGTCCAATGGCGCACATGGGGCCAATATACTGCAGAATTGCCTATTAACCTTATGCATACTTATCTCTGGGGTGCTGGAGGAAAACGGAATGAGATGCAGACACAGAAAACATGAAAATTCCACACAGACAGTGAGAGAGTAATGGATTCAAATAAAGAAAATGGGATGTGTGAGGCAACAGTGCTAACCACTGCACCACCACACCACACAACACTTGCTCAGTTGCAATTAAGAATTACCTATGATGCAGACTGTTAAGGCAGATGAGAATATCATAAACTATTTTTTCTATAGTAAACCATTTATTTGGCTTTGATTGCTTATGCGCTTCTTTCTGTGAGCAGATTAATAAGTTTATATGCTGTGCACCTATTGGCTGAGTGAACTGTCCATGAACACTGAATTTGGTAAGCTGTCTGGTACGTACGAATGGAGAGTGGTTATTACAGACAAGTAAAGAGTAGGCTTTCATCTCACTGGGAAATTGTAGAGCCACATTTGTAGAAATCAGCTTGTGCTGCAGAATTCAATAGCAGTGCATGCTGTGCATGTAGTAACGTGATCAAATTCTTAATAACCATTTGTCTGTCTTGTGTTAAGATCTCTGTTTCTCTGTGAATTTCCATGCACCACTGAATTGTGCTGTATTTTCATGGTTTTTTAAAAACAGGGGTCTTGAACAGCGGGCCATACTATTTATACTCTTTTATGTCTGACTAACTTCAGGGAAAAATATGGCTCCAGCCAACCAAAGCTAGTTAAATATTTAATAAAATTCAATTCAGCTTATTTTTATATAGTGCTCTTCACTGAGTGCAGGTGCAGAGCGCCTCAGGGATCAGAAAGTTTGCCTCCTGTAAACATTCCTTGGGATCAAATCAGCTACTTCTGTGCCATGCTGCTAGCATCCCAGGCTCAGCTTTACTGCTGTTACTGTTCCTAATAACAATGACAGAATCTGGGAACTTCAACAACATAAGTACAGGCCCAAGCACAAGACACGTCAAATTTCTCAAGCAGGCCTTAATACTCACAGCAGCTTCAACCCTCTCTCCACTTTCCTGCTGTGCCTGCAGACACAGTGATGTGGTTGTTATGGGAGATTCCACTGTGCACCACCTGAACTTGCAGTTACCTAACCAGAAAGCTTGTGTATCTTGTTTTCCTGCCGTTTAAGTTAATGATGTGGAAAGAAAAGCCTTGACAGTCCTTGAGAATCACAAGGGAAGGACTTTTGGGAAAATTGTATTCCACACTAGTGTTAATGACATTCAGCATTGACATTTGGAACTTCTGAAGATCAACTTCATATCCTTTATTCAGGGCACAAAGGAGATGACCGCAGCTGAAAGAATTGTCAAGTGTGTCACATCCACATCCCGTACTACATAGATTGGACAAAGCCTACAGTTATCTCCTGGCTCTAAACACCTGGAAGAAAGCCTGTGAGGGGCAAAATATTAGCTTGGGAAACAAGTGGGAGAGGCCACTTTTCTACACATGTGATGGCCTGCTTCCAAGTAGGTTCAGAGCTCAGGTCCTTTCCAACAATATGTTAAAGGTAATTTATCATTATTGGTTATGTAGCTTCAATCAGAATGTTAACTATTTAATAATTCTGCAGTGGATTCAATAAGTTCACTTCATCAGCAATATAATAACCATAGTTTAACTGAAAGTTCTGGACAAAGTGGTATAAATGCTAGCAACTTAATTACCATTTTAAGTTGCCCTAACACAGCTGTGCTGTGCCCATACAGCTGTGCTCTTCTGAGACCTTAAATGTGTAACTTTACTAAATATTAGAGCGTTAACCAGTAAGATTTCTTACATTAAGCATTTTATCGGTGATAGGAAAACAGACTTTCTTACCTTGAGTCAAATGTAGCTCAGCAATGATGGTCCATCCATCCATCCATCCATCCTCTTCCGCTTATCTGAGATCGGGTCGCGGGGGCAGCAGCTTGAGCAGAGATGCCCAGACTTCCCTCACCCCGGCCACTTCTACTAGCTCTTCTGGGGGAATCCCAAGGCGTTCCCAGGCCAGCCGAGAGACATAGTCCTTCCCCAGGGCCTCCTCTCGGTTAGACGTGCCCAGAACACCTCACCAGGGAGGCGTCTAGGAGGCATCCTGATCAGATGCCCAAGCCACCTCATCTGACTCCTCTCGCTGTGGAGGAGCAGCGGCTCTACTCTGAGCCCCTCCCGGATGACTGAGCTTCTCACCCTATCTTTAAGGGAAAACCCAGACACCCTGCGGAGGAAACTCATTTCAGCCGCTTGTATTCGCGATCTCGTTCTTTCAGTCACTACCCACAGCTCATGACCATAGGTGAGGGTAGGAACGTACATCGACTGGTAAATTGAGAGCTTTGCCTTACGGCTCAGCTCCTTTTTCACCACAACAGACTGATGCAGAGCCCGTATCACTGCAGACGCCGCATCAATCTGCCTAACGATCTCCTGCTCCATTCTTCCCTCACTCGTAAACAAGACCTTCCTCCATTGGGGCAGGATCTTGCTCTCAACCCTGAGAGGGCACTCCACTCTTTTCCGGGTGAAGACCATGGTGTCGGATTTGGAGGTGCTGATTCCCATTCCAGCCGCTTCACACTCGGCTGCGAACCGTTCCAGAGATAGCTGAAGATCACGGCCTGATGAAGCAAACAGGACAACATCATCTGCAAAAAGCAGTGACCCAATCCTGAGCCCACCAAACTGGACCCCCTCAACGCCCTGCTGCACCTAGAAATTCTGTCCATAAAAGTTATGAACAGAATCAGTGACAAAGGGCAGCCCTGGCGGAGTCCAACTCTCACCAGAAACGGGTTTGACTTACTGCCGGCAATGCGGACAGCCCTTATCAGGGGGTCCGGTACCCCATACTCTCAGAGCACCCCCCACAGGATTCCCCGAGGGACACAGTCGAATGCCTTTTCCAAGTTCACAAAACACATGTAGACTGGTTGGGCAAACTCCCATGCACCCTCCAGGACCCTGCCAAGGGTGTAGAGCTGGTCCACAGTTCCGCGACCAGGACGAAAACCACACTGTTCCTCCTGAATCCTAGGTTCGACTGTCTGACGGACCCTCCTCTCAAGGACCCCCGAATAGACTTTTCCAGGGCTGCTGAGGAGTGTGATCCCTCTGTAGTTGGAACACACCCTCCTGTCCCCCTTCTTAAAGCAATGATGGCCCTGCAGTGTTAATTGATACAGCACCTCAAATTTAAATTTTGTTCACTCTGTTAGCCAAGGTAAGAAAGACAGTGGTTTGGCGAGTATTTTCTCAAGCTAACTAAACTGCAATGATACCAGTTTTTGTACTTTAGCGTCTTTTGAAAATCTTGCTGTAGTTATTCAAGGAGTGTCACTGTCACTCATATTGACCATTTATACACCTCCAAAATATGTGTATTTTATATAGGCATTCTCAGATAGTATCCAAAAAATAACTAACTATGACAGGTTTTTAATTGTAGGCGATTTCAGCTTTCATGTTGATAATTAGTGACTCTAAAGCAAGAGAATTTATTTACTTACTATACTTCTTTAAATCTTAGCCACCACATTAGCCAGCCTACACATAAGGGAGAATACATGCTGCAACTTCAAAAGGACTAAAAGTTGACATGAGGTATGTCATGGAAATTGGTATTTACGACCAATTCTACATTTTATTTAATGTAGAAATACTGGCAACTAGAACTAAAGAGAAATATATTGTTAAAAAACATTATATTGATGCATCAGGTTTGCTAATATACTGAATAATAATTTTGAACATAGAGCTTGCCCTAATACAGATAGAAATGTAACCAGTAAGGTTCTAAATTTGAATGCTAAGGTGTGGGCTGCAGCTGACAAAGTGGTCCCTGAAAAAATTGCTTAGAAATCCTCCAGCACTAAAATACTTTGGAAAACTCA
>JANRMT010062807.1:43530600-43632479 GCA_026402145.1 Polypterus bichir lapradei
TTGTATACTTACAACGCTTGACAGATGCCGAATGTCTCTTCAACACAAGTCCTACAAATACTGTCGTAATTGAAACAAACCATGAAACTCAAACTGATTATGACAGCAGCAATCCAAGCTGTGAGATTTGAAACAAGATTACTGTTCACATGGCCAACTGTACGTTGCATGCTCAAGAGTAAGCTCAGCGCACAGCTACAGCTTGGTCATATTACAACTGGAGGGCCGAACTGACAACGTGGCATACAAAGAGATCCTTAACAAATAATTATTGGTATATTTTCCCTCAGTTTTAAAAAGGTTTAATTGTCTTCTTAATAAAAATTTTAAGGCAGTACTTCGCCGCTGCGAAGCGCGGGTATTTTGCTAGTCTATACTAATAAAAGGCTAATCCCTCACTGACTGACTGACTGACTGACTCATCACTAATTCTCCAACTTCCCGTGTAGGTAAAAGGCTGCAATTTGGCAGGCTCATTCCTTACAGCTTACTTACAAAAGTTAAGCAGGTTTCATTTCGAAATTCTACGCGTAACGGTCATAACAGTCGACAACGTTCACCATGTTGAACTTTCTTATTTATGGTCCCATCTTCATGAAATTTGGTAGGCAGCTTCCCTGCGCTAACCGAAACCAATGTACATACTTATTTCGGTGGTATGACGCCACTGTCGGCCGCCATATTGAAATTTCCAACGTCACTAATTCTCCAACTTCCCGTGTAGGTAGAAGGCTGAAATGTGGCAGGCTCATTCCTTACAGCTTACTTACAAAAGTTAAGCAGGTTTCATTTCGACATTCTACGCGTAACGGTCATAACGGTCGACAACGTCCGCCATGTTGAACTTTCTTATTTATGGCCCCATCTATACGAAATTTGGTAGGCGGCTTCCCTGCACTAACCAAAACCAATGTACATACTTATTTCGGTTGTATGACGCCACTGTCAGCCGCCATATTGAACTTTCCAGCGGTCTTTGTTACTTATGGGCCCATCTTCAAGAAATTTGGTATGCGGGTTCCAAACGCTAACTGAATCCTACTTACGTACATATATACGTCCATAGCCTGCAGCTCGGTCACCGTGTGAGGCGGTGTTGGGTCCCCCATCCTAACACCTCCCACGTTGTTGGCTGCCTACCTATATAAGGCTGTCCGTTGCTCCGGTCTCTTCATTCCCTTCTTTGCTTCGCCACGGGATTTACGTCTCCCTGCTGATAACTACAGCCTTTTTATTTAATCCACGGCTTCTCCACTGTTTTATTGTTCGTTTATTACAATTATAGTTATTGTGTAGGTATTTTAGACTTACTTTACATTGTTCAGGTACCCATTTCCTTTATCCTTCCAACCGCACCCCCATTAACATGTCTATCGGGGTGATCACCATCGATCAAAGAACTGTCACTTACCGAGTGGTTTCCATGCCCGGAGATGGCACCTACCTTTTCCATTCTCTTTGTTACATATTGCACGGCCATATCAGGCTCACTCTTGATATCCGGAGGAACATTGTGTCTTACGTATTGAATGACTGGGACAGGTTCAAGGTGTGGACTGATGACGGTACAGGAGATAATTATACTACACAGGAGCACTATAAGAGTGAAATGCTTAAGCCCTTCACCTATGGTTCTGCATGTGAGTTGATGGCTGCTGCTGAATTGTTCGGTTGTCGCTTTCAGGTGTACCGAAATGGCCAAATATTTTACACCTTTCGACAACCGCCAATGCCTCTAAAACATCTTAGATTGACAGGTGACGATTTCAGTAGTGGACACTTTAATGTTTATGAATGTTTAAACTCTCAAAAGCTGGATGCGAAGTTATCGATGAAACCGGTTGTATGCTTACAATGCTTGACAGATGCCGAATGTCACTTCAACACAAGTCCTGCAAATACTGTCGTAATTGAAACAAGCCATGAAACTCAAACCGATTATGACAGCAGCAATCCAAGCTGTGAGATTTGAGACAAGATTAATTTTCACATGGCCAACTGTACATTGCATGCTCAAGAGTAAGCTCAGCGCACAGCTTGGTCATATTACAACCGGAGGGCCGAACTGACAACGTGGTATACAAAGAAATCCTTAACAAATAATTGTTGGTATATTTTCCCTCAGTTTAAAAAGGTTTAATTTTCTTCTTAATAAAAATTTTAAGGCAGTACTTCACCGCAGTGAAGCGCGGGTATTTTGCTAGTTAAATATATTTGACAATCGCTCGCATTCTATTATTTCCAAATCGTTTCGGAAATCCACAAATTTTTGCATCCATATGGTACTCAACTGAAAATCTGTTAATTGCATTTCAAGTTCATCCAACTTTAACTAGTCAAAGGTTTCTAAATTAAGGTTATCTGCACCCATTGTATCTGGGTACTGATAAATTTTTCAGTTTCTGCAAATTGTCTAAACTGGGTGAATCTTGATGAAAACTCACCGATTATAGAGTTAATAACTTCTGAAAATTCTTTAGTCAGTTTAGCTTCATCTGGTTTTTCATGAAAGTCCAAATCTATGAAGAATTTTTTAAATTTGGAAAATATTTTAAGCTTTTGGAAACAACGTCTCGATAAAATATTAGCAATTTTGCTTCAAATGCCGGAATTAGATCCAACATGCCAATGATAGTGTTATTGACACCTTACAATTTAACATGTAATTCATTCAAATGTAGGCATAAGTCTGCCGAAAACACAAATTTTTAGGTCCATTCAACATGCATTATTTCTTGGTATTGATCAATTTTATTCTCATTATGTAGAAAAAGTCTAACTTCATCCAAGCATTCAACAAATCGCTGGAGCACTTTACCTCGACTTAGCCATCTGACATTATTGTACATAAGTAAACCATTGTAGACTGAGTTTATCTTACTCAACAGAACGTTGAACTTTCTTTTATTCAACGCATTTGCAGATATAAAATTTACTACTTTTGTTACCATGCTCATAATATTTTCTGGAGTTTTGAAACCAGCCTTTGAGTATAAAACTTGCTGATGTATAATGCAGTGAAAAGCCAAAAGTGAATGTCCAATGTGTTTTGTAAACAAATTGACAAAACCAGCTTCATTACAGGTCATACTGGGAGCACCATCAGTAGTTACCGATACAACATTGAAGGGATCTATGTTTCTTTCGGACAGCGCATTTATAACTGTTTTCACAAATATTCACTCTTTTTGTTGTTGTTGCTAAAGATTTTAAGTCTATTAATTCTTCTTTGACGTCATTCCCAATGCAATATCAGACAAAAATTGTCAAACATGCTGAACCAGAAATATCAGTACTCTCATTAAGGTAAAGCAAAATTAGGCCTGAAGAAATATCTGTGTTTTGCTGTTGACTTATATTTTCAGCCATTTTTAAAATTTGGTTTTCTACAGTGTTTGTAGCCAGAGGCATATCTCGTATTTTTTGGATCATTTTTTCTTTATTTCCAAAGTCGTCAAAAAGATATGGCGTGCATTTTAACCATGCTTCTTTTAAAAATTCTCCATCGCTGAACGGTTTTCCATGCTTGGCAATTACATTAGAGACAGCAAAACTAGCAGCGGTTGTATTTGTTCCACTGGTGACGTATTTCATTAAAGTTGTTGACTGTGTATTTCTATTTTTAATTGCCCAAGCAATAAATTCTTTTCGTTTTTCTTTGCTTATTTCAAGAAGCAATGCATGATTTGTTTCATAATGTCTTGTGACTGATGACGTCCTGAATACTACTGCCCTGGAACAGAGAACACATATCGCTTTATTTCCTTTATATTTCATTCCATACTCTTCAGTCCACCAACTTTGAAATTCTCTGCTACTTGAATCTGAAGATAATTTTTGCTTTTTATTTGCACTAGCCATGTTAACAGGATCTGTAAGAAATATCAAATAATGATCAGTTTTAAAAATAGGCTTTAAGTACGAATGTAATTACCTGTCTAAATAAAATAAACACCCTTCCCTTAATGATTTCAAACACCAAAGAATACCTGATTGGAACCACAACCACACACCTCAGACCACAACGGAATACGAACAACTGAGAGTAGAACAGAAGTGACTTATCTTACACTTGTGCTGTATCCTGTTGCAGGTACTAAGGGTCGTGGTGGAATGGAAACATGTAGAAAACTAAAATTTTTTCACGCGTGCCAGAGGTTCGCCATCTATGCTATAGATAATGACCTCAGTTTCAGAAGGAAGCACAGAGGATCAGGAGTGATTTTAGAGAACAGTTCCTATGATTTTCAACCAATGATTTTGAAAAACAGTTTATTGGAATATTTATTTGATTGAATTTATACCACCACCAATGCACTGATTTTATTCTGGATTATTTATTTACTTAATGGATGACTACACTTCTGATTTTTGAACACTATTTGAACACTTTCTGTGTGTGTGTCCTCCGTGCGAAGTCCATCCTAGGTTTACATCTATTAAAGTCCCAGGTTCAAGGATGACAATGGCAGTTGTGGGCAACCTAGGCATCACACTGTCCAGTCTGTACGCCTTCCTATGTACAGCAGCAATTTCTTAACAATTTTACCTCCATTTCCAAAACTCATTTTTTGCATACCATGATCTCCTTCCTTGATTTCCACAGCAGAACTCTGCTTTGTTTTCTTTGTCAGCCTCAAATGATTTTTATTCCTTAGAACTGCACTTACCTGACTTGTCCTGTCCCTATAACCATAATACACCTCCAGCTATAATCAAAGAATATTAAAATCCAAGAGAATCATCACCTGAATACCATGTGCAAGTAAGTCCCAGATTTAAGCACAAAAACATTGAGACGTAGCCTAATAAAGAGTTGGAGAGCTGCTTTAAGATGTATGGATGGATGGTTAGACTTGCATGCAGTGACAATACTCATAAATACACCAGAGACACTAGCTCCAGGTATACAGTTTACAGAAACTAGGTTATTTTATTTAGCAATTTGGATATTTTAAACTATGGAGTCCCCATTCATGATTGCTATATAAAATAAAGAGCAATAAGAGGATCTCTGCACAAGTTTTCTAATAAATTGCCCATTGGTTCAAGCCATATCGAATGGCAAAGATTTTCTTCCCCTTTATAACCATTAACAAATTTCCTTATTTTTTATTGTCTTTAAATTTCTCTCTAATTTCAGCAGGCATATTCTGACTTCACAGTTTATGTAATTGTCCCATTATCACTTTTGATATTTTCTTGATCCCACACACTTGCTATACTGTCACAGTGACAAGCTGTTCAGGATGGCATCATTCCAAAGACATATTGCAGGATATGCTTTTTCTTTGTTTATTTACAGATTAACTCATTTGAACTTGAGAAAAAAAAAAAAGAACGGAAAGCTCTCCAAAACAAACTTTAATTTTGTAAACACTTGGCATTCTAGTAAAGCATAGTAGTGCAGTATTTTGCAACACTGCTTGGTCCTCGTGCTTTGCCTAGTCTGCCAGATAGCTGGTATTGGATTGAACCCACTCAGTCCAATTGAAGAAAAATGTGAGTGATTTTCTTCAATATACAGTGAAAAATTTCTATCATGATATTAGTGGAAATGTTTTAGGTAATGACACTACCATCAACAGGCCACAAGTGATCAATAAATGTTTTAAACAGCATTACAAACAAACAATTAAACCACAAATCATGGCCATCCCATTCACCTGATCTCAGCTCAATTTGAGCACTCATTTTGGAGCAGTGCCTAAAACAATGTTTTCCTCCACCATCATGAAAGATTCAAATCCTAAATTGGGGCCAAAATGTTGTGTACACCCGTTTCCACGCTCACATCACGATGTATAAAAACTAAAGTCACGCACAGTCTCACGGCACCACAGCCCATTGTGTACACAGTTTCTGCTTGGTTTTGCAAACTGGAGGCACCTGTGTGGTTTCCTTTTCTTTTTTAGATTCACGTTCATGACGCATCTTAACCAAATAAACTGAAATTAACAACTTCTCTTATAACAAAATTTTAAAAGTTTAATTTTAATTTTTGCTTAAGAATTTGGGAGGAGGCATTTATTTTAAATTCAATAAAAATAATTAGAGCATGACTTGTAAATTAAATGAAGTGAAACCATTAAAAAATTGCATACAGAACAAGTTTGCGATTTTACTTATTCACAATATTCACTTACTGTGAAATAATGCTACTTTGGTTAATGCCATTTTACTAAGTACACAATCTCATCTCTGTCTAGTTTCTGAAACCTGGCTTAATATTTCTAACACTGTCCTTTCAGCTGATGCAGCATAGAATGGTTTTACTTATCTTCATAAACCAAGAAATATTTGTTTTGGAGGAAATCTAGGAATATTAATTTTGCTTATGGAGGTTTAACACAAGTTTTAATGTATGCCCATTTAAGAGATGCATATTCTTTCAGTTAAATCAGTATTTAGCAGTGCATTGAAAGTCAACAGTCGTTTCGATCAGCTAATTTTTACTTTGACACTCTGTGTCTCATATGCAATGCCAATTTGATAAATAATACATTGGCCTTGTTTTCTTTTTGCCTTCTTTTCAACTTGCCTTTTGGAAAGCATTTTAATTAAGATTATACTTGCTCAAGAAGTATTTTGATAAAAGTTCAGGTTTAAGGTCATTGTTTAAGTTTAAAATATGCCATTAATTGTTTTTTAATTCTTTGTGTTGATTCTACATTAAACTTGTGATTCAGTGTGTATTTACTTCATGATTTATGTATAAAGTTTATAATTATATGTTTTAATATTGGATATGATTAATCACTATAAATTACATACATTTATGCAATTAATTAGTTAATTTCTTTAATTGATTCCTAGCCCTTTATATATATATATATAGAGAGAGAGAGAGAGAGAGGAAGGACATGCTTCCTGGTCAAGACTGATTATGATTTCTTACCTGGATGGGAGACTATAGTGGAAGAATGGTGGGAGTTGAGACTTGACCCTGATGGAATGCCTTACATTCTTTATCCTGGTATGGAGAGAAGGATGATAAATGGACTGGGTCAACGTGAGTGCCAGGAGCAGTACATTCCCCCACACAGTAGGCTGCGCCAGTCCCTGCAAGCATACAGCATGAGGCAGGCAGGCAACAATCCCTGAACCAGTTTATTGCTACTTCTGTCCACACATTTCATTATTAACAGTATACTTTATTTAAATTAAGTTAAAATGTATCTCTATAATGTAATATACAAACTTTAATGCAATTCATCTTAAAAATGATATCAAGAGCTCCAAGAAGATATCTCTTAGAAATCTAAATTGACTTAGAAGCCAGTTGTTATCATCTGTAAATACACATTCTCTTCTACTGAATTGAATTCCTTTATTGTTATTGTATGGTACAATGAGATTCATTATGCAAATCCTCCATAAACTTATTTTCCTATAAAATAATAAAATAGCAATAATAATAATAATAATAATAAGAAGAAGAAGAAGATAAAAACAATGAAAAATATACACTATGAAAGCAAAAGTTGCTCAGGTTGTGCGATATTACAAGTGTAATGCAAGTTTACAGTGTAGATAATTGTACTTACAGTATAAGTACAAACAGTTCTACTGGGAGCACTTGATGGATTGATTGAGTGTGTTTATAGCTCTTGAGATGAAACTGTTTCTGAACCATGAGGTCTGAACAGGAAAGCCTCTGAAGTTCAAATAGACTCTGCCCATGGCTGAGGCAGCTTTTGCTAGAACCTGTATCCCAATAATTCTCCCTGCTCTTGACACAATCTGCCATAGAGCTTTCTGATCAGCTGCTGTATAGATGTGATTCCACATTTAGATACAGTGGGTTAAAATACTCTGAGTGGTGTAGTGAGAGTAACAACGCTAAAGCAGCTATGGTATTTTGAATAGTTTGGCCATTCCGTGCACCATTATATGGTTACAGGTTGATTACAATCAGATGCCTTAAACTAAAAAACAATAAGCAGTTAATTTCAGTGTATTTGATGAAACTGCATCAGGAATGTGAATCTAAAAAATAAAGGGAAACAACACAGGAACAGTAGCACTGCTTTGATGCTGGGTGTGCCAGTTTGCAAAACCAAGCCGAACTAGTGTGAGAATGTGCATTGCTTTATGCCAAGTTTAGTTTTTATGCATCTCAATGTGAGCATGGAAACAGGCTTACACAACATTTTTGTGCATATGCACCATTTATACATGAGGCCACAGGACTTCTCTAGTCATCCTAAAAACATGCCTCACCCCAGACAGTATGGTCCCAAATGGAAAAGGCAGGCTTTAATGACTGCATAGACCCAAAATAGAGCTAAACAGTTCAAAATATTTTTAAATGTCTCAGATACACAATAATGCCCAACAGGGGACATAAACCAAAAACCTCAGGTTTAAAATGACAAAGCAAAATAGAGTTCATTATATTTAAAGAATTTAATTACATAATAAAAATAAATAAACATACAAACAAAAAATAAATAGCAAAGAAAAGACAAAATGGTATCCCTAAATAGGCAGCTCAGAGCGAACATGTCCAAACTTTTATCCAAAGGCTAAATCCAAAGACAGAAGTAAAAATTCACAAAACCAGAAAATCCAAACAAAACTTCCAAAATGTTTTACAATCCACAAATCACAACTTGCAATGATGCTCTGAGGACTCAATCTCTGCACCCTCTATTTAAAGGCTGCAGGTGTTTCCTTGGTAGTGACGTCAGTCTACGGCCCTTATAATTTTGTGAGTGTTCACATTAGGGATAAATGCAAATACATTTTGGAAAAAAGTTCTGTCATCTGAAATAGGTGCATATATGTGAATCAAAATCATTTTAATATTAGATAAATTTCCTGTCACCATGACATATCACCCTTCAGAATCAGATATCGCATTTGACACTACAAATGGCATAGTTCTGTGTATTAAGATTCCCACGCCCCTGGTTTTCATTGTATAGCTAGAGTGAAAAATTTAACCAGACCATTCCCTTTGCAACCAAAACTGGTCCTTGCTTAATAAGTGAGTCTCCTGCAAAAATACAATCTTGGCATTTAGACTCGTTAAGTGCGAAAGTACTTTCTTACTGTTAAATTCATGATTAAGACCTTTGATATTCCAGCTCCCAAACTTCAGTATTTGGTCATGGAAATGTTTCTTCTGAACTTTTGATGACATTTTGTAGCCTTAGTCTTAGGTTAAGGTAGTACATAGTACATATTATAACTTTGGTACAGATTTCATATTATATCCAAGTGATACAGCTCTGAAGTGTATTGTTATGTTGTTACTAATAGTTATTGGATATAAGGGATAAAATAGAAATAGTATTGCTTTCTTTCTGTCCACACCCTAGCGCCCATCCATTGCGCCTCTGCAAGAGAGGCAAGCCACACTTGTCCCGGTCATCTGACATGCCAAGAGAAGGAGCCTGGCTACAGCAAAATAAACCCCTCAGAAGCAGAGTGAAGAAGATTAAAATTGAGGTATCTTGTGAAGATGCAGTCCAAATACAATAGACTGATGATTTAATATTAAACAGTCCAAATATAATAGACCAAGGGTATGATGTTAAAGAAAAAATATACTGTAAAGGGCTCTTTACTTAAATAAAGTTTAACAAAAAGACAATAGCTTGTTACTTTGTGGTAGCCAAAGGGACTAATGAAAATATAATTTCAATATAACAACTGAAGCTTAAACAATAGGTGTTTACTTTTAAACAGTTATCCGTTAATAGTTTTTGGTTTTTCGTAACCGATTGGCCAAGATGTAGACATAAGTGGCCCAAATATGCATATAATTAATGAAAGAAATATCAATATAATTATTACTGCTCAATTTAAAAAATAAATAAAAAAAGAGGAAAGGGATGGCCAAAAAAGAAGTAAAACATAAAATAAAGATACATATATATATATATATATATATATATATATATATATATTCACAGCAAAAAAAGAAACGTCCTCTGACTTTCAACTGTTTTTACTTTCAGTAAACTTAATGTGTAAATATTTGTATGAACACTAAAAGAGTCAACACCATAAGACATAAACTAAAAATGTTTCACAATGTGTCCCTGAATGAAGGGAGGCTCAAAATCAAAAGTACCAGTCAGGTCCCAGACGTGCTCAATTCCTTCAACGATAAACACGAATCCGTCCATCAACCCTGGTGAGACAAAACCGTGACTCATCAGTGAAGAGCACTTTTTGCCACTCCTGTCTGGTCCAGCGAAGGTGGGTTCGTGCCCATAGGCGGCGTTGTTGCTGGTGATGTCTGGTAAGGACCTGCCTTACAACAGGCCTACAAGCCCTCAGTCCAGCCTCTCTCAGCCTATTGCGGACAGTCTGAGCACTGATGGAGGGATTGTGTGTTCCTGGTGTG
Organism: Polypterus bichir lapradei; assembly: GCA_026402145.1. Taxonomy (NCBI): domain Eukaryota; kingdom Metazoa; phylum Chordata; class Cladistia; order Polypteriformes; family Polypteridae; genus Polypterus; species Polypterus bichir. The sequence continues at coordinate 43,540,961 of JANRMT010062807.1, forward strand.
ACTCGGGCAGTTGTTGTGGCCATCCTGTGATATTGGTGTGATATTCGGATGTACCGATCCTGTGCAGGTGTTGTTACACGTGGTCTTCCACTGCGAGGATGATCAGCTGTCCTTCCTGTCTCCCTGTAGCGCTGTCTTAGGCGTCTCACAGTGTGGACATGGCAATTTATTGCCCTAGCCACATCAGCAGTCCTCATGCCTCCCTGCAGCATGCCTAATGCACGTTCACGCAGATGAGCAGGGACCCTGGGCATCTTTCTTTGGGTGTTTTTCACAGTCGGTAGACAAGTCTCTTTAGTGTCCTGCGTTTTTAGAACTGTGACCTTAAATGCCTACTTTCTGTAAGCTGTTAAGGTCTTAACGACCATTCCACAGGTGCATGTTAATTAATTGATTATGGTTAATTGAACATGCATGGAAAACATTGTTTAAACCCTTTACAATGAAGATCTGTAAAGTTATTTGGATTTTTAAAACATTATTGTTGAAATACACAGTCCTGAAAAAGGGACGTTTCTTTTTTTGCTGAGTATATATATATATATATATATAATATATATATATATTATATATAGTTACAGAAAATGTTCGCTTTACAAACAATACAAAATGCAACATCAAGCAGAATCTTCTTTGCCTTGCCAGAAAACGGTGTGACTCATGATCATGTGTTTCAAAAGAAAGTCGGGATAAATCTTATCAGCTCTTTATTTGCTTTGTCCAGCAAACTAAAAATGTAAAACTGATCTTCAATAATCACTTTCAATTTGGCTAGGTACAAGAAGCTGTATTTGATTTCAGCTCTATATAGGCGCAGTTTAATACTGTAGAATGTGGTACATTTAGCAGCTGTAGCAGGTGAGAAATCTAGGAAAATAATCTCATCTTTATGTCTGAGAAGGGATATGAGATTTTGTTTGGCCTGTAGTTTCTTGAAATGGACAATTAGGCCTTTTGGTTTGGAGGCTTTCGATACACAGATACAGTGGGCTGCAGAGATGCTGATGTTCAATTTAAAGTCCTTTCCAGTTATTTTAGAGAATAGTCCAGCTATGAATTTCCATGGGTTTGGACTTTCCCATTTTTCAGGAAGACCTACAATTCTGATGTTGTCCCTTCTATATCTATCGTCCAGTATTGCCAGTTTGTCAATGAGCACTTTGCATTTTGATTTTGCAGCTGCTGCCTTTTCATCTGTGGCGGAAGCCGATTATTCAACTATTTCAATACAGGTCTTGAACATTTGCTTAACATCTTCAAGCTGAGCTGCAGGTATTTTAATTTTACTCTCTAACTTACTTGTATTTTTCCATATTTTTTAATCAGTTTTTCATGGCATTTCTGTAAATACTTTGTACCAGGTCTTTCATATCCTGATGCAGTTTCTCATTTTTCTCATTTAGGACCTTTATTTTGTTCTTTATTTCATTCTTTATTTTGTTCTTTATTTCATTTATTTCATTCTTTATTTCCCTATTGCTCTTCTTTGCATCTCATCTTATACCATGTAAATTCCCAGTGGCTTGATGATCATTTTCCTCAGCTTTGTGCGTTTCGATTTTCCCCGATCTCCATAGGCAGAGTTGCAAGTTCAGCAGGAGATGATGAACGTCATGGGAGAAATTAGCTGAAGTTGGGGATAAAGTGGGGATGCAAAGGCTATGCTCGGCTCCAATAATCCTCCTAGAGTTGACAAATGGTCCTTGCCCGCCACACTCACAGCTTTGCTCCCAGTAATGTTATCAGCTGGAGCCGAAGCTGCCATGTCAGGTCCTGGCAGGTCTGTACCTCCGCCCTTCTGTTCCAGGTCAGTCTTAGGGGGCTTTTGCTGCCTTATCCTTTTCCATTTGTACTTGCATGTAGTAATATTAAATCCCATCGGGATGAATAAATACAGGATTTCTTGAAATGATATATATATAAAAAAGGTTAAAATAACACCGCTGCTAATGGAACCCCCCCAACTTAAATGTCCATCTCAAACAATGGACGAGACCAACTCCCCTTAGTAGTGATATCAGGGCGGACTCACTCATTGTGGCTCCACCCACAGAATACAAGGAAAATAGTCAAAGAATAAATTAACACAATACTTACAAAATAAATATGTAAATGACTTAATACTAAATAAAATATAACATAAAACTAAAACAAAATAACAAAAGATAAGTTTAATATTTTTGTTTAAAAATAAGTTAAGTCAGGGCAATAAATCTGGCAGAACCATGGCAGCAGGGAGCTCTATACATTATCCTGTGGAGTCCTCGTGTTGAGCATCAGTATGGAGGAGATGATAATGGCAATTTACACAAGCTGGGGTCTAAATGTTACTAGATCAAAAAACAGAGCAGCAGAAGAAGACACTAAGTTGTTAAATGCTGACCTATAGCTTAAAAACTGTATCCTGGCAATGCGTTTTTAATTTTCTAGGTGTGCCAGGATGAGATGAAGTGTAAGGGGATATGACATCCTTCGTGGGCCAATTGTGACAATATGCAATTTGGAGATGATCCAAACTATCTAGAATGTTCTGTTTAATGTGTCTTAGTTCTAGTCCTTCATCTGGATTGAGTGTCATTGGCCTGTTGTCATTACATTAGTTCACTTTTGTTTTCTTTAGCACAAGGATAATTGCTGTCTTTTGGAAATAGTTGGGAACTATTCTGTCAAAGATGCCATTGACAGTGCCAGCTAATTGGTCAATACATATTTTTAAATTCCTTCCTGAAATTCCATCTGGTTTGGACACCTAATATAAATTTCTGAGAGCTGTTCTGTGAAAAGGCTATGCAAAAATGTGTTGTGTTGAATCTTCAAATCATGAATCTACACTTTTTGAAAGTGCTTGTTGGCTAGAGACTGACCAGCTAACATGACTGGCTTGCTCTATGTAGCTTTTTTTATAACTGGTTTCATGGAGGGAAACAACCTTGAACAGTCCAAGCTGAGTTCAAATAGAGCATGCAATATGTTACCACTGTCCTGGGCCATGTTGAGAAAGGATTATGTGTGAAACATTGTCCTTATATGAAAACCTCTGGACTCTTCCAAGTGACATGGACACAACGACAAGAGGATGAGATACCACCTCCTAAGGAAAAATCTGTTATCTCCAACTTGTGAATGAAAAGATATTGAAATACATACTGCTGTTTGTGTTTGATACATTTCCTAAATCCACTACATCTGATTGCAAAACTTTCTGAAGCTTATCCCCTGGTGCATGAGTTGCAAGGTGGAAGCACAGGGTTCATTCTCTCAATGGGCCAATTTAGAATCTCCAATTAACATAACCCAGAAAAGGATTATGAGTACAACTATAATATTAGTCAGCTATTTACTGATTACGATAGCATGGATAGGAGCTGACTGCAATGGCAGAATAGACAGATCCAAAGAAGCTGATCAGGTTGACCTAAATGAGTCTATCATAGTACTGCATTCATGTTAAAATTGAAGGAGGTCTCACGAAAAACATCCACATTAAGATAGGGAGATGTGCTCTCAACAGCTCTGTTCAATCCCTTCTTTGAAAAGCTATTACATAATGCCAGGAAAGACACAGAAGGATGAATTTACAGAAAGATGAACTAGTGGCTAGCCTACATGCAAAATATAGAGTTTTTAATCCCAAGAAAAGTATGTGCTTAAAGCTGGATGTAACATCAAAATGAATGGGACTTAAAACAATGAAAATATGTGATGTAATGACTTCAAGAAGTGAAGCATAATGAGGACAAGGTTAGGACCTGCAGCTTGAAAAGTACAAATTTGAGAATGTGAACAGTTTTAAATACCTTGGAATCATAATCTTATATAGAAACGTCTATGCGTGTAAGTATGTGTATCTGTCCGGCCTGGACAAAACCTCCGAAGAAAAACAGTCATTTAGCTGCTAATGCACAAACGATGCAAAGACGTCGGCAAAACGAAACATCCGAAGAGAAAGTTACTCGTTTATCAGCTATTACAGAAGAGTGGCGAGCACATCAGAACGCTATCCCTTTTTTTTTTCCTCCCGCCGCTAATGCACAAGTGAGGCGAACATGTTGGCAAAACGAAACCTACGAAGAAAGACAGTCGCTTAGCCGCTAATGCACACACGATGCAAGCACATCGGCAAACAAAACCTCAGAAGAAAGGCAAAGTCACTTAGCCACTAATTCACAAATGATGCGAGCATGTCTGCCAAATGAAACCTCCTAGGAGAGAGATGCCCAGAGTAGTTCCTTTCAATTACCTGACATCTCTACATATCAGTTTTTTTTCTGACGATTTCAATAGTTTCTAGGACCCCGGGCTTTTTTCAGCATGGGCTTACACAGCTAGTAATGACATAAAAGAAGTGAAGGCCAGAACTGCTGCAAGCAAACAAATTTACGTTGCCCTTAAAAGTATTAATTTGTTCAAAACAGCTATCTAGGAGCTTTAAAATTAAAATATATAAATCTATTATTAAACCATTGGTAATGATGTGTCTGAGACACTGACAATTACCAGAGTTATTAAAAGGCTACAGATGGCCTGGGAGTGAAAAATATTGAGAAAGATTTTAAACCATTGAAAGAGAAAGAGATAAGGAGAGTGAGGAGCAATCAGGAGATATGTGAGTTGTTCAGAGAAAGAGAAATAACCAATAAAAAGAAAGAAGGATGGTGAAAACGGTCCTGCCTTGTGAAAAATTAAAAAAGCACATCCAAGGAAAAGATTATTAGATGATGTACAGGATGTTTTAGGGAAGATGGAGATCTGGCAACACATCAGTCAGAATGGAGGAAAATGGTGTGGAAGGCTCAGGTCCTACAAGGGCTGTAATGCTGAAGAGGAAAAAAATAAATTAACATAACTTAAATGTTTTTGGGATGTGAGGGGGATAAGTCACATAAATGCAAGTAGAACACATAAGCTTCACCATGGGAATTCCACACCAGAATTTAAGCTCAGGACTCTGAACATGTAAGACAGCTGCAATAACCACTCCAGCAATGCATCATTAATTCTCAACTTCAAAGTTTTTTTTCCTATAAATAAATAAATAATTAAATAAATACATGAAATTTATAATTAATACTTTGGGGCATCACTATGATAACAGCATCTATGTGGACATTTTTCTATAAACATGACCCAATTTTAATTCAATACACCCACACAGACACTGAAATAAATGTTTGCTAAAGATACATATATTAGTAAATTCTAATTTGATTCCTAAATGATCTCTTGGGAGGTGCCTGAAAAATGCACTGGGCACCAAATCTGTTTCATGATGTTTAGAGGAAGGAGGAGGACAATGTACTTGGAGGTTAAGCAGAGTGCCTAGGGGAACGTGCTCAAACCAAGCCTGAAATTCAAACGGAAGAAAAATCTGCTTTTTTATTTATTAAAGTTGCTCAGCCATCAAAATCAGAGCGAGCCCTTCTCATTTCTATTCACTCCCAGGGACAGGTGCCCCTGAGGTTGTGCCTGGATCTCAGAGAGCTTGATTGACAGACCATTAAACATGCTCTCAGATTTAAAGCCTGTTGGATTTCTTAAGGTGAGAATAAAAAGGAAACACACATCCTGCTTTCTCCGCTTCCCAACTTCACTCCATTCATGAAACTCAACAGAAAGAGAAAGAAAAAAAAGAGCTTGCAGTATATTAACAAGCTGAATTTTTTGACAAATGGCTTGCAGGATGTTACACGGTGGTTGCCGGACATGGTCTATTTGTTATTTGGGACACAAAGCAGGAAATCGAAACAGAGTGTAGGCCTTCAGTGCATCGCTTTTGTAGAGCTGCTTGTTTTGTTAATTTTCTCTTATTTTCAGTTCAACGGGTAAAGTTATTTTCCCTAACCCCACCCACCATGTGTGGGGGGTGGCTTTCAAAATGCTGCTTCTGGAGAGTTATGATGGGTCATCAGTTACATAAAATGGCTTAACAATTTCAATGGTCTCACTAAGTAATCAATAAAAAAATCAAAGAGATAATATATCTCAGCAATCAAATAGCATTTATGCCTGAATATGATAAGAAACAAAAGATAAGTATTGACAGTGAGCTTTATATGAGTATCTCTGACCTTTAGTTTAGTATTTCAACAGCAACCCAACCACGTGAGCATATTGTAGGAGATCATTTGTCTCTGAGACTGAAAAATAGTAAATAAGGCAAAAGATACCACACAAAAGACAACGAAAAACAGGAAATGTCTTTTTGATATATGCTGTCTATACTGACCATAGGCACATCCTCCTCAGAGACTCAAACCATTATCTCCAGCAAAGCACAAAAAAAAGTAAGTGACATAATTGGATGGGCTAAGGCCCATGTGTCAATAAGGGTAGATGTGCCACTTTAATTCAATTTAAAGTGTCACTATGTAGAACTATAGAAAGATTTCCTGTAAAATGGTAGTATGAGACATCTAATGGAAACATTCTATTTTCTTTTTATTTCTTTACTGTTGCATTTGTCATTTGTTCTTATTTTTTATATTACTTTATTAAACCTTATCTCACATCCCTGGGCTAAAGAATTGCTCTTCTAGTCTTCAAGTCTTCTGTCAGTGTTTTTCAGTGCTGAGTGGTGGCATTTTCACACTATTTCAGCTAGAAAAGATTTGGGTTATGGTGACATAAAGCCTGTCTTGGCAGCATTTGAGGATGGTAAAAAATGCCTCTGGATAGGCAGAAGTCCACGGGAAAGCACATTCACACATGCAGACCCACTCAGAATCACCAATTAACCTAAAATGTTCATCTGTGGGATGTGGGAGGAAAACTGGAGTACCTGGAAAAAAGTCTGCATGAACATGGGGGGAACATGCAGTCCACACACAATCCCTGTTTGGGCCAAGATGACGCATAAGAACTCAGCACTACATCACCCTCCATCTACTCAGCTCATTTCTTAAGTCTAATGTACTTAAGAACCAATGTAATGAAATATAAACAACAAACGGATGAAGTCTGCAGATGACATCAGACTAGGTGGAATGGAAGCTAATCTAGAATCAGTCGAATCATTACAGAGGGACCTGGACAGCATGCAGACTTGGGCTGGGTTTTGTGACAGATGGAATTTAAAGTAAGTTAATGCAGGGTATTGTACGTAGGAAGTGAGAATATTAGATCTGAACACACAATGGGAGATCTTAAACCTGAAGGTACTCCTTATAAGAAGGACCTAGGAGCTGTAGTGGACTCGTCAAGATCCAGACAGTGTACAGAAACCAAGTAAACTAACAGAACATTGGGTTATATAGTACAATGTGCAGAGTACAAGTCAAAGCTTTATAACACTGTGTGAGACCTCACATCGAGTACTTCATACAGGTTTGGCATCACTGGCTACAGAAAAAACATAACAGCACTATTGAAAGTCCAAAGAAGAGCAGCTAGGCCGATTCCAGGACTGAGAAGAATGAGCTATAAAATAACAGCAGAACTTGAACCTTTTCAGTTTATGAATTAGATTAAGAGGTGGTGTGACTGAAGCTTTTGAAAGCATGAAGGGAATTAGTATAATAATAATAATAATATATTTTATTTATGTCTCTCCCATATTCAAGGCACTTTAAATAATAAAATATAGTTTCTGCATAGAATAATAAACAAAGAAACACAGGATATACAAAGGCATTGAATAGAATAAAAAAACAATAAACCAGAGTAAAATACTAAATTCAATACTAAAACAAAAGCCTAGCAAATAAAATCATTTGTGATATAACACACACACAAATTATACTGAGCATCTGGACAGAGAGGAAGACTGAAAGATGCAACAGAATGACAGATTACGTTAAAAGCCTTCCTGAACATATGAGTTTTAAATTGTTTTGTAAGAGGATGAATTGAGTCAGCTGATCTCATTAATTTAGGGAGGTCATTCCAAAGTCTTGGCGCCATACAGCTGAAGGCCCTATCAGCCCTTAGTATGGGGCACAACAAGATTGCCAGAATCAGAGGACCTTATTGGGTGAGCAGGAGCATGGTGATGGAGAAGGTCACTGATGTAGTCTGGTGCAAGGCCATTTAAAGCTTTGTAAGTTATTAATAGAATTTTATATTTGATCCTGTAAGATACAGGAAGCCAGTGGAGGTGAAGCAGGGTTGGTGTTATGCGTTCGCTGTTGCTGGGCTATGTAAGGACTCTTGTAGCAGAAATTTGAATCAACTGGAGATGTGATATAAGATTTGAAGGGGCACCTGTCAGTAGGGAGTTACAACAATCGATGCAGGATGTGATAAAAGCATGGAAAAGTTTTTCAGAATTAGAACAGGAGAGGAATGAGTGAATACAGGATATGTTACATTGGTGAGAGTAAGAATGTTTCTTAATGTGGTTTATGTGGGTGGAATAAGAAAGGGAGGAATCAAAAATGACACCAAGATTCCTTGCATCAGAAGAAGATCTGATGAGAACATCCTCAAGAATGACTAAAAAGGAGCTCATTTTCTTATGTTGCGCTTTAGTGCCAATTGGCAGGAGTTCAGCTTTGTTGCAATTTAATTTTAAAGAGTTTTCATTTCAATGAAGCAAGTTGTAAGCTGAGAAAGCCCTGCATAAAAATGATAACGCAGTCCAAAGCTATGAATAATAGGGCAATAAGGGAAGATACAGATACAGAATGGCAGTGGTCTGAAGACAGAACTCTGAGGAACTCCTTGTATGACTGGCACTGAACTGGATCTGCTTTTGCCAAGACTAACAAACTCTTGCCTGTCAGTCTAATAGGACTTAAACACCAATAGCGCCTTCAACACCATCCAACCTCTGCTCCTTAGGGACAAGCTGACTGAGATGGGAGTAGACTCACACCTGGTGGCATGGATCTTAAAGACAGACCTCAGTATGTGAGTCTCGGGAACTGCAGGTCTAACATTGTGGTCAGCAACACAGGAGCGCCGCAGGGGACTGTACTTTCTTCCGTCCTGTTCAGCCTATATACATCAGACTTCCAATACAACTCGGAGTCCTGCCACATGCAAAAGTTTGCTGACGACACTGCTATCATAGGCTGCATCAGGAGTGGGCAGGAGGAGGAGTATAGGAACCTAATCAAGGACTTTGTTAAATGGTGTGACTCAAACCACCTACACCTGAACAACAGCAAAACCAAGGAGCTGGTGGTGGAATTTAGGAGGACCAGGCCCCTCATGGACCCTGTGATCATCAGAGGTGACTGTGTGTAGTGGGTGCAGACCTATAAATACCTGGGAGTGCAGCTAGATGATAAATTGGACTGGACTGCCCAATACTGATGCTCTGTGTAAGAAAGGACAAAGCCGACTATACTTCCTTAGAAGGCTGGCATCCTTCAACATCTGCAATAAGATGCTGCAGATGTTCTATCAGACGGTTGTGGTGAGCGCCCTCTTCTACGTGGTGGTGTGCTGGGGATGCAGCATAAAGAAGAGGGATGCCTCATGTCTGGACAAACTGGTGAGGAAGGCAGGCTCTATTGTAGGCATGGAGCTGGACCATTTGACATCCGTGGCAGAGCAACGGGCACTGAGCAGGCTCCTGTCAATAATGGAGAATCCACTGCATCCACTGAACAGTATCATCTCCAGACAGAGGAGCAGCTTCAGTGACAGACTGCTGTCACTGTCTTGCTCCACTGACAGACTGAGGAGATCGTTCCTCCCCCACACTAAGCAACTCTTCAATTCTCCCCAGGAGGGGAATGGGGTGGGGTCAGTTTAACGTTAACATTATACAAAGTTATTGTCTGTCTGTTATACCTTCATTGTTATCACTATTTAATTTAATATTGTTCTTTATCAGTATGCTGCTGCTGGAGTATGTGAATTTCCCTTTGGGATTAATAAAGTATCTATCTATCTATCTATCTATCTAAACCACTTGTGGGCAGGGCCAGAGATACCCAGCATGCTCTCCATTCTGGACAGTAGAATGTCATGTCGGACAGTGTCAAATGCTTCACTGAGGTCTAACAGAATTATTATTCTGGTTTGTCCAGAGTCTGGTGTCATAAGCAAATCATTAGTTACCCAAAGCAAGACAGTTTTTGAAAGTGTTTCAGGATGTTACTTTAAAATCTATGTAAGCAAGACCAAAAACCTGGTCAATATTCCTGATGCATGCATCATCAACTGCTTATCTAGGACATGGGGGCACAGATAGAAACCTATTAATATTGATGTTAGAAAGTTGAGGTTTTTCTTCACAGTGTAGTGTGAACTATAGAGACATATAATAAGTCATCAAGTAATGGGGTGGAGAGCAGGAGTTTAAGGACCATTAAAGCGCCACTTGATGTTCTTTTGGATAAATTAGGTAGATAGGACTTGCAAGCTTAGTTGGGCCAAATGACCTGGGGCCTCATGCATAACGGCGTGCGTAAAATTCACACTAAAATATGGCGTAAGGACAAAAGCGAAAATGTGCGTACACACAAAAAAATCCAGATGCATAAATTTGTGCGTTCGCCAACTTCCACGTTCTTCCGCTCCATAAATCCCAGTCAGCATAAAAAGTAATGCACATGCCTACTGCCACTCCTAAAATTATCCCAGAATTATGCTTCTTTGAATATGCAAATCAATATAAATATCCTTTAAGTGCAGCGTTCTGTGAAAAGGAATTGGCAAAAGCACAGGGGAAAATAGAAGAATTTCAGTGAATACAAAGTAGAGGGAAAGAAAACGTATTATTTGTTGGTTTAAACAGTAGTATAAACAACAAAAGGAAGTTGATCGAGTGACATAGAGTGTCAGAAAAACTCGAAAGCTCAAGTTCACAAAGTCACACAATGCCCAAAATAAAAAAGAAGTAGTCAGATATCAGAGTCGAGTTGTAAAGGCGAGTTGTAGTCCACTGTCTGAGTGTCTAATGAAAGCTTATTAGGATACAGAGAAAAGAAAAAAAAAGTAGGCACACAGTGGAAAAAAGCTAGAATGTCAGCTTTAATCGGAGTATATTTTGTTATTAAAGTAGAACATCATAAACTTCATCTTTAAATCATTTATTTTACTAGTTTCTCAAATACCATCGTAACTAAAGTAGCATGTTAAATGCTTTGTTTTGTATGTGTTCTTCTATGTCCTCTATGTGTGTGAATCACTATGTGCTTCCTCCGACAGGACACAGAATCCATTACATTTGTGATATTACAGCTCTCTGAATAATTATAATACTGATATGTATACTTGATATCATTTTCATGATGATAGGAGCTAAAGCATGTTATTAAAAATGGGAACACGGTGGCACAGTGATAGTGACAAGCTGGAGCCCTGTCCAGAGATTGTTCCTGCCTCTTGCAAGATGCTTGCTGTGCCGTGCGCGCCCCTCGATGAACCAATTTACTGCAGCAGTAGTGTCTCTTTCAAAAGTACTAACCCCCAATTCCTGTCCTTCCTTTTCTTTCTCCAAGTAACCAATAGCCACACAATCAGCTCTGTAATAGATGTTAAGCCATCTGTAAGCTTAGAATGCTGATTCTTCAAAACCTTTAAGGAACATTGAAATATCTTCATAGTACATGTTTAATTATTCCATTCATCTATCTTTCCAGTCTTGCGCCAGTCTCAGCAAGCATACAGCGTGAGGCAGAAACAATTTTTGAACAGGGCACCAGATCGTCACTAGCGCTGCGCCACCATGTATGTCCTCACATGTTTAATTATTAACAATATAGATTATTTAAATGATGTCAACATTTTATCTGTATAATGTAATAAACATATTTCGCTGCATTTCATCTTAAAAATGATATCGTCATCAGTTTGTGCAATATTATAACTGTATCACAAGTTTGCAGTGAGGCGATTGTACTAATAAGTACAAACAGTTCTACGAGGAGCATTTGATGGACTGATTGAGTGCATTTATAGTTCTTGGGATGAAACTGTTTCTGAACTGCAAGGTCCCTACAGGAAAGGCTCTGAAGTGTTTGCCATTTGAGAGCAGTTCAATAGACAGCATAGCTGAGGCAGCGTGTGCTTGATGCTGTATACCGATAATCCTCTTTCTGATCAGCTGCTGTAGAGCTGTGATTTCACACTCAGATGCAGTGGTGCATTGAGAGAAACAACGCTAAAGCAGCTATGGTATTTGTAATAGTTCGGCCATTTCGTGGACCATTATATTGTTACAGGTTAATTACAATCAGATGCCATAAACTAATACACAATATGCGGTTAATTTCAGTGTATTTGATAAAGATGCGTTGGGAATGTGGATCTGAAAAAGAAAGGGAAACCACACAGGAACAAAAGCACTAATTTGAAGCTGGGTGCTGCCAGTTTGCAAAACCGAGCGGAGAACTTGCGTACGCCAAGTATTTAGCTGGCGTGAAAATATGCATGGCTTTACGCCAAGTTTAGCTTTTATACATTGCAATGTGAGCGTGGAAGTGGGCTTACGCAACATTTTTGTGCGTACACACCGGTTATACATGAGGCCCCTGCTCTTGTTAAAATTTTCCTAATATTCTAACTTGTGCTAGATCCACCAAAGATCACCCCAAACAAGTAATCTTGCATTTCCCTTCCCACCAATGGAGCAGAATAAAGATAAAATCATTTAGCTTCATGAGCCAAAGAGTTGCTTCTCTATCTCTGGAGGCAATGAAATGGTGATGGGTGATGACAAGATAGCACTTGTCAATGTGATAATATAATTCCTTAACTTTTGTACATACATTCTCTTCAAATTTTCTATCTGTTGCATGTCCACAACAACTTGTAAAGCCTGTGTAATTGTGTCTACAACTGAGCATTCTCATGTCATATTAACCTGCCTATTTTGGGGATGAAACTATATAACCCTGGGAAAGCCCACATAGTTGGGATGAGTTATGGGATGGAGCAGTGCTAACCTTTGTGCCTATGACACTTCAACTTGTATTCGACTTGTATGGTCCTAAGATAGACTCTTGTGTTTCCAGGAGGGGTTTTAAAATCCAAAACTTCAATAAAAAGTGAACTCTATAATTAAACTCTATAGTCACATATATTCTGACAAGAACCTAGACAGTGTACCACAGGGCTGCTAGTTCAATTAACTTACTACAGTTAAGTCTGGCAGGAACCAACAATATTGAGTTCTCACATACATGTGCATAGGAAGCATTTACAACAACAACAACCACAACATTTATTTATATAGCACATTTTCATACAAAAAATTTGGCTCAAAGTGCTTTACATAATGAAGAATAGAAAAATAAAAGACACAGTAAGAAAAATAAGTCAACACTAATTAACATAGCATAAGAGTAAGGTCCGATGGCCAGGGAGGACAGAAAAAACAAAAAAACTCCAGACAGCTGGAGAAAAATCTGCAGGGATTCCAGACTACGAGAGGGACTGGGCATTCTACCTCACATAAATGAAACAGTTCTCTTTGTATTTAGGGTTCTCACGGAAGGACTTGATGATGATGGTCATTTAGACTTCTGGCTTTTAGTCCATCAATGTTGGAGCATCGTGATGCTTTGATTAGGTGGTGGTGGTGCAGGCCGCCACCACAAAGAAACCGGAAAAAGAAACAGAAGAGAGAGTAGAGGTTAGTACGGATTTTAGTGCCACCATGAATAGTTATTATAATGAATTTAATACACAGAGGCTCCGTTAAGATAAAACTTCCATCTCAAGCACCTGACGTACTGTGGCCACTAATGTATCCTTCTTTTTCATCTGTAGACTGAACTATGAGTCTCAAGATGATTTCTAGCATAATGTTCGGTGTTTTCCCTAGAGGTTCCATGTCTTCTGCCCCAGGACCTATTAAAAAATAATGATGGTGGAAGTCAAATCCACATCCAAGAAAGATAAATCTCCAATGGAAGACGTTACCAGATACAGTAAAAGAGACTCATGAAGAGCCGGCTAGCAAAGCCTGTAAACATGCAACAGGCGGCAGGTATTTTTTTTGGAATTTACTTTCTTTTTCCTGATTTCACTTTCATTAAATGAGGTGCCTGGATGGGCCCTAAACCTTTATGATGTCCCTCTTCTTCTTGTCTCTTCAGACAAATCACAGTACAGAAACTGCACTTGTTAAAGTAGTAAATGACTTGCGGGTAAATGCAGACAGAGGCCATTTATCTGTTTTCATCCTTTTAGATCTGAGTGCCGCATTTGATACCATTGATCACAATATTCTGCTAGAATCCTAACTAGGAAAAGAAAATCCAAGCACATTTCTCCAGTTTTGATCTCACTTCACTGGGTACCTGTGTCATTCAGAATTGACTTTAAAATACTGCTTATGGTTTACAAAGCCTTAAATAATCCCACTCCATCTTATATATTGGAGTGTCTGACATCTTATATTCCAAATCTTAACCTTAGATCTTCAAATGAGTGTCTGCTTAGAATTCCAAGAGCTAAACTTAAAAGAAGTTATGAGGCGACCTTCAGCTGTTATGCACCTAAAATCTGGAATAGGCTGCCAATAGGAATTTGCCAGGCTGATACGGTGTATCACTTTAAAAAACTGCTAAAAACACTTTACTTTAACATGGCTTTCTCATAACTTCATTTTAATTTAATCCTGATGCTCTGCATATATAATTAATTATCATTACTATTCGTGGTGACTCCAAAATCCAACTTGTGTTTTCTTTTCTTCACAATATTTGATCACAATATTCTTAAAAATCGCCTTAGTCAATGGGTGGGCCTCTCTGGTAGTGTCTTAAATTGGTTTGAATCCAACCTGGCAGGCAGAAAATTCTTTGTTAGTTGTGGTAATTATAACTCAAAAGACACATGATGTTCTATATGGTGTTCCACAAGGCTCTATCCTGGGTCTGCTGCTCTTTTCGATTTACATGCTTCCGTTAGGTCAGATTATCTCGGGGCATAACGTGAGCTACCACAGCTATGATGATGACATGAAGCTGTATTTATCAATAGCACCTGATGACCCTGACTCTGTTGATTCACTAACACAATGTCTTACTTGTGTTTCTGAATGGATGAGTAGTAATTTTCTCAAACTAAATAAAGAGAAAACTGAAATTTTAGTGATTGGCAATAATGGATATAATGAGGTTATTAGAAATAAACTTGATGCATTAGGATTAAAAGTCAAGACAAAGGTAAAGAATTTAAGGGTACCTGTTGACTGTGACCTGAATTTTAAATCACATATTAATCAGATCACTAGGACAGCATTTTTTCACTTAAGAAATATAGCAAAAGTTAGGCCTCTTATATCATTGAAAGATGCTGAGAAATGAGTTCACGCTTTTGTTTTCAGTTGACTAGATTACTATAACGCACTCCTCTCAGGACCACCCAAAAAAGTCATCAATCGATTGCAATGAGTGCAGAATGCAGCTGCTAGAATCCTAACTAGGAAAAGGAAATCCGAGCACATTTCTTCAGTTTTGATGTCACTACACTGGTTACCTGTGTCATTTAGAATTGACTTTAAAAAGCCTTAAATAATCTCGCTCTATCTTATATTTCGGAATGTCTGACACCTTACATTCCAAATTGTAACCTTAGATATTCAAATGAGTGTCTGCTTAGAATTCCAAGAGCTAAACTTAAAAGAAGTGGTGAGGCGGCCTTCTGCTGTTATGCACCTAAAATCTGGAACAGCCTGCCAATAGGAATTCACCAGGCTAATAGATTGGAGCACTTTAAAAAACTGCTAAAACACATTGCTTTAACATGGCTTTCTCATAACTTCATTTTAATGTAATCCTGATGCTCTGCATATATAATTAATTGTCATTACTATTCATGGTGGCTGCAAAATCCACACTAACCCCTACTCTCTCTTCTGTTCTTTTTCCGGTTTTCTGGGGTGACAACCTGCGCCACCACCACCTAATCAAAGCACCGTGATGTCCCTTCATTGATGGATTAAAGGCCAGAAGTCCACGTGACCGTCATCATCAAGTCCTTCCATAAGAACCCTGAATACAATGAGGACTGATCATTTATGTTAGGTAGAATACCTAGAGGGAGCTGGGTGGTCTCATGGCCTGGAACCCCTGCAGATTTTATTTTTTCTCCAGCTGTCTGGAGTTTTTTTTGTTTTTTCTGTCCTCCCTGCCCATCGGACCTTACTTTTATTCTATGTTAATTACTGTTCTCTGATTTTAATTCTTACTTTGTCTCTTTTCTCTTTCTTCATCATGTAAAGCACTTTGAGCTACATTATTTGTATGAAAATGTGCTATATAAATAAATGTTGTTGTTGTTGTTTGACAGAGCTTAATGAAGGAATCAGTCCTAGAGAAGGCGTCTCTAATCTACACATCATGAATGGTGACCAGATTTTAGGTCTTGCTTAGACAGATTAAATAAAGAATAAATAACCTTATTTTCATTTAAATTAAACTCAACATGTACATGCGTTAACATAAATATGGAAAATTGTGAGCTGCCTCAAGGCTCATTTTTGTATGCTGTGCTTTGTCATGTGATGCCCAGATTGTCTATGGCTGACATACTTGTTCTCTAGCATGTGGACATTGATAGTCATGTACTGAAATGGACTAAGTTCTAATGACGACTAAGAAAAACAGAGATGGGTGCAAATGTGCTTAGTGCTTTTATTCTCCATGCAATAAAGCACCCAGAATAAAGAAAGTGTGCTGCAGTTCAATCAATAAATAATTCTCAATAAATCAGCGTCCAAGTGGAGCTTAAAATCAGATTAAAATCCAGGTTAAAGCATATTCAGGGTATATCCATAATAAAGAATCAGGAGTCTCAGTGCATCAATCTAAATGATGTCTCCTCTGCTCAGTGAGGGGAGATATTCTCTGGTCAGCATCATCCCTCAGTATCTGCAGGGACCCCATGAATCCTGCTTCCTTCTTATAATGCCATCCGTCAGCATCTGTGGGATCTTCTGAAGCAGTTGATCGCTCCTGCTCCTTGGATGCTCAGCAAGTACGATGCTACCTCGTGAGTGCAGTCTACTCACTCCACATGGGGCATCATCCCTGACCTCTTGGCTCATCTCCACAGCACCAGCACTATCATGATCCTGACCCTCTTCTTTTTTTTCACCCTTCACTTTTTTGCTCTTTCCTACAAGGGGGAGTCAAGCTACAGTTAGAAAATTGGATTTATCAGAAAATGAAACAGAGACTAAACCTTTTATTCTGCTGGAATCCAGGCACTTCCAGGCAGGTGGCGCAAGTGCATTGAGAAGGGTAGAGACTACATTGAGAAATGACATTATCAGTTTTGTTAAGCTTCATTCCATTTTCTGCTAAATCACATTTTCTAACTTTAGTTTGATTCCCCCTCGTACTTAGGCTATCTTTATATACTTGAGTGGGTGTGGTACCCTAATTATCACCCATGGACTGCTGATGTGGAACAGCTGAGCAGACCTCACCTGCAAGTTATGTAGCCACATACACTCCCAGAGCCCGAGGTGCACTGTGCTATCTAAAAACCTACACGATGCCATGGACACCTAACACGCATCATCACATATCAGCATATGTGAGGAAATTGAGGCAGTATTGGTGAATTGCATGTCAAACAGATGAGTGGAAGAGTGCACCAAGCACAATGTCTCAAAGAAATGGAAGGGCAAATATATTGTATTTGTACAGTAACAAAAACAGTTAATTACTTAAATGTAGTCAAGGTCACCTGAAAAGAGCATTTTACAATCTTCTTCTTCTTTTTCAGCTGCTCCCATTAGGGGTTGCCACAGAGGATCATCTTGTTCCATATCTTCCTATACTCTACATCTTGCTCTTTCACACCCATCACCTGCATGTCCTGTCTCACCACATCCACAAACCTTTTCTTAGTTCTTCCTCTTTTTCTTTTCCCTGGCAGCTCTACCTTTAACATTCTTTTCCCAATATACCCAGCATCTCTCCTCTGCATATGTCTAAACAAATGCAATCTCACCTCTCTGACTTTGTCTCCCAACCGTCAAACCTGAGCTGACCCTCTAATGTGCTCATTTCTAATCCTGTCCATCCTCGTCACACCCAATGCAAATCTGCCACCGCCAGCTCTGTTTCCTGCTTTCTGGTCAGTGCCACCATCTCTAACCCATATAACAATGCTGGGCTCATTACTGTCCTGTAGACATTCCCTTTCACTTTTGCTGATAACTGTCTGTCACAAATTACTCCTGACACTCTTCTCCACCCATTCCACTCTGCTTGCACTCCATTTTCACCTCTCTTCTACAACTCCCATTACTCTGTAGTGTTGATCCCAAGTATTTAAACTCATTCACCTTCGCCAACTCTACTCCCTGCATCCAAACCATTCTACTGACCTTCCTCTCATTCACATACATGTATTCTACCTTGTTCCTCCTCTCCAGAGCATATCTCCACCTCTCCAGGATCTCCTCAACCTGCTCCCTACTATCGCTACAGATCACAATGTCATCAGCAAACATCATAGTCCAAGGGAACTCCTGTCTAATCTAATCTGTCAACCTGTCCATCACCACTGCAAATAAGAAAGGGCTCAGAGCCGATCCCTGATGTAATCACACCTCCACGTTGAATACGTCCGTCACTCCTACCACAGACCTGACCACTGTCACACTTCTCTCACACATAACCTGCACAACTCTTACAGACTTCTCTGCCACACCCAGTTTCTGTTGTGGCAGAAACACACTGTTCAAAGAAGGCACACGGAGTTTCAGAAAGGTAGCAAAATCCAGTTGTATTGCGTGATGCATACACGGACCCAAATCAAATGAAATAAGCAATTAGCAAATTCAGTGAGCTTACATTTATTACAATTATTATCACTTATGTAAAATACTCTCCTCCTTCTGGCTCTTCTCATCATTGTCTAATGTCCATCACTTGACCGAAACTGCCATCATTACTTCATACCTTGTGCAAGTGTCCAAAACTTATTTATCAATCGATTCCCACCAGTAAGTCGGAATCAGGTGGACTCACACATAAGATATTGGGCTATAGGTTGGGGCATCTGTGCCCCTACAACAATAATGCTGTTTCTTATAAGCTGCATTTTCCTTGACTTGTCATCACCCATCCAGGCAGGCAGACAGGAAGGCAAAGGCCCAATCACTGCAAATGGAAGCAAACAGCCTATGTGGTTTTGTCTCATGGCCAAAGCCTCAATGGGTCGATTTCTTAAAACAATGGCCTGTTTAGCCCTCTAAAAGTATACAATGTCCTTGAGTGAAGTTTTTAAGCTTAGCAGAAGCAAAGAGAAAAATAATAAAATAGACAAGTGAGGGCTTTTTTATGGTTTAACCCTTACTATGCTAATGTACATCAGAATATATAATATTTATTCTCATACTTGCTTTATGATTCTCTTTAAATATATGCACATCATCAATGTTAAGAATATGCTTTTACTATATTTTTCTATACTTCCTCATACAATACCACAACTCCTCCCGAGGCACCTTGTCATATGCTTTCTCCAGGTCCACAAAGACACAATGCAACTCCTTCTGTCCTTCTCTATACTTCTCCATCAGCACCCTCAGAGCAAACATTGCATCTGTTGTGCTAAAAGAACATTTTACAATGTGCAATGGAATTGTCTCAGTGGTGTGGTGAAGGATAGTTGTGCTAGTTAAAAAGACATTCACAAATTCTACATAAAATGCACAGAGGTGGCTACAGTTATCTCCATCAGGATGGGGGGTCAGAGGTTGTAGAAGCATTATTATCGCTGTGATTAAATAATTAATTGCAGATGCCCACTGTCTGTTTACACTATTTATTATGCCATGACTTATTATGTTAATTTATTTTGTGTTATGCTCAATAGCTTCTCTCACAGAACAAAAGTCTGGACACTTTTCTAGCACAAAGGTAAATTGCAAAGTAAAGTCCTGAATGTAAAACAGTTTTGTCTCAACGGCTTTACAAAAATGTCTTGCACCATGTGCACTGAGATTTCCTTTTGTTGCCTCGGCAGCTCTTAGCTGTACGTTTCAACCCACTTGAGGCAACTTGATGAGAGGAAAAGGAGGCTTAGATGTTTATAGTTCATCAAATATGACTGGACTGAATCTGCATTAACTGTCGGTCTTCCTCTTAATCTACCTTTATCTTCTGGTTAATGTTTATGACTTTTAAATTACTGCAACATTTTAAAAACACATCTCTCGTCTCATATAATTTGTTTCATTTATCTTGTTAGTTACTTACGTTAGTTATTAATTCAGTCTATTTGTTTTCATTTTATATATCAGTGGTTTCCAAATGGCAGTTTGGAAGAGTGTGACAAGTTTAGTTTTCTCTCATAAAATGTGTAATGACATTTGTGAAAAAGAAAGAAAAAGGAACTTATCTTGTAAAATATGCTTTTTCTTTTTTATGAAACTAAAGAAACAAGAAAGAGGACATTATCGATCAGTTTTAAATCTGTCATCATGATCAAAGGACACCCTCCCTCACACCCCATAACAGCCTTATAAAGAAAAGTATTTTCAGTTTTGCATATTTTTAGCACTGAAGTTCGTATGATATTTATAGATCATAGTCAGAGTTGTGAAGACATTGAAAAAAACCCATCAAATTACAATTCGAGATTCAGAAATTTTAAAATGTTTGATTCCAACTCCAGCTCTTGTGCCATCTTCAGTATCAGCCAGTCTGTCATTATCCAACCCACTATATCCTAACACAGGGTCACGGGGGTCTGCAGGAGCCAATCCCAGCTAACACAAGGCACAAGGCAGGAACAAACCCCAGGCACAGCGCCAGCCCACCGCAGCCATCTTCAGTATGTGCAAAGTTTTTAGCTTTAGCATTTATAGGAGACATTATTCTGGTAATGATCAGTTTTTAGTATTGTAAATTATGACACTCAATCTCATCTTTAATAGTTTATAATGAATGAGGGGCTACCAAAGGGAGATGTGCATTAGAACTAAGGTCTTGAGGGACAGACCCTAAAAGCTATGCATATTGAACCATTTCACTCCCATGTTGGCAAGCATTATGTGAAATTAAACTCCAGAAATGTATATTTTGTGTGCAGAGGGTACCGACCTATAAGTACCTGGGAGTGCAGCTGGATGATGAATTGGACTGGACTGCCAATACTGATGCTCTGTGCAAGAGAGGACAGAGACGACTATACTTCTTTAGAAGAATGGCATCCTTCAACATTTGCAATAAGATGCTGCAGATGTTCTATCAGACGGTTGTGGCGAGTGCCCTCTTCTATGCGGTAGTGTGCTGGGGAGGCAGCATAAAGAAGAGGGACGCCTCACGCCTGAACAAACTGGTGAGGAAGGCAGGCTCTATTGTAGGCACAGAGCTGGACAGTTTGACATCCGTGGCAGAGCGACGGGCGCTGAGCAGGCTCCTGTCAATCATGGAGAATCAACTGCATCCACTAAACAGTATCATCTCCAGACAGAGTAGCAGCTTCAGCGACAGACTGCTGTCACTGTCCTGCTCCACTGACAGACTGAGAAGATCATTCCGCCACCCCACACTATGCGACTCTTCAATTTCACCCGGGGAGGGGAGCGGGGGGGGTTAAACGTTAATATTATACAAAATTATTGTCTGTCTGTTATACCTTCTCTTTAATTTAATATTGTTTTTTATCAGTATGCTGCTGCAGGAGTATGTGAATTTCCCCTTGGGATTAATAAAGTATCTATCTATCGTCCCAGATGACTAGGGACCCTACCCAGCCGGGATGCCTGGATGGTCCCCGAGATGGACGATACCTTCCCTGGGCCACGAGAGGGCAGCTTCCCAGGTCTGCTTGGGGGCCACGGGAACGGAGCTGGGACGATCACCCCTATGGGAGGACGTGGCCACTGCCAAGGGGGTGCCTGGATGGTTAGGGAATCCTGGATGGCAGCACTTCCGCCACACCAGGAAGTGCTGCCGGAAGTAATCCCAGGGGCACCCGGAGCGCTCCCAGTTGCTCTCCTGACACTTCCGCCACACCAGGAGGTGTCGTCAGGTGGAGCACCTGGGGCTCATCTGGGTGATGATAAAAGGGGCCACCTCCCTCCAGTATACGAGCTGGAGTTGAGAGGAAGGAGACGGAGCTTGTGAGGTGGGGAGTGTAGGTCAGAAGAAGAAGAGAAAGATAAAAGAGAAAGTGAAAGAAAGAGACTTGTTGGAGAAAGGCATTGTGGTTCTCAAAAGAAATAAAGGAGTGTGTTTTGGACATTCTGCTGTCTGTCCGTCTGTGTCCGGGGTATGCTTTTCACACTGTCTGTCTATCTATCTATCTATCTAAATATAAACAAAACCCATCACATTATAATATTTCTGTCTTGTTTATATAAGAGGGATGTTCAAAAAGTTTCCGCACTTTTTTTAACTCTGTTTATTAAGAATTTCAAAAGCAAATGACATCACTTTTCTACACAGTCACCTTCCTTTGCGATGCAATTTTTCTAGTCACACTCTCAGACACGACCAATAACTACTCCTCCCACCTTCACCATTTCCAACAAAAATATAAAAGTGTGGAAACTTTTTGAACGTCCCTCGTATTAAAATCCAAACATACTGGTATTTTTATGTTGTCATCTCAGTGTGGCAGATATTCAAAACATTTTGAGAAAATTGAAACAGCAGACTCACGAAGGATAATCAAAATCAACAAGTGAACAGTGAAGTCAGATATTTGGAATAGGTTTTCACTGTTTGAAGATTTGGAAGGGAAAAGCTGAACTATTAGAGCTTTGTTTAGTGCTCCCAGGTAAACCAGATTGTGTTTCAGAGAGAAGCAGGGAAAATGGTGAGTTATATTGAACTTAGCTGTATGGACATTTGTTCCTGTGATTTTGTAACTGGTAATGGCTTTATGTAATTAGCTCAGTACTTTGTTGACACTGCTGTGAAATATAGCAGATTTGCTTTCATTAATATAAAAATCTTTTGTTAACATTTTTAAATTACTTTTATTGTTTTTTATTTGGGATGATTACACAATATTTTCAGTCTGCAAAACTGCTAAAAATTAATTCATGAGACAGATGTGACCTAAAGAACAAACATGAATACCAGCCACATGCTGTCTTCCAACTTCAAATTGTTTACAGCGCAGAACATCTGCGAGTTAGTCAGCTCACAATAGCAAGTGTGCAAAGATGCTTTGACTGAAATTGTTACAACAAGATTTGTACGTAAACCGGTGAACATGAGAGAGGAGCCACTCTGCAAGACTGGGATTTTGGAATAATACATTTTGGAAGAGCATAAGTTCACAAAACACTTGGCTGGGTTTTGGCAGGCTTATATTTACTGTAATTTTATATGCCTTTAAAAAGATCAACTTTATTCCACATGAATAAAAAAAAATTGCAGTAGAATAATTAAATGTTTAGTACTGATAGCACTCTATCTTACCCATTAATCTAACAGGTAGCTCTTAGAACATTAGAGAAAAATTGACTAGGACAGGCCATTCAGCCCAACAAAGCTTGTCAATCCTGTCCAATTAATTGCTCTAAAATAACATCAAGTCAATATTTGAAGGTCCCTAAAAGCCAACTGTCCAACAAACATTTTGGCAATGTATTCCTTGTGTTTATTATTCTCTGTGTTAGGAACGTCTTTTTAACATTTGTATGAAATTTCCTCTTAAGTTTCCAACTGTGTTGCTATGTGCTCATGGTGATGGTGACAGCACGATCATAATCTTATTAAGGCAACCCCTATTAACCATATCAATCAAATTAAGGTCCCTGAAATAAACTGACTAGTCTAATGTAAATGCAGAATTCAATTAAATCATCCATCCATTATCCAACCTGCTATATCCTAAATACAGGGTCACGGGGGTCTGCTGGAGCCAATCCCGGCCAACACAGGGTGCAAAGCAGGAAACAAACCTCGGGCAGGGTGCCAGCCCACCGCAGGGCGCGCACACACACACACACACACACACACACACACACCCACAGCCCAAGCACACACACCAGGGACAATTTAGGATCGCCAGTGCACCTAACTTGCATGTCTTTGGACTGTGGGAGGAAACCGGAGCACCACGAGGAAACCCACACAGACACGGGGAGAACATGCAAACTCCACACAGGGAGGACCCAGGAGGCGAACCCGGGTCTCCTAACTGCGAGGCAGCAGCACTACCCACTGTGCCACCTCTCATTTAAATCAAAGTACAATAATTATCTTTAAACATATCATCATGATTCCTGTTTACTGTGCCCTTACTAAATAATGCAATTTCACTGTGTAATCAATGTACAACGTCAGTATTCCAGGGAGAGACTGACTATTAGGGAACTATTTTAGTGTACAAAGTTAAATTAGATTAGGTTAGATTAGATTAATTTAGATTAGATTAGATTAGATTTGAGACATTTCTTAATCTCGTGGAGAAATTCAGATGCAGAAACATACAACAGAAGGATACAGACTCACAGGACAGATAATACAGCCATTCAAACAATAGGTAAATAAAAGAAAAAAAAAAACAAACTTAACAAGTACATGGTTGAAAGCATTGAATTGCCAGATAGCAGTGGGCAGAACAGACCCCCACAGGCGGTTCTTAGCACACCGTGATGGAATTAGCCTGTTGTAAATGCTCCAAGACAGCACAGCACCTCCTGGAGGGGATGGAGGCAATTTTTCATGATGGCATCCAATTTTGCCATCATCCTCTTTTCCACAACAGCTTCCAGTGTGTCCAGAGTTCGGCCTGTAATGGAGTAGGCTTTCCTGATAAGTTTGTACAGGCATTCTGCTTCTTTTGAGTTCAGGTTACTTCCCCATATATTTATTTAAATAGCACATTTTCATACAAATAATGTAGCTCAAAGTGCTATACATGATGAAGAAAGATAAAAAAAAGACAAAGTAAGAATTTAAATAAAAGAACACTATTTAACAAAGAATAAAAGTAAGGTCCAATGGCCATGGAGGCCAGAAAAAACTAAAAAAAACTCCAGACGGCTGGAGAAAAAATAAAATCTGCAGGGGTTCCAGGCCATGAGACCGCCCAGCCCCCTCTAGGCATCCTACCTAACATAAATAACCTCAATCAGTCCTCATGGTATTCAGGGTTCTCATGGAAGGACTTGATGATGACGGTCACGTGAACTTCTGGCCTTTAATCCATCAATGTAAGGACATCACGGTGCTTTGATTAGGTGGTGGTGGCGCTGGTCGCCACCACAGAAAATTGGAAAAAGAACAGAAGAGAGAGTAGGGGTTAGTATGGATTTTGCAGCCACCATGAATAGTAATGACAATTAATTATATATGCAGAGCATCAGGATTACATTAAAATGAAGTTATGAGAAAGCCATGTTAAAGCAATGTGTTTTAGCAGTTTTTTAAAGTACTCCAATCTATTAGCCTGGTGAATTCCTATTAGCAGGCTGTTCCAGATTTTAGGTGCATAACAGCAGAAGGCCGCCTCACCACTTCTTTTAAGTTTAGCTCTTGGAATTCTAAGCAGACACTCATTTGAATATCTAAGGTTACGATTTGGAATGTAAGGTGTCAGACATTCCGAAATATAAGATAGAGCGAGATTATTTAAGGCTTTTTAAAGTCAATTCTAAATGACACAGGTAACCAGTGTAGTGACATCAAAACTGAAGAAATGTGCTCGGATTTTCTTTTCCTAGTTAGGATTCTAGCAGCTGCATTCTGCACTCATTGCAATTGATTGATGACTTTTTTGGGTGGTCCTGAGAGGAGTGCGTTACAGTAATCTAGTCGACTGAAAACAAAAGCGTGAACTCATTTCTCAGCATCTTTCAATGATATATGAGGCCTAACTTTTGCTATATTTCTTAAGTGAAAAAATGCTGTCCTAGTGATCTGATTAATATGCGATTTAAAATTCAGGTCACAGTCAACAGGTACCCTTAAATTCTTTACCTCTGTCTTGACTTTTAATCCTAATGCATCAAGTTTATTTCTAATAACCTCATTATATCCATTATTGCCAATCACTAAAATTTCAGTTTTCTCTTTATTTAGTTTGAGAAAATTACTACTCATCCATTCAGAAACACAAGTAAGACATTGTGTTAGTGAATCAACAGAGTCAGGGTCATCAGGTGCTATTGATAAATACAGCTTCATGTCATCAGCATAGCTGTGGTAGCTCACGTTATGCCCCGAGATAATCTGACCTAACGGAAGCATGTAAATCGAAAAGAGCAGCAGACCCAGGATAGAGCCTTGTGGAACACCATATAGAACATCATGTGTCTTTTGAGTTATAATTACCACAACTAACAAAGAATTTTCTGCCTGCCAGGTTGGATTTAAACCAATTTAAGACACTACCAGAGAGGCCCACCCATTGACTAAGGCGATTTTTAAGAATATTGTGATCAAATATTGTGAAGAAAAGAAAACACAAGTTTAAATGTACAGTAAAACCTTGGATTGCGAGTAACTTGGTCTGCACGTGTTTTGCAAGACAAGCTAAAGTTTTCGATAAATTTTAACTTGATAAACGAACGAGGTCTTGCAATACGAGTAGTATGTATACACTTTTTCTGCTGAGCGTCACATGATCACAACTGAGCTGATGGTTCTTCTCTCTCTCTCACTGTAGGATTGTGGGTAATCATCTCCCATTCTCAGTCTCAGTCGACATGCCTCACTCATATAGTCAACATCCGTATGAGCGGATACTGTTTACTATAGTATTGTGACCGTGTGTGTGTGTCCCTGTCTTGCACCCCAAAACACGAAGCTGAGTCTCAGTACTTTAGCAACACCAGCTTTATTCAGCTTGAAACAGCAACAGTGCGGTTATTTATTGCAGTGGGATCTGCCACTCTCCTATACACTGACACAGCAGTCAGGCAGGGTCATGCCCAGGTTAGTGGCCATGTAATACTGTGCCATGCATTTATAATGTTCCTTGCATCACCCATCGATTGTAAGCGCTTATAGCATGTCCACGATCTTTTCAGATTCGCTTTTATGCCGAACTGCTACAGTGCTGGGAGCCTGCGGTTACTTCGGCGATGCTCTTCCGCGTGTCGTCTCATTGGGTGGAATCCCAAAAGAATTCAGAAACCTTTCAGTGTGTAAAGCATTTTTTTTTTATTTTGTGTCCATGTGTAGTGACTCTTCAGGCAAAAGCAACTGTCATTGAATAGGTTCCATGTTAAAGTCACAAAAAAAGATTCCAGTGAGCCAACATATAACAGGGATTCCATTAGTCAGAGTGAAAGTCGTCCTACACAAAAACCCTTCTCTCTCTCATCTCCCTCACACAAGCCATGATTCTTTTCAAAGGTAAAGTGCAGGTTAATTTGTTTTATGTATTTTTACTTTATATTTTATATCATTTTTATATGAATAGTTTTGGGTTGTGGAATGAATCATCTGAGTTTCCATTATTTCTTAAGGGAAATTCGCTTTGATATATAAGTGCTTTGGATTACAAGCACGTTTCAAGAACGAATTATGCTTGCAATCCAAGGTTCCACTGTACACCCATTTGAGAGATGCATATACTTTGAGTTAAATCAGCCTTTAGCAATGCAGTCACAGCCTAAAAGTGTAGACCTTTTGTTGTGTTGATTGTTTTAATTGTATTTTGCCACATCTGTGTCCTGTGTCCTATACTATACCAGTCTGCGGATTGTTATTATTACAGTTTTTGGATTATTTTATGCTATAGGTAAAATTTTTTACATGCAGTTAGTTTTTCTTCTTTCCACACTTTCACAGTGCACCTCAAATGAAATGCTCACCTGACAAGTTCCATGTATACAGGAAACTCTAATTATATTTTTATTCTTGGTAAAGTTCTTAGTAACTCGGCTAGCTCAGTTTTTTGCTACTATCGACAGCCCTGCTTATCACTATTTTGCATCAGCGACATCTCCAGCAGATGCTAATAAAAGTTACCTTATCACTGAAAAGTTTAAAAAAACATAAAGTGACAATGGAGTATAAAAATATGCATTTGTAGTGTGTTCATATATAAGGTTTTAAGCTATCAATTAATGTGTTCAGTTCATTGGAAAACAGAGTAGTAGAATGATTGCAGTCACAATGCCAGCAGAAACAGGATGAAAAAAAACAGCCCTACATAACACTCTAATATGCTGTAACTACAAGGGCGTGCTACTGAGCCCCAAACCTCGGACAAAATATCACCCAACACAAATCTGGGTTTAAAATCATAGAGTTTTATTTTAACCAACCTCCTTTTACAGTGAACACAGCCACAATTACCACAATAACACCTGAATAAATGTCTTCCTCTCCTTCCACTCCTCCTGATTTCGCCCGCTGCCTCCCAACACTGGTTCCCGGATGTAAGGTGGCAGACGTCTTTTCAAGTAAGACCTGGGAATGGTTCCAGTGTCACTGCATTGCATATTGGGGGGGTGGGCACATCCAAATCATGTGAAAACCAGTGTTGTCTTTTCCTGGCAGTGCCCTCTAATGGCATCTAAAGACCCCGACAGAGCTGTACATCTGCATACCAATTCCTGCATGGATCAGCTTTAGGAACACTGCCACCTTCTGTGTGGGGGTATGAACTGCTTGCAGTATTCACGTTTACCCAGTCCATTAATTATACCTTGATCCCAGCCAAGATGAAGAATACAGGGCATTCCGGCCAGGTTGTGTCTCCACTCCTGCAGTCCTTCCAGTATGGCCTCCCAGCCAAGCAAGAATTCAGTCTACATCCCGGCCTGGATGCCCATCTATCTTTCATGGCACTTACAATGCGTATAATGTAGGTGCACTCTGTAGCAGTACTGGCACTTCTGGTTACTCGAGGACTTTATTTTGTTGGCCTTGCTTGGGCTGCATAGCTCAAATGATGTGGTATTTCTTGAACACCTTTATAACTACTCCCATCCAGCTTGTGCAGATGTCATCATTCTTCAGAACTTATTCAGTTCAAACATATTACATTTTTAGATGGAGTGGCAGTGTGTTTTTTATTAACATGCTAGCTTGTTCTGGTTGCAGTTGTTGTCCTACTTATTAAAGCACTTGAGACTCCAATACTAGACTCAGAATAAGATGAGAATTTTGCAGCTGTCGTTATGATTATGCTACAAAAGCCAGCTCTGGTCCTAGTGATGTATTGTTTAAAATTAGTCTGACGGCACTAAGACACTAATGTTGATTATGTTAAAGAAAAGTAAACACCAAAATGCAGTAAAGGAGAAGTCATGAACCATAAGGGTTGCCCCAAAAGGAGAAGTGCAAAGAAAAGCAGACACAAAAAATACAACTTGCAAAGTTAGAAAGACATCAAGATGACGACCAACAACCATCCTTCTCTTGGCTGACTGCACAGCTGACTGATATGTCTTGATATTGAACTTGGATGATTTGTTGATCTGCGCCACAGGGAGTTCAAGAAAGACAAAATAAAAGAAAGAGGTTTTCAAAAGTTAAAAGCGAGCATTTGGAGCATTTCCAGTGAAAGGTCAGAGCTAATTTGGCAGCAATCATGTTGTGGTAGAATAGCCCTGCTGGGTAAAAAGTAAGAGGAAGAGCAGTTAGATTCAGTAGAAGAAAGATATGAAGTGAAAAATGAATGTCAGCAGAAACAATTTAAGACAAAGAACTGCTTACTTTCTAACATCTTACATATTATGTAATTTAAGAAATCTTGCAGCAAAGGTGACAATCTTGGACTTAGTGTGTATCATAAGTTTAATATGTCAGTGTACTCTGTACAAAAATATTTTATAAATCTACTTTTCTTTCTACTCACATGCCCAGTGGACACAGATTTAGCCCAGGGGATCATTATTTAGAACTTCTAGGAAACCATTAGAAGACAAGAGAGGGGCAACTGCGAAATGGGCATTGTATATTCTCTTTGCCTTGTTTGGAATGGCATGATTGACCTAAGTGGGGGCCTGCACATGAAGAAAGAGTATAAAGCCTTAGAACATTGCCCGGTACATCTTTGAAGCCGACGGAAGGATGGGAGATAATGTCCTGACTCTATACATCGGGCCCCCACTCCCAAACTGAGTTCTTGTCATGGCTTCCTTCGTCTGTTATGCCGTGTAAGCCGTCATTAAAGAAAGCTAAGTTATTTCTCCTATGTGAGTTCTTATCGCCATATCACTAAGGGAGGGGTATCGCCTTTTTATATTATATCTATATAGTTTCAGATTATGTAACATGCTGCAATTACAAAAGAACTTATTCCAGCAAGGGAGCTAGAGCCCCCTGCTGGATACATAGTGGCAACACTATAGTGTGGTTTTCTGTGGTTTAAGTCTTACATAAAAAGCTGCAAGTCATGCCTTGGCTATTCCATGCAAACATCTGTGAAACAAAAGCTATCAATATATAAAAAATAAGGCTACGTTTTAATATACGAGTTGTGAATTAATAAAGTGCATTTAGTCACAGCCTATGAATCTAAATTGGCCCTGTGTCTGTGTTTCTGCTGTGCAAGAATGGGCCCTGAGATGGGCTGAAATGTATTAAGCAAGTGTTTTCCTTTGAAGGCTATTATTTTTTTTATAATGTTACTACAGCACCATTTTAACAAGGGTTCATGGACCCCAACAATTTTTGTACTATTTATATGTCATGTAGCCACAGATAATGAAGATGATGGTATGCTTAGTTCACTGTTTAAGTCTTAGATTGTTTAAAAGTTGGGTTTTAAGGGTGTAGTTAGGGA
Source organism: Polypterus bichir lapradei (assembly GCA_026402145.1). Classification (NCBI taxonomy): domain Eukaryota; kingdom Metazoa; phylum Chordata; class Cladistia; order Polypteriformes; family Polypteridae; genus Polypterus; species Polypterus bichir. The sequence continues at coordinate 43,571,537 of JANRMT010062807.1, forward strand.
AAGGCTAACAGACCATTTATGTTTTTCTTTTAAATAATGATGTTTGTTTTCTGTTTTAGCTTTAACAATCGATTTTTTTTGTAATTCCCAACTGCATATGCCTGCTGGACTTAAAACTGTTCTTCTAATATTTCCCTGAGAATGTTGCTTATCCTGCTCTGGGTTTACCATTTCACACCAATGACAGAATAGTAAGCTTTCACCTCATGAGATCCTGCTTGCGTTAGGAGGAAGCTATGCATTGCCTAAGTCATTCACTATTTCTTCATGTAGCCTTTAAATGGAGTAGAGGAAGAAAATGTCTTTCAACACCCTGCTGATTTAAATAATACTTAGGCATGCAGATTCCTTACCCCTCTCACCATAAAGTCCAGGATGCATGAGGAGAGAATGTTGGATTACCATTACCTATACAGTGGAATCTCAGATCATGAACGTCTCAGACCACGTACAAATCGGGTTACGACCAAAAGGTTCGGCTAACTTTTGCATCTATTCATGATCACACACTCGGGTGACGAACAAGCCAGTTTCCCTTCCGGTCTTACGTGCCGATGATTTCAGCACATGTTTAGTCTCTCCCTGTGAATTCCCTGTGCATTGAGTGAGAGGGAGAGAGAGCGAGTGAGAGAGCGAGAGAGAGAGAGAGAGAGAGGGCTGGCCATGTAAGACCGAGAAAGCAGTTAAAGAATGCACCGGGCTTGTTTTTAAAGAGATTGATTCAAGCATTGTTTTAACCTCGTATTTAATGAAGATTTTTTTTCTATTGGATTTTAACTTCCACTTCACTTCTGTTTACAGGAATTTGTTCATTGCATGCGTTTTTGCAATGTTACTTTTCTTGGTTGTTTATTAAATTACAGATTTTTCAAATGTTCATGTTTTTCCCTGTGCTTAAAAGTCATTAAAAAATAAAGTGTTTACAGCAATCGGTTCGTAGTGTGCATTGTTGCAATGTTACTTTTCTTGGTTGTTTATTAAATTACGGATTTTTCAAATGTTAATTTTTTTCCCTGTGCTTAAAACTCATTAAAAAAAAGTGTTTACAGTGAACAGTTCGTAAGGCTGTAGCGTGAATTCTTGCAATGTTACTTTTCTCTGTTCAAGGTTTTCTCAGTGTTATTAGAACATTAGAACACTGTAGACGAGAACAGGCCATTCAGCCCAACAAAGCTCGCCAGTCGTATCCACTTGTTTCCTCCAAGAAAACATCAAGTTGAGTTTTGAAAGTCCCTGATGTCTTACTGTCAACCACACTACTTGGTAGCTTATTCCAAGCGTCTATCGTTCTTTGTGTAAAGAAAAACTTCCTAATGTTTGTGCGAAATTTACCCTTAACAAGTTTCCAACTGTGTCCCCGTGTTCTTGATGAACTCATTTTAAAATACAAGTCTCGATCCACTGTACTAATTCCCTTCATAATTTTAAACACTTCAATCATGTCACCTCTTAATCTTCTTTTGCTTAAACTGTAAAGGCTTAGCTCTTTTAATCTTTCCTCATAATTCAATCCCTGTAGCCGTGGAATCAGACTAGTCGCTCTTCTCTGGACCTTTTCTAGCTCTGCTATGTCCTTTTTGTAGCCTGGAGACCAAAACTGCACACAGTACTCCAGGTGAGGCCTCACCAGTGTGTTATAAAGGTTGAGCCTAACCTCCTTGGACTTGTACTCCACAGATCGTGCTATATAACCTAACATTCTGTTAGCCTTCTCAAACCTAATATTTTTACTTCCTATGTGTAATACTTTACATTTACTGACATTAAATTTTATCTGCCACAAATCTGCCCAAGCCTGTATGCTATCCAAGTCCTTCTGTAATGATATAACGGATTCCAAATTATCTGCTAATCCACCTATCTTGGTATCATCTGCAAACTTAACCAGCTTGTTACTTATATTCCAATCTAAATCATTTATATATATTAAAAATAGCAGCGGCTCTAGCACTGACCCCTGTGGAACACCACTCTTAACATCGGCCAGTTCTGATGAGGTTCCTCGCACCATCACCCTCTGCTTCCTGTGTCTGAGCCAATTCTGCACCCTTCTAAAAACATCACCCTGAACTTCCACTTCTTTTAACTTGATGCCCAGCCTCTCATGTGGCACCTTATCAAATGCTTTTTGAAAGTCCAGATAAATAATATCATATGCTCCACTTTGATCGTATCCTTTTGTTGCCTCCTCATAGAATTCCAACCTGTTAGTAAAACATGACCTCCCTCTTCTAAACCCATGCTGACTGTTCAGAATAACTCCTGTCCTTGCCAGGTGTTGCTCAATCTTATCCTTAATAATTCCTTCCATTAATTTTCCTGTGATGCATGTTAAGCTTACTGGCCTATAGTTGCTTGGATCTGCCCTGTCACCCTTTTTATATAATGGGATGATATTTGCCATTTTCCAGTCCTTCGGAATCTCTCCAGTGCGCAGTGACTTCCTAAAAATATCTGTCAAGGGTTTATATATGTACTCACTAGCCTCCTTAAGAACAAGAGATAAATGTTAACTGGGCCTGGTGATTTGTTTGATTTCATCTTATTTAATCTGAGCAGCACTTCTCCCTCTACAATTTCCAAATCCCTCAGTACCTCCTTAGTAGTTGCGTTTATCTCTGGGAGGTTATCCACTTGCTCACTTGTAAACACCTCAGAAAAATGTAAGTTTAGGGCATCTGGTATTTCATTGTCTGTATCTTTTAATTCCCCTTTACCATTCCTGATGAACTTGACCTCCTCCTTGACTGTTCTTTTACTACTAAAATACTGAAAAAATCTCTTGGGGTCTTCTTTCGCCTTATCTGCTCTTTCCTCTCCAACTGTCTTTTAGCCTCCCTGATATCCTTCTTAATGGTTGCCCTCATGTTCTCATACACTCTACGATTCACTTTGCAGTCATTAGTCTTATATGCCTTATACAGCAGTTTTTTCCTTTGCAACTTCTTTTTTAAATCTTTATTAATCCACTGTAGAGTTTTTTTTAGTTTCCTATTAATTCCAATTTTAGGTATGTATCTGTCCTGCATTACATGTAAAACATTTTTAAACCTGTTCCACTGCTCCTCGACTGTCTCCACATTTAAAAGCTTATCCCAGTCTATCCTACTTAGACTTTGTCGCATCTGCTCAAAATTAGCCCTACCAAAGTTCAACTTAACAATTTTAGTCTTGGCATCTGTACTCTTTTACAAAATGCTGAGAGTTGTATTACATTATGGTCACTTGACCCTAGTGGTTCAATCACCTCTACACCTTCAATTCTATCCTGATTATTACAGAATACTAAATCCAGACAGGCTTCACTCTGTGTTGGTGCTATAACATGCTGTGTTAAAAAACAGTCACTGATTACTTCTAAAAACTGCTACTCTTGTACTCCTCCATCTGCAAGGTTATCCCAGTTAATATTTGGATAATTAAAGTCCCCCATGACTATAATATCCCCCTTTAAACTTGCCTTTTTGATAATACTAAAAAGATGTGTGTTGAAATTACTGTCTGAATTGGGTGGTCTATAACACACTCCTACAATAAGACCTCTTTCCCTAATATTTTCCAGGCGAAGCCACATGTCCTCACTAAGATGGGGCTCATCATCCAACTGAAGATGACTTACATTTAAACCCTGTTTGGCATAAACAGCAACCCCACCTCCTTTTCTGTTCTGTCTATCCTTCCTAAAAATGTGTATCCCTCTATGTTACACTCATCCCCATCTTTGTTATTTAGCCAGGTTTCCGTTATTGCTATAATATCATAATTATGCTCTGCTACACACAACTCCAACTCACTTACCTTATTTTTGATACTTCTAGCATTAAGGCATACTATTTTTAATGTGTTAATCCTTCTACATTTACGTGTTTGCTTAGAATTTACATTACTATGCATTTTTATTTTTACACCATTGTTTGTTCTTCCATGTATAGATCTGAATCTGGCCTGTCCTAAACTCCCTGTCCCCCCATTCCCTAGTTTAAACAATTCAATGTTTTTACCTTTAGTTTACAAATATGCTGTGCATTATATGGTATAATTAACTATTTTTGTGCTTACAAATCTTTAAAAAAGTATATTTACATACAGTTTGTACGGTCTGGAATGGATTAATTGTATTTAAATACAATCCTATGGGGGAAATTACTTTGGGTCACGATCAAATCGGGTTACGACCAGAGTTTTGGAACGAATTATGATCGTGACTAGTGATGAGCAAGCACCAAAGTGTTCGGGTGTTCGGTCCGAACACATCGCGATGTTCGTGTGCAAGTATAATGTAAGTCAATGGGAGACAACCAGGCACCCCTTGCTCTGAAGAGGGGAGGGTGCCTGGTCCATGGGAAAAGGTCAGAAAGTGACAGAAACACCACCCAAATGGACCGGGAACAGCATGGGGACGATGTCTGGATGCATCTTGGACTCCCAAGTCACTGCTGGGAACCAGTTTGTCCGAGTTGTACGCCAATTTTACAGGACAAATGACGCTCTAAAACATTATATGCCAGTGCCTGCAGGTGAGCTGATGCTCTAAAACATTGTCAGGCAACCGGTGCCAGTGCAATTTTCTAGGGGCGCCGTAAAAACTTTTGTAAATATTTAAAATTGCTAGTGTTTTTGAACTTTTGGTTGATTAAAAAGATAATGTTAAAAAAAAAATTTTATGTTGGAAAAACAGATAACAGAACACTTACGGAAATGAAGTCTAAGAAACGCGAGAGACTTCAAATGATCGACAAGGAAATGCGCGTCTGTCTTTCGAAAATTGATCCTCGCATCAATCTCATATGTGCTGAAAAACAATCTCAACGTTCACATGAATTAAATTTAAGATTTATCCTTTGATTGCTTTATTAATAAAATGTCTTTCAAACTTGTAAAATTAACTGTTTTTATTGGCGATTGTCCATAGATTGTGTCGTCACGACTTTATTTATGGGCAGTCCCTCAGGTGCGCTGTGAAAGAAAATTTTTGGACTTAGTGGGCCGCAACTCCAAAAAGGTTGCCTTTCACTGCTCTAAAACATGATATGGGAGTGCCTGCAGGTGAGCTGACGCTCTAAAACATTATATGCGAGTGCATGCTGTTTAGCACCCGATGACATGTTCCGGCCAGCCAATCACTGTAATGCCAACACCTGACATGGCTACTGGCATTACAGTTAGGGCAGTACTTACCTGCCCCTTGATTGGCTGTCTCCAACCCGCGAAACGTGCGGGGCGGAGACTTGAGCATGGCGCACGAGCACATGTGGTGCTCGTTCGAGTAGCGCCATGCTCCGAGCATAGCGATGATCGAGCCGAACATATGTTCGGCCGAGCATGCTCGCTCATCACTAGTCGTGGCCCAAGGTTCCACTGTACTAAACTTAAGACTGCATATGATATTTACCTCTTTGATGATGAAGATGCTACTGTGTATTGGCTTTGCTTTCTTTTAGAAATCAATTTGGCTAAAGCAGAATCAAAACCTATACAACAATACTAAGTGGATCTTCAATTCATATGCTTATTCACATCTACTGTATACGCGTCCTGTTATTGTTCATGAGAGTGTTTTTCAGAAGTGGATTAATTAATAATGTTTTAGTAAAAATGTGTTTAGAATGTTGTGAGCACTTGATGACATGGCATGTGGATTATGTGACATGAGTAACTTGATAGTTTTTCATTAGAACATGAGAAAAATATAAATGAGAAAAGGCTGTTCAGCCCAACAAAGTTCTTCTGTGCTGTCCAAAAAATTCCTATAATAAAAGAACTACTGTTTACCACACTGCTTGGTAACTTGTTCCTTGTGTCTGTGTTTCTCTGTATGAATAAAAACTTCCTAATGTTTGCACAAAATTCACCCTTAACAAGATTCCAACTGTGTGTCCCTGTTTTCTTGTTGAACTCATTTTAAAGTAACAGTTTTGATCCACTGGACTAATTCCCTTCATAATTTTAAACACTTCAATCATGTCTCCTATTAATCTGCTCTTTTAATCTTTCCTCATTTATTGATCCCTTAGTGCCCTGGAATCAGCCTAGTGACTCTTCTCTGGACCTTTTCTAGTGCTGCTATGTCGTTTTTGTAGCCTGGAGACCAAAACTGCACACAGTACTCCAGATGAGGCCTCACCAGTGCATCATACAGGTTGAGCAGAACCTCCTTGGACTTGTACTCCACACACTGTGCTATACAACCTGACATTGTGTTAGCCTTCTTAATGGCTTCTGAACAATGTCTGGAAGTTAATATGACTCCTAAATCTTATTCATAAGGTACATTTTCAATTTTTAGAACTCCCACTGTAGACTCAAATCTAACATTTTTATTTCTTACATGTAATATATTGCATTTACTTACATCAAATTTAATCTACCCAAAACCTGTATGCTGTCCAAGGCCATCTGTCATGATTCAATGGATTCAAGATTAGTATTAACTGCAGACTTAACCAGCTTGTTGCTTATATTCCTTTCCAAATCATTTATATATTTTGCAAATAGCAGCGGCCCTAGCACTGACCCCTATGGGACACAACTCTTAACATCACCAAATTCAGATGAATCCTCGCACTATAGTCCTCTGCTTCCTGTGTTTTAGCCAGTTCTGCATATTACAACCTGAACTCCAACTTCTATTAGTTTGAAACCTAAATCTCACATGTGGCACTTTATCAAATGATTTCTAAAAAAGTCAAGATAGATAATATCATATGCACCACTCTGGTCATATCCTTTTGTTGATTCCTCATAGAATACCAGCATGTTAGTAAAACACAACCTCCCTCGTATGAACCCGTGTTGACAACTCCTGTCCTTGCCATGTGTTGTTCAATCTTATATCCTTAATAATCCCTTTCATTAAATTCATGGAGGGTTTTGATTTTGCTTGATATTGACTGTTGTTGGTCTCCAGGCTCCTACTCACTTTGTTATCTCTGTTTTGCATGAAAACATGACATTAAGCATTTTTCACTACAAAGTACATGCGATAAGTAACATATAAAAACAAAAGCAGTTATTGGATGGAGTATTCCTTTGAGAAACATAACAATATCAGATGCTCCTCTACTCTTCTTCTTAGAACTCTTATTCTACTTGGCTGCATCTTTCACTCATACACTGTGCCTGATGGCTTAGTCTTGGCACATCTGTGTTGCTCTCTAATGATGATGATGATGTCCCACCCCCATTCTTTAGTCACACATTAACTATTTAAAATCACATTGGTTCCTGGATATTGGTGCACTCTGGAATACAAAGAGAATCACATAAATATTCAGTATTACCCACAAAATGTCAGTCTGGAAAACTAATTGATTTCCAGCAGGTGCAGCCGTCTGACCCAACAATGAAATTCATCTCAGTAGCAATATGTTACGTAGGCATTCTAGTTAAATCTGAGATAAAGTAACAGGATAGAAAAGTGGACTTGAAATCACTGGTGAATATTCCTATTACAGGTTGCTTGCATAATTAATCACTGCCTTTCATATTTCTCAATCACATCTTCACAGCCTGCAATCTATTACCTGCTGTTTTAAAAACAACCCTCCGTTAACCAGGGGGGCTTTAATTAACAATCTGCTAAATGTAATTGCTAACAGCTAATGTTATCTTGTCTGCATGCTACTCCTGTTTGTTGATAATCAGATACTAATTGAATATTAATGGTGTTTGTCTTCAGTTTTGCTCAGGCAGATGTGTACTTAGTACACACTGTAGGATTACCAATGAGATATACATCTGAACAGATCTCACCTTCTATTTGTCTGTTTGCCTTCACTCTTTAGATACCTGAGGGGAGTTTACAGTCACCCTAGATATACAGTGACCTCAGAGAGAGAAAGATTTTTATTCACTTCTCTAGCTGCATTGAATGCTAAGACTACTTATTTAACACCTTTGTGTTAGTACTCAACTAAATTAATTAAGTTTTATTTCATTCATTGGAAGACTGAGAGGATGAGATGTATGCAGAGTGAAGAGATGAAGAAAGACAAGGTGCAGGAAAGTGATTTTTTTATGTTAGGCAATGAGTCTAAAAGAACTTTTGATTTTTTGACTCCATTGTAAGGCTGAATCTCTCCCACACTTACATAGCATTAGGTGACACACGTATATCACTGCACCTGCCATACTCTTAGTCACATTCACTTGTGGCCTACTCAGAGTAGAGCGCCACTTGTTGATGGACATTAGAGGAGTAGCATACATTTGCTGAAGGTGCTGGAGTCTGGTGTTAATATTAAGATCATAACATGGACAACTGACAATATGTTTTGCAGTACTGTACCTCTCTTTAGATGCCTATTATTCCTAGTAACACTGGGTTGACATCTTGTACTGTTTCTGTTATCACAGTAGGGACTCCTTGAACTGTGTTACTGTTTCTCTTTTTGTGAGAAGGAATGGCCATTTTTTAAAAAAGGTAATCTACAGTACAGTGAGTATAGTGCCTATATAGTGGCTATAAAGGGAATCCCCAATCTTGGACATTTTATTGTTGGACAGCCTTTAATCACCGTGAGTATAATTTTGTTTTTTTTTACACTGATGAACAGAAAAAAACTTATGCTAAAGTGAAAACAGATCTCTGCAAAGTGGTCAGAAATTAATTACAAATAAAACACAAACATGGATCATGTAAGTATTTACCACCCTGTGACTCTGATTGAAAATTAATGGATGGATAGATAAGTATTTGCCTCCTTTAGTATGAAACACATAAATCACCAGTGGTGCAGCCAACTGGCTTTGTAAGCGACATAATTAGTTCAATGGGGGTCACCCCAGAGTGTAAATGCCCCTGTGCCTGGAAGGTCCAACTTGAACAGAGTTTGTATTGTGGACTAACCTTCACAATGAAGACAATGGAATGCTTCAAGCCACTCTATGAAAAGGTGATTGAAAAGCACAGGTCAGGAGATGAAGACAAGGAAATGTCCAAGTTATTGAATATCCATGTGACGATGTGGGTTCGCTCCACGCTCCCATCTTGCCTCTGGGAGCCCTTGAACCCTACACCGTCGGTAATGTTACTGATGAGCTAGGCAGTGAGGCACAACATACTGTAGTAAGGGGATGGTGCAAAAGTGCAAAGTGCTTTTATTTAAAAACAGCAGAACAAAACAGTGTCCAAATAATTAGTGCAGTGAAAAAAAAGTCATTAAATAAATAATCCATTAAAACAGTTGTGAAATCGTGAAGGTTAAAATCCATTAGAAAAATCTTCTAAAAACCACGAGGTTTCACCTGGCAGGTCCCCTGCTTCTCCCGTCTGGGCTTCTCAATAGAGGAGTCGCCCTACCTGCAGCTGACCTTCTCTCTACTCTCATACTGGTCGGTTTGCCTTACCAATACCTGGCTCCGGTAGGCTCACCGAACAGTGATTTGGGATTCCCCAACGACCAGGGCTCTCACACTGGGGACAAACCACATCCAAGTCCCGACTCCCGCTGCCTTCTGCAGAGAGTCATCCACCTTCTGGTCACACCCGCCCTTCATAATAAACTCTGCGGGAGCAACCACTACGATTACTCCCCGGGTATTGGCCCAACACCCAGGCTTCCTGCAGAGCTGCATGCGAGCCTTCGCTCGCTCTCCTGCACCGGCTTTCTCTCTCTCTTCACTGCTTCCTGCTTTCATCCTGCAACCTCCGTTCTTTTCTTTCCTTTCTTCCCCCCTCTAGCCGCCTTGCGCCTCTATTTAATTAAGAGGACGTGGCAGTTGTGGCAAATCAGCAGCCCCGAGAACAATCACAGATGCGGACGGTTTCTCACCTGTGCACTTAGGTGAGAAACGCCCACATCACAAATCATCTCCGAAACCGCTTCAGCCACACAACCACCATGCCCCCTCACTAAGCTGCAAGCGCGGCGATTATTTATTTAAAATTGGCCTCTTCACGTGAGCTGTGGACCCACTATACCACAATCCAATTAAATCAATCAGTGAGAAATGGAGTATGGCACAACAGATAATCTGTCTAGAACAGGTCATCCACAAAAACTGAACAAGATGAGGGAGAGAGACCACCAAGAGACTTATGAGAACTCTAAAGGAAGGAGTTAAAAGCTACAATGGGTGAGAACAACAAGTGTGCAGACAACAGCCGTTGCTTGGGTGCTTCATCGGCTGTTCAAGTTTGCTGCAAGCCACATGGAAGTCTCAGAAGTCAGCAGTGTGGACTGGCCACCCTGTATATACTGAAAAATCAGCAAAAAAAAAAGAAACAAGTCTTTACAGAAGCAGAGTTCAAAAATGAATTGACTAACAGGTTGAGTCTGTGCTATAAATATGGTGGAACTAATGTGGCAGGAAGGTGAATTCTGGGTACGGGAAATAATATCACCAGGGTTTGCTAGAAGTAATATCAACAGTGGGTGGGCCGGTAGTGATGTCATTGAGAGGCTGGGCCTTCAGCTGAACTGCAGAAGAACAAGAAGAGAGAGGATCAGGTGAGAGTGCCAACCCCCAGTCTGGCTGACAAATAACACTATTTGAGCCTGTAAACTGTCCCCCATGCACACATGTGTGACAGCAGGAAGAACAATATGAGTTTTTAGGCCATCAAACTAAACGTCGTGTTTAGCACATTATCAGATATGCCCCATCCCCATTGTGCAGCATACTGGTAACAGCACCATGGTGTGGAGATGCTTCTCTGCAGCAGGCCTTGGAAGGCTGGTGAGGGTGAAATAAATGTTCCAAAATCCTGGAGGAAGCCTTAATGCAGTCTGTAAGAAACCTGCACCCTGGGAGATGATATGTTTTCCAGCAAGACAAGGATCCCAACAGTAAAGCTACAGCTACACAGGAATGGAGTGGATGAGGAAGAGTCCAGATCTCACTCCAGTGCAGATCTTGTGGCTGTACTTGACAAGGCTTTTCAATCATGATCTCCGTGCAGCCTGACAGAGCCTGAGCAGTTTTTCAATAAAGAATGGGAGAAACCTACAAAATCCAGGTGTGCAAAGCTGATAGAGACCTGTGCACAAATACTTTAGGCTGTCAAGGCAACCAAATGTGCATCTGCTAAATACTGGCTTGAATGGGGTGAATACTTATGTGATCAATTAGTGTTTTATATTTGGATTTAATTTAGATCACTGTGCAGAGATGTGCTTTCAATTTGACATTAAAAAGTCATTTTCTGTTGATCACTGTCAAAACATTAAGATTTAATCCAGTTTAATTCAATGTTGTATAACAATAAAATGAAAATATCCAAGGGGTGAATACTTTTTTAAGCATTGTTGGTTGTGAGGTGTCGTCTATTGTTTGTTGTGATATTAATGCATTTACTGTTTTCTCATTTGTTCCTTTTGCTCCTCTTTTGCTTACCATTTATGTTGCTTTTGTTGACCTTTCCTTCTTCCATTTTTTGTCCTGATTATTTTACATTATGTTTGTGTTCTTATTGGAGCAACTTAAGAAATAAATTGCAGTAAGAATTATGTTTCTGTGCTTCTCTAGCGCCTTCAACACCATCCAACCTCTGCTTCTTAGAGACAAGCTGACAGAGATGGGAGTAGATTCATACCTGGTGGCATGGATCGTGGACTATCTTACAGACAGACCTCAGTATGTGCCTCTTGGGAATTGAAGGTCTGACATTGTGGTCAGCAACACAGGAGCGCCGCAGGAGGACTGTACTTTCTCCAGTCCTGTTCAGCCTATATACATCGGACTTCAAATACAACTCGGAGTCCTGTCACACGAAAAAGTTTGTTGACGACACTGCTAAAGTGGGCTGCATCAGGAATGGGCAGGAGGAGGAGTATAGGAAACTAATCAAGGACTTTGTTAAATGGTGCAACTCAAACCACCTACAACTGAACACCAGCAAAACCAAGGAGCTGTTGGTGGATCTTTGGAGGCCCAGGCCCCTCCCGGACCCCATGATCATCAGAGGTGACTGTGTGCAGGGAGTACAGACCTATAAATACCTGTGAGTGCAGCTGGATGATAAATTGGACTGGACTGCCAATACTGACGCTCTGTGCAAGATAGGACATAGCCGACTATACTTCCTTAGAAGGATGGCATCCTTCAACATCTGCAATAAGATGCAGCAGATGTTCTATCAGACGTTTGTGGCGAGTGCCCTCTTCTACCTGGTGGTGTGCTGGGGAGGCAGCATAAAGAAGAAGGACGCCTCACGCCTGGACAAACTGGTGAGGAAGGCAGGCTCTATTGTAGGCACAGAGCTGGACAGTTTGACATCTGTGGCAGAGAGACGGGCACTGAGCAGGCTCCTGTCAATCACAGAGAATCCACTGCATCCATTGTACAGTATCATCTCCAGACAGAGGAGCAGCTTCAGCTATAGACTGTTGTCACTGTCCTGCTCCACTGACAGACTGAGGAGATCGTTCCTCCCCCACACTATACAACTCTTCAATTGTCTGTTATACTTGCATTTTTATCACTATTTAATTAATATTGTTTTTTATCAGTATGCTGCTGCTGGAGTATGTGAATTTCCCCTTGGGGATTAATAAAGTATCTATCTATCTATCTATCTATCTATCTATCTATCTATCTATCTATCTATCTATCTATCTATCTATCTATCTAATCTTAGGGCTGTCTCTTGCTTCATAGAGCTAGAAGGGTGAAGAAGAAGACTGTTACGGTTCACTTCATTTGTCTCATTATTTTTGTCAGAGTTAGAAATTGCTGGGGTAACATCACAACATTCCCTGTCAGTAAAAACAAAAAAAAGTCACCACATGCCAGCTGATCCTGGACAGTTGTTGCCTGCTGTAACTCATCAAGTAAAAATCTTTCTTTTACTTGGGTGAGAAGTTTGATTTCTTGTGTTTTGGACTCTTGGTCCATTTCTTTATTTTCTAACCTGCTTTTCAAGTTCAGGATTGTTAATGTCCAGTGCCTATCCTGACAGCACTAGGTGCAAGATGGGAAACAACACTGGACTGCAGAACACAATCATACACATAAATCAATTTGTACACAAAGCTAAATTAGAATTGCTAATTAACTTAATGAGAAGTCAAACAAAATGATGCCTTTTATTGACTAACTGAACAGATTACAATATGCAATCCTTCAAGACAGCTCATGCCCCTTCTTCAGGCAAGTTATAATTAATTAACTTTACACACACTTGACACACACATCTTTGGAATGTCAGAGGACAGCATTTACATTTATATTTATTTAATCAACAGACACTTCTCTCCAAAGTGGCTTACAAAAGAGGTCAACATAATCAAGTAAACATCAGTCTGGGTGACTGCAGGAACAAATGTTACAGGACAAACATCAAAATTGATCATCATGTAAAGATCACAGAAGAAAAGGCAAAACTAGTTACACTTTCTTGGTTACCTATGAAAGCCATTATCAATTACACAGATACTGTATTCATAAATTGAGAGAGTTTTCAAATGCTTTCTAACACATTAAGAAAGTCACCAGTACGAGTGGAGGTGGGCAGCTCATCCCACCACAGAAATAAGTATGGATTGAGAGTTGACACCATTCATCAGCAACCTTGAATGGTGCAAGAAAGAGAATAGGATCTCACAAGTGCCTATATATTGTCACACAATCACAAATGGGGAGCTGCATAATTACCCGAGCGGTAGCACGAAAACCCCGGCCAAAGGGGAAAAGCGGGGTACTAACCTCTCTCTCTTTATTTTCTACAGAAAGAAAGAAGCGACACCGCCATGAAAAGCACCAGATTCCCTAACCACGTATTGCCACTTCCGTGTTCATTCCCTTCCTTCCGTCTACCTCTGATGACGTCATGGCTCCCATCCACCCCCTCGGTTCCTTCCTAGCATTCCTCTATTTCAATTCCGGTCCTACTCCATAAATGTTCCCCACTCCGCCATCTTGACTGTCTGATGTATTGAATGAATATTTCTGACCTGTTTATTATGTCAAAACTGTACAGTATATGTGGCCGGAAAAACCCCAAACCTTTATGCTGCGTTTTGATTTATTCTACAATATATATATATATATATTGTAGCAGATAGAGGCGTGGTCCACCTCTAACACCCTCAGGTACCACTCTGAACACCAGGTGAGAGTATAATAACTATACTTTTTATTATTATACAGTGCACAAAGCACACTCTCCACCACAAAACTCATATAAATCACAAATAAACCAATCCTCCGACTCCCATACGCGTTGCCACCCTTCCACCCAGCTCAGCTCGCCGTCTGGGAGCTCTCACAGTCCTTTTATATTCCCTGACCCGGAAGTGTTCCTGCCCAATCAGTCCACAGTCCCTTATTCCTTCCGGGTCAGGGTAAACAGTCCTTTTCTTCAACCCGTCGTTTCTTCCTGTCACGTGACTGTGACGCACTCCCGGGTCATAGGGCACATAAGAGCCCACAAGCCCCCCTACAGCGACTCCCTGTGGCCCCAAGATATCCAGCAGGGCTGTGTATAAACACTACATAGTCCATGATGCCCTGCTGGAACTCGGGGCATGATCATGCTGTCGGGAGAGCTCCTCCTGGCGGCCTGGGGGTGAGGGCCGGAGTAAAATGCCGGCAATCCACCACTATATATATAAATAGTGGTGGATAGTGCAGACGCTAGGGGTTGCTGTGGCCCGGTTAAACCCAACAGACAGATGCAGACACAGGTTAAAAGCACCAAGAAGTTGTTTTAATCTCTTCTTATTGTATAGTGCACAAAGTACCTCCACCACAATAAACATGCTAGAAAATACACTAATAATACACACTATTCTCTCCTCCATACCTCCCAGCAAGCTCTGTCCTCTACCTCTGGCTTGCCTGCTGTGTTTCTAGTACTCCTTTAAATAGTCCTCGACCCAGAAGTGCTTCTGTTCTTCCTTCCACGTGACTTGCCAGCACTTCCAGGTCAACTGGAAGTACTTCTGGATTTCCGTCCTCATGACTCGACAGTACTTCCGGGTTATAAGAAAAGCATGACTTCCCTGGTCCTTCCATAGCACCCCATGGCAGCATCCACGGCACCCAACAGGGCTGAGATAGTGAACTCTAAGTCCCAGGATGCCCTGTGGGAATCCGGGGTACCGCTATACTCCAGGGAAGGTACTAGAGTCTTGGGGGAGGCAGTGTCCAAAAGTAGCTGCCTTCCCCCATCCTTTCATTCTCTCTCTATATATATACAGTATATATATAATGGGGTGCCAAACAGGCAAGTATAATGATTTTCGGAAAATATATAAAGTCAGTGTTCTAAATATATAACACCAAAGCATGATTATATAAAGTCAGCGTTGGAATATATAAAGTCAGCGTCAGAATATACAAAGTGATTCCTGAATATATAAAGTCCTTCCCAAATATATTAAGTCATTCCTGAATATATAAAGTCAAAGCCTGATTATATAAAGTCAGCGTTGGAATATATAAAGTCATTCCTGAATATATAAATTCCTTCCCGAATATATAAAGTCATTCCTGAATATATAAAGTCAAAACTTGAATATATAAAGTCAACGTAGGAATATGTAAAGTCATTCCTGATTATATATAACGTCAAAGCCTGATTATGTAAAGTCAGAGCTGGAATATATAAAATCATTCCCAAATATATAAAATTAGGACAATTCACAAATAAACTGGTCTAGTTCCATCAAATATTCTCTAATTTCCATGCTTGTCATTTCACTCGTACTAGTGAAAGGTAAGCTTCGACAGAAGCCACTCAGAGTCGATCAGGCTTGTGAGGTTTGTCCAAAAATGCGCCCATACAAAAAGAATAAATAAATATAGTGTTCAAAATGCCAGGCATATACATCATTTTGATACATTAACTGAACAGTGTTTTTTTTTTATATATATTTTTCTGAAGAAGTTTTTGTTAACTTATTTCATTACGTTGTATTAGGAACTCATTAAGTTTACTAAAAATGTGCCTGAGTTGTTTCAATCAATATCAATATAATCTGACTTTAAACTTATATATTCAGGAATGAGTTTATATATTCCAACGCTGACTTTATATATTCAGGAATGACTTTATATATTCCGACACTGACTTTATATATTCAAGTTTTGACTTTATATATTCCGACGCGGACTTTATATACTCATGCTTTGACGTATATATTCAGGAATGACTTTATACAGTATATTCTGACGCTGACTTCATATATTCAAGTTTTGACATTATATATTCCGACAATGACTTTATATATTCGGGAATGACTTTATATATTCCAACGCTGACTTTATATATTCTTATGCTGACTTTATATATTCAAGTTTTGACTTTATATATTCCGACACTGACTTGATATATTCAGAAAATCATTATATTTGCCTGTTTGGCATCCCATAATATATACTCAGCAAAAAAAGAAACGTCCCCTGACTTTCAACTGTTTTTACTTTCAGTAGACTTAATGTGTAAATATTTGTATGAACACTAAAAGAGTCAACACCATAAGACATAAACTAAAAATGTTTCACAATGTGTCCCTGAATGAAGGGAGGCTCAAAATCAAAAGTACCAGTCAGTATCTGGTGTGGCCACCAGCTGCTTGAAGTACTGCAGTGCATCTCCTCCTCATGGGCTGGACCAGATTTGTCAGTTCTTGCTGTGATATGTTACCCCACTCTTCCACCAAGGCACCTGCAAGTTCCTGGACATTTCTGGGGGGAATGGCTCTAGCCCTCACCCTGCGATCCAACAGGTCCCAGACGTGCTCAATGGGATTGAGATCCGGGCTCTTCGCTGGCCATGGCAGAACACTGACATTGCTGTCATGCAGAAACTCACGCACTTTTTGCCACTCCTGTCTGGTCCAGTGAAGGTGGGTTTGTGCCCATAGGCGCCGTTGTTGCTGGTGATGTCTGGTAAGGACCTGCCTTACAACAGGCCTGCAAGCCCTCAGTCCAGCCTATTGAGGACAGTCTGAGCACTGATGGAGGGATTGTGTGTTCCTGGTGTGACTCGGGCAGTTGTTGTGGCCATCCTGTACCTGTCACGCAGGTGTGATATTCAGATGTACCGATCCTGTGCAGGTCTTGTTACACGTGGTCTTCCACTGCGAGGATGATCAGCTGTCCTTCCTGTCTCCCTGTAGCGCTGTCTTAGGCGTCTCACAGTGCGGACATGGCAATTTATTGCCCTAGCCACATCAGCAGTCCTCATGCCTCCCTGCAGCATGCCTAATGCACGTTCACGCAGATGAGCAGGGACCCTGGGCATCTTTCTTTGGGTGTTTTTCACAGTTGGTAGACAAGTCTCTTTAGTGTCCTGCGTTTTTAGAACTGTGACCTTAAATGCTTACTTTCTGTAAGCTGTTAAGGTCTTAACGACCATTCCACAGGTGCATGTTAATTAATTGATTATGGTTAATTGAACATGCATGGAAAACATTGTTTAAACAATTTACAATGAAGATCTGTAAAGTTATTTGGATTTTTAAAACATTATTGTTGAAATACACAGTCCTGAAAAAGGGACATTTCTTTTTTTGCTGAGTATATATTCTGTAGGCAAGTATCAAGGATTTCAACCACATATGTGCTATTACAGGGAGCCAACGTATTGATTTGAAATGAAAAGTACAGTTACATACATGCCTGTTTTGGTGGGTTGACCTCCGGCACGTAC
Organism: Polypterus bichir lapradei; assembly: GCA_026402145.1. Lineage (NCBI taxonomy): Eukaryota > Metazoa > Chordata > Cladistia > Polypteriformes > Polypteridae > Polypterus > Polypterus bichir. The sequence goes on from JANRMT010062807.1 coordinate 43,589,136, forward strand.
TACTGCATTTTGAATCATCTGCAATGGCTTGGTAACATATGCTGATAGTCCTGGCAGTAGAGAGTTGCTGTAGTCCAGACATATTATGACCAAAGCCAGGACGAAATCTTGTGTAACATACTCTGCCAGATATGGTTTAATTGGGCAGATGTTGTATGCAGTGAACCTTCAAGAATGAGAGACCATAGAAACATGGTTAGTGAAGGACAGCTGGTCATTGATCAGCAACCCCAAGGTTGCATACTAACTTGCCAGTTGTCAGCAAAAATAGTCAAGCTGAACAGTTATGGGGTGCTGAATAAACTGAGGACATGATGGCAAGAATGTCTGTCTTTGTCAGGCTGAGCTGGAGAGCTCCAGGTTGCAATGTCCATGAGGAAAATCTAAGTACATTAGATTGCATCACTCACATTAGTCCAATTCTGTATAATTATTTATTGTGTAAAAATGCATTCAGAAATCTTGCATATTCAGATATCCAGATGCATAAGGGTATGCCTACTACAGTGAGTAATGACATTTTGTGACATGTTTCTCTATGATATAGACAAATTGACAGAAAACTTTTTGGGTGGGACATTCCCCAGCTTTCACCACTAAAACAAAAGGTGTTAACATGCTTAACACAGAGTGTGTTGCAGTCCAGAGTGAATGATGACATATGAACTTTCATTTTTTTACTGTATGGATTTTTGTAAACACACTATAAGAACTAAGGAAATAACAAGGTGAAGAGCAAAATTTACATGAAAATAATCTACATGTAAACATATTAAGATCATTACTATAATAAAATTGTGATATAAATAGAAAACTCACGAAAAAAAAGAAAATAATTAACACACCAGGCTATAGTAGATTAAACACAGACACACAACTAAAAACATATAATACAACCCTAACTCAGAAAAAGTCAACAGTATAAAAAATGAAAATTAAAAACAGAAAGCTAAGATTTTACAATTCACATTGACTTGTAGTCCATCACAAACAGTAATGTTTAATCATTTCTTCATAAATATACATACACTAGACATTAAGCCCATTACAATAACGGGCGCTAGAACAGCAGTGCATAAACATTAATAGGAACAGTCTATATTAAATGGCAAGGGACCTTGTATGTGGCTGTAATATGCGTCACTGTATTGTGTGCCTTTAATTTTCTCTCTCAGTAATACTGGTTTGTATTTCCGTAAAATGCCTGTAATTTTGTCTGACAGTAATACAGTGGAACCTCGGTTCACAACCATAATTCGTTCCAAAACTCTGGTTGTCGTGAACCGAAGTAATTTCCCCCATAGGACTGTATGTAAATACAATTAATCCGTTCCAGACCATATGAACTGTATGTAAATATATATATATTTTTAAGTTTTTAAGCACAAATATAGTTAATTACACCATAGAATGCACAGCGTAATAGTAAACTAAATGTAAAAACATTGAATAACACTAAGAAAACCTTGAAAAACAGAGAAAACTAACACTGCAAGAGTTTGCGCTATAGCCTTACGACCCTCTCACTAAAAACACTTTTTTTTAATGAGTTTTAAACACAGGTAAAAAAATGAACATTTGAAAAATCCGTAATTTAATAAACAACCAAGAAAAGTAACATTGCAACAATGCACGCGCGCGCCTGTGTGTGTGTGTGTGTGTGTCTCTTAAGCGTGCGTCTCTGTGTCTGTGTCTCTCTCGCCTGTGTGTGTGTGTGTGTCTGTCTCTCTCGCACCTGTGTGTGTGTGTCTGTCTCGCACACGCCTGTGTGTATGTGTCTGTCTGTCTGTCTCGCACGCCTGTCTGTCTGTCTCGCACGCACCTGTGTGTCTGTCTGTCTGTCGCGTGCGTGCGCCTGTCTGTGTGTATCTGTCTCGCGCGCACCTGTGTATGTGTCTGTCTCTCTCATGCACGCACCTATGTGTGTCTCTCTCTCTCTCTCTGCACACACAAGGAATGCTCAGGAAAAGACTGAACACGTGCCGTGTGGCCCCGCGCATGTGCACTTCACCAGAAGACACACACACGGACACCTGGACGCACACAGGGGTTTTATTAAAGATGATTCTTACAATTGAGGGCCTGCAACATATTCCAAAAAGGTGGAGATGGGGCAATTTAAGCCCAATAATGAGTTAAAAAAAGAAAAATAATGTTGAGAGTAGAAATAGATGATATTCAGCAGGTGATTGCTTTGGTATAAAAGGTGCATATAGGAAAGGCCTTGTCTTTTAGCAACAAAGATGGGCCAAGGATCACCAATGCTCCAAGAAATGCATGAGAAAATCATTCAAAGACAAATCATAGGGGATTTGGGTATTTCACACTCAACAGTGCATAACATAATTAAATGATTAAACACACTTGGAACAATTTCAGCACGTATATGGCAAGGGTGCAAGCCTAAGCTGACTGCATGTGATCTCCAATCCCTCAGATGGCACTCTATCAAGAGCCATCATTCATCAATAACTGATATTAACTCATGGGCACAGTAGTACTTTGATAGAACTTTATCAAGCAACATAATCAAAGCCAATTACAGCTGTACAGTGCAAAAATGAAGCTGCATGTTAACAGTTAACAGAAGCACTGTCGAATTCTCTCAGTTAGGAGGCCTCTGAGTTGGACCATCACACACTGTAAATGTGTATCACTGCATTTTGAACAATCTGAAAGCAAGACAAACCATGACAGACAGGTAAAAAGGGAATTGCAATAATACAGATGTGCATTTTAATTTCAGCCCTGATAACAAGACACTTTTTAAATGTAAAGAAGAAAGAGTGACTGAAACACCTGACATTAACATCAAAACACAGAGATTGATCAAATATAACACCTAAATTACCTGGAGATGTACGAGTGCAGATCTTGGGGGCAAACATTAAAGCCTCACTTTTCTGAGCATTAATTTTAAGACGTTAGCCAATTGTTGACCTCCTTCAGAGAGTTGATCAAAGAACACATCTTGTGAAGTTGTTTTGGCTTAAAAGAACAATAAAGCTGAATATCATTAGCAAAAAATGGTAGGAGGTAATATATTTATCTATGTTTTTGTATTTTGTTAGAAGATAATGATGAGGATATCACAATGATCTGATGCAAATCGAGTAAGATCAGGCACCATTATCCTATTGTTATTGTTTAATTAATTATTGGGATATGAATGTTATATGAATTTAAATATCTTAATTGTCTTTAGCAAAAGTGGGAGAGATATAATTGGTTAAATAAGTTAATGTTAATGTTTAGCGACTGCTTACAAAATCAGCAGTGAAATACAATATTCCCTAAAACCCTCCAAAAGTATAATGAATAAGTTAACTACTCTCAAATTCGGACCAGAGATTTATAATTCCAATGCACTATGCCTCATCTTCCCATCAGCATTTCCAAAATGTAAGTGGCTGCTAGGGGTCATGAACTTATTTTTTCTTTATTGGTTGCTACCCTACTTGGAACTTAATCTTCTTATATAATATGCTACCGTGGCTGTTTGTTTGTCTGTCCAGGACTTTAAACGACCTGTAGCTCACAAGCTATTTGACCTATTGACCTGAAATTTGGTGCACATATACTATGTGACATCTACTATCTGCTTTCAGGGTGATGATTGACCTACAAGGTTATTCCTCTTTTTATTTTATTTTATTGTAGAATCAACTCTCGGCAGCGGCCAACAGGGTGGCCGTGCGGCACATGTGTACAAGTGCCGTTCTCTTCCCTACCACCTTTGCTGTCACTTCCCCTACCTCTGCATTTTTTTAAATAATTCTTGAGGCAGCTTAAGTGAAAAATTAAGGAAAACTTACTAAGTAATTGCAACACAAACACTGAATTAATCAGTTTTAACATGAAAAGATACCGACGGAAGAAGAGAAGAAGCGGGCCGCTAGGGTGGAGAAAAGAAGAGCTGCTCAGGAAGCAGCAAGCGCCTCAACCTCTGAGCAAATGAATGCTAAACATACAGAGAAAGAGTCTGAAAACTAGGAATGCTCAAGTCAAGTGTACAGACATCAAAGCGTGTCTTGGCAGTTTCCTGTTACTAAGATAAGTGGCAGACCATTGCAGACATATTGACATAAATCCTTAAGACTGTTGGAAGAAACTAAATGCAGAGTTGAAAGACAAACACTTTAGATGGCCCTTTTTTTTGGTATACACCTTATTGCTTGTTTGGTTGTAAGTTCAAATCAAAAAGGCGAAGAAGGTATAAGAATCTAGAGGCCAGTTATCTGTTTAAGTAACATACAAACAGAAACTCCAAAGGCACGTCAGGAGAATCTGTTTTATGGAATATTAGCCTTCTTCAGAAAGTTGGGTGAATGATGGTAGTTGATCTTACCTGCCATGATGTTTTCTAATAGTTCACTTGTCCTTCTCAGTTACTTATTCTGGCTATTTTTCTATTGTTAAATAGAAAGTGTCAGTGATTTTACATTTACAAGCATCTCTCTCTCTATATATATATATAAAACGTTCAACATCTGTCTGTCTGTATGTCTGTCCGCTTTTCACAACAGAACTACTAAATGAATTTAGATCATTTTTTTTTTCTATAGCTTACTTGAACATTCCAATTGATTTTGCGACTTCTCTCATTGCGCTGTGTATCAAATTTGATTTATTTGTGTGAATCCGAGAGACACGCAACAGGCCAAGGGGAGAGGGGAAGGGCCCTCCTCACTCACGCGCCAGCCTTGGGGGGTTCCTTACCTCCGCTTAGCTAGCAAACGACAGAACTACTTAACAGATTTAGATCGGGTTTTTTTTCTATGATTTGCGTGAACATTCCGTTTGATTTTTCGACTTCTCTCATTGCGCTAAGTATCATAGTTCACTTGCAGAAGCGATATATTCGAGCTCATCTGAGACAGATTGTGGGCCGAGGGGAGGGGGACACATGATGTCAGGATTGGCAGAGCAGGGCAGGGCCTTCCTCACTGTCCTGTTTCATTACTATGTGGGCAGAGATGTGAGGGATGGCTGGTTATAGAATATAAGGAGATAAAATGACAAAAACAAAAAATAACATAGGAATTGTTTATGGTGCTCAAGTGGAGAAGAATATTAAAAATTATTAGCTGGATGGGAAAATGTATAATTTCTAATGAATGAAATACTGCCAGATAAGAGATTTACCCAAGAAAATGGACGATTTGACACAAAACTGGAAACAATCAATTAACCAATTAAAGAATACCAGTTTACATAGTCCTTTGCACAGAATGCATCACCCTACGTTGGTTTACAGCCTTGAAATTAATGACAAATTTCAATATGGTTTGAAAAGACTTTCACTAGAAGGAACTTTGAAAGCTATGTGTGTTATGATAACATTTCTTATTTAATTTTTCTTGACTTTTTCTTAGCTTTTTCACACCTTGTTTTGATTTTTGATTATGGAGATTTTGACTATAATGCAAGTTTTTGATGTCTCTTTGGCATTTTTAAAATAATATTACACCATTTTAACACTATATTTGTTTTAATAGCTGTCACTATTTCTTTATATGTTTCCCTGAAAATGACAGGAATTGCACGGGATAAAAGGATGTCGCAAATGCCATGTCTTTACCCGAGATTGCGGGGAACTTCTAATGTTTTATTGTTTCAAAAGACACTAGTTAACACATTCTTGGCACATCTTCTTGACTTTGATTTTAGCTCATGTGTGGGGTTTGACAAGAGATTTTTTGAACTCCTATTTGAATTTTGGCTTGTTCATCCTACTACACTTGTTCCCCTCATCCTTTTCTGTTATTTCTGCTGTTTTATTCATCTCTTGCAATACACAGTGCAAGATGAGGTAACATAAGATGGAAGCCTTTAAATTTCTGAAATGTGTAAAAACAAATGTTTTTTTCAAGACGTCAGGTACCACTATGAAAGCTAGTATGAGATAAATGGTTTCCACCACGTTTAAATGTTCAAATTACACCTAAAATACTTTTGATGTTTAATCCTGATGATACTATGATATGGTGTTTCCACAAAGGCAAAATAATTGTTGGGTCATTAAACAAACAAGGGAGCAGGTTAGAATCCTCACTGAACTACCCAGCAGAGGCTCACTTGAACTCAGCATGGTCCCTACTACAACGTGCAGGCTTCAGCCAGAGCAGGTCCCAAAAATGGGGAGCTGGCAAAATAACACAATTTTTTTTCAAAATATATCAGAAAGCCCCACAAAGAGGAGGATAACTGCAAATGCCCAGTCTGTACAAAAAAGGCAGTCAGGAATCCTTATAAATTAAGCATTTATTTTCAAAAATCAGAAAATTGCAAGAACATGCTCAGAAAAGCAAACAGAGGCAAAAAGGCAATCCTAAGCAAACACATCAAAACATGAAATCGGGAAATCAGATTTCTTGATCAGAACCCCACCAAAAAATGTAATTTGTAAATACACACAGAAATCAGTACTTACAAGCTCCACAAAAAACAAAACATCTTGTGCTCCTTGGCCTTCTCAGGTCACTTATATAGCCAGAGGGAGGGCTCAGTAGCATTGAAATCAGGGTGGTCCTGCCTCCTGTGGCTCCACCCACAAAGAACAAGGAGATGAGGAACATTTAAAGAGACAGAACCTAACTATAGAATTACAAATGAAATCAAAAGAAATAGCATAAAGACATGAACAAAAAATAACTCAAAATTAACAAAAACAACAATAAAACATAAAATACACAACCTTTATCCAATTTCCTTTATTTATTTCATTTGTAACAGGGTCCATACAGTAAATAAATAAAGTAAAAGGTAAAAGATATGTAAAATACTAACGGGTTATGATTTTAAAAGGATTCTTGTACCATATGTCCAGTAGCTTAGGCTAAATTCAACTTTTCTTAATCTGTTAGTGTCCAGCTAGGTAGCCTACCATACATTAAAGATCTGAAGTCTTTTCTACATATTAGGAAGTTTTTCAAAGCACACAAAAGAAAATTCATATGCAAAGATCCTTCCCCAGCAAGAAATGGTGCTTTGTCAAGCAATGACTCAATGAGGAACCACACAATCCAGTAAAGAATCATAAAGTGCTATTGAAGAACCAGCATTTTTAAAAGGGGCAGCATGGTGGCCCAGTGGTAGCACTGTTGCCTCACAGGAAGAAGACTGGAGTTTGCATCCCAGGTCCTCCCTGCATGGAGTTTGCATGAATTCCCCGTGTGTGTGTTTGTAAGCTCCGGTTTCCTCCCACTGTGATAGGCTTCACAGTCATTTTAATTGCTTATTTAGGAAGAAGCACAGTGACAGGTATAAGTTGCACCTGTACTGTAGTAATTGTAAAATATTTTCTTCGTAAATCTATAAACATTTTCTTTTCCTAGGACTGTGACCCCCCCAGAAGTTTACTTTGCATACCACTCCTCAGATTCCTATCTGGTGTTATATTTGTATTGTGTTTTATGCTACTCAGAGCAATCAGGAATTTATTACTTCTAAAATCTGTACATCTGTTAAGTAACCTATGTCTAAATATTAAGAAGAGCACTATATAGGAATATGTTGAATTCAATCAGTGTCTTTGACAATTCAGACTTCCAGCTAGCTTCTGTTCCTATTGCATACACGTTTCCATTCATTGACAAGACAGCAGCTCTGTTTTGATGAGGCTAGAGACATAAAAGAAGCAATTACTGGAAGTGACAGAAAATCAAATGTGCAAAAGACAGTATACAAAACAAAACCTGCCAGGGATTGAAATATGCACCCAGCACTTGCACAGTTGTGATAGTGCAGAACTTTGAGGAAATTGATAATCAATCCATTAATCAATCTTTATTTTAGACAGCAACATTAATACTGATCTCTATCACACAGTGCCTTGCAAAGGCAAAACATTCTTGCAAACTGCATAAAATAAACAAAGGCAGTAAAGTTATGAATGAATAGACATTTTAAAAAAAATCATGTAGATCAAGAATGTTAAGCAGGAGAAAATATATGAGTCTTAAACTCATGTTTGAATTTTTGACACAGAGGAATGTTAATGAGCGGATGAAAGAAGAACATTTTAGAGTGCAGTATTGGTTACTTAAGTAAATCAACCATAATTGCTTTATGGCAGCAGAGGAGCTGTGAAGACAGTTTTGAGGTGTGGTCAAAATCAAACATATTAAATAAAGAAAGAAATGTATCCACTAACAAGACAAGTCTGATAGCCTTTTAGTCAGTAATGAGGCAGGAGAAAAGCTTGTCCATCTGCATCATTTATTACTCTTCAGCTAATGCTTGAACAGGGAGCATTCTTTCACAGCCTGATCAGAATGGTCAGAGAAACAAAGGATACGCATTCATTTTATAAACTATTGAATTTACATAAAGTGTCGATCAATGCATATATTTACTCTGGTGGTTCGTTGGGTTTCACCTAAATGATCTATGTAAAATAAAAGTCTATTTTGATAAATTCTGGTTCTTCTTATGCTATTTGGGTTGAGCCACCACCCATGAAATTTCTGAGAATATAACAACTGTCCAGTCTTGCTCTCCACAGGACATCTGCTGATTTCATAGTGATCTCTGAGTCATCTTTCAGTACATTTTGTTATTCACTTGACCTTTATCTGGTTTCGTGATATGCCTGAACAGGTTTCGGACATGTATTAACCCTTTCTGTTATTTCCTTATGATGAATGCTATATTTAAATATGGAAAGCACACCAAAAACACTTTATCCTAATTGACTATGTGACCCCTAAGTCTAATCTTTCTTCCACTGAGGGTACCACAAAAGTCTTTCTGCCTTTAGCTTAAGGCCTGGTATGAAGACTTACTGGAAACTTTGTCTTTACTCTTGGCTTTTTGTCTACTATTCTTTTAATTGGCAATAACATAATTGTGTCTGATATTTGTTAACAACTTTGAGAACACTTGAATGTTACAAATACACTTAAAGTGCTATGAAACAGTGTTTGTCTCATCTTGGAACAGGTTAGCAGAACTTTAAGTTATACAGACTGATTGGTGGAGTACAAGTTAGGAGAGGTAACACCTAAGCTATTAACACACAGGTGAGGCTTCATCTGGAGTGCTGTGTACAGTTTTGGTCCCCATATCCCAAAAATGACATAGCAGCATTAGAGAAAGTTGGGAGAAGATTGAGTACACTGAACTGTTCTGAAACTGAAAGGTATGAGCTGTGAGAAAAGATTAAAGAAGTTGAACTTTTTCAGTTTAAGAAAATGAAGATTAAGAGGTGATATGATTGAAGTGATCAAAATTATGAAGGGAATTTGTACCATGGCTACAACCTGTTGTTTTATAGTTGGGAATATAGGTGGAAACTTGTTAAAGGTATATTTCACACATCCATTACAATGTTTTTCTTATCATACAAAACTAAGGACACATAGAACAAGTAATTTAGCAGACGGTAAGACAAAACTCGACTTCATGTAAGCTTTGAAAAAATAGGTACATAGGTTTCATGAGCTTTGTTTAGCTGAATGGCCTGTTCTTGTCAAAATTGTTCTAATGTTCTAGTGCTCTAATCCTATTTTTCTCATTATTGCATATGATGCATACAATGAATGATATCAAATATCAACCAAAACCAAGTAAAGTAACAATACATTTGGAAACTGCCAAAAACTGTAAAGACACCTGTTACCTCAAATTTATTTTGGAACTGCTGAGAAGGTTAATGCAATGTAAGGTGTTTTACTAAACATGACAGTCTAATGGGGAGTTCCTGTTGATATGATGTCATACCAGTGAAGCATGTTGACTCACATGCTCATCCATTTATTTATGTATTTACTTATTTGTTTATTTATTTATTTTCTCCTCTCTTTTCTTCTCTCCCCCTCTCTCTTGTATCTGTCCATTGGGTCAATTTCTAGGTCATTAAAAATGCACTTTTCAGAGGTATGTATCGGAACATAGTCCTCCTGAGTTGCTGTTTTACTAGGGATAGAACAGACACGCATTGAATCTTCCAGTTGGTGGACCTGTCTTCCTTTGCATCCATGTTCAATGACTGCTTCTAACAAAATCTTAAAACGTAATTGAGTCTGAGTTGAGTTCAACAAGAACATAGGAACACAGTTGGAAATTTGTGATGAGTAAATGTCGCACAAACATTAGGAAGTTTTTTTCACACAGCGAGTCACAGGCGTATGAAATAAGTTACCAGGTAGTGTGGTAGACATTAGGACTTTAAACATCTTCCAAACTTGACTTGACGTTATTTTGGAAGAATTAGTTGGAAAGGACTAGCAACCTTTGTTGGACTGAATGGCCTAGTCTCATCTGAATTATTCTGATGTTCTAATGAACAGTACTATGACAACAGTATTATGTATAAGAGACCTTGTGTGAACAAATAAGCCAATTTTTCACAATTTTTAATTTAAAAAACTTAATGCACAATCCAGCACCCAAAGTAAAAATGTAATCACCCATTTCAACTAAAATTAGTCCATTCAGCTTTAGCATAAATGGCTGCAACCATTCATTTCCTGTATTATTTATTGAAAGGGATCTCTGAAATTCTGAAGTTGAAATACTTCTAAGAAGCAAGCAGAAATGAAGTCAGAGAGCAGGCAAAGGACAGAAACCAAAAGCGGTTAGCCAAAAAATGAAGCACAATGATCAAGAACCTAGCTAGATTTATTTTCCCTAACCTAACTAAATCACAAAGCAAAGATTTATTCTCAGAAATGACATAACACATCTTGTGACTCCTGCCTCATGGCAGCGGTAAACGGCTTATCAAACATAAAGAACATGGCTTCTGCCATGAAACAAGAGTTCCAAAATTATGATGAATGAGGGAAACAATGAAAACAAAATGACACCTCGATTCTATAAAATACAAAAATATATAATATTTGGGAAATAAGCAATGAAAACTAACAATATTAATTCAGACAGAATGGATAAAAAGAAAAAGTTTATCAGACACAGCACTGTGCAGGAATTTGAACAGTTGCTTGAACTCAGTGATATTTGTGGGTTTTTAAAAAACTACTAATTTGTCATATTTGTGCAACACCCCAATGGGGTTTAGGTCAGAACTTCAACCACAGAGAGAGATTGGGAGCATGTGCTGATTTTACAGCGCATTACTGCACCCACCACACAATGAACTAGGCTCTATCAAAATCCAAATATTAATTTGTGTTCTTCAAATCATATGTTTAAGATGCTTATTTGTTTTGCATCATTATCTTGCTGCATAAACCAGTTGTCCTTCAGCTTTAGTTTATGAATGACTTCTGGAACTACCCTGAATCCTTTCAAAAATGGTGTTCGATGTCAGATGTCAATGCCAGTACTCAAATGGACAGCACTAAAACTGATACCACTGTGACCGTATCTATGTTTTGGGCTGAAGGCATCAGTGATGCACAATGTCGCATATGTTAAACACATTAATGGAGCATGCAACTTATACACCTATCCACTATGCATTAACTCATCTTGGTTTTGTCTTATTGAGAAAAGGAACGCTTACATATTAATGCTGCTCAGAAACTTTAGTTTAGCAGTCAACAGTATCATGCCCTAGAATCTGGCCATGAATGTCAGGATCTTTTGACAAATTAGGCTCAGGACTTCCTTGATTCGACCAGTTTGGAGATCAGAGGACACATCCCACTCTGAATACCTGGCCATTCAGTCCACTACTTTTTTCCTGCTGACACATTACTGTGTTGCCAAGAATTAAAATATTCTGCATTAAATTTGCTGATGATAAACTTATTACCAGATGTATATGGTGGCACTATTTATCTATCCCAAATTATCATTATCATAAAAGTAGACGATTTTAATGATCTGGTAAATTACAGCAATGAACAGAAGCAGGTCCTGCAAAGAACTGAGAATACTTATCAGGGAACACGAGCCAATTAAAACAAATTGCCTATCTCTAGAGGTATAAATACATTTTCTGTAGAGCCAGACTATAAATGATATTATGGTATATAAATTTAAAACACTTTGGGTTTTTGATAAATTCATAGAGAGACTGAGTCATAGCCAAGCTTTCAGTCAAATTGCATTAATAACAATACAAAATGATTTGCTTGAGTCAAAATGCAAACCTGAAACACTCAAAGAAATGACAGGCAGCTTGCTGTAGTGGTTACGGCTTTGGACTTCAAACCCTGAGGTTGTTGGTTCAAATCCTGTTGCTAATACCGTGTAACAATAAGCCTGTACTCCAACTGAAAAAAACAAAAAGACGTAACTAATTGAACCTCTCAAATGTTGTAAGTTGTCTTAGTTAAAAGTGTCAACCAAATAATAAATAATAATAATCTTCTACTGGAAAATTAGGTTTTCAAAATGTAAGAACACCGATATATGTATGTGAATGAGTTGACGTATGTATAAATGGAAGTGTTAATGATGTAATAAATGCTTTCAAAAGGACAGCCAACTGCCTTCGAAGTCTACTAGGACTGAGATCTACAATTCAGCAGATTGAAGTCTATCTTTGCATTACCTTCTAAAGAAAGAGCTTCTAGCTAGGAACTGACACATGAGAAAGGTATCGATCATAGGTCCTGAATCTGTATTTTTGAACTTCTGCAGCTTATATCTGCCATTTTGAGTTTGTGCAGTTAATTGTTTCCTGTCCCTGAATTTCATCTTTATATAACTTGTCACCTTATCTCCATCTGCTCTCAACACTTTCTCCCAAACAACTCCATTAGTACTATCTAAATTTACACATACTAAAGTAACTTTCGAACACTTTCTACAAAGGTCACACTTCCCGCCAGCAGGCTGCCCTTCACACCATTAGACATTTTATAAACCCACACACAGCAACCTGTGCATGGATTTAGTCCACTACCTTTACTGCAAATGCCACATGGCCACACATCCATGTTCATGCCTCCTGCCCTATCTTCTCTAACCATCACCTTGGTCTTTCCCACATCTATTTTGAAGCTTTTACTTTCCTAATTAGCTTTCCATTTCAGTATCTTCTCCTTCACTTCTGCTTCAGTTTTTGCCATTAACACAAGACTGCCATACAAGAGAGCCCATGGCAAACCTTCACACACACCTCTCTAGTTTCCATCTCCATCACTATCATGCAAAGTAGCAGACTCTGAGTGGATCCCTAGTTGAGCCCCACCTTCACCTTAACACTTTCAATATCATCATGTCTTGCTTTGATGACTGGCATCACCACAGACTTTAACCATTCTTCCACACCTAGCTTTTTAAAATGCTCACTTCACCACCTCTCATGGCACCCTGATAATTACCTTCTCCAGATCTACTTGCATAAAACGTAGCTTCTTTCCTTTTTGACTAATGGTTTTCCTGCATTTGCTTGGCAACAAAGATCTCATCTGATGTTACCTTCCAAGGCATAAAACCAAATTGCATTTCACCAACTTTCACTTGATTGCTTGATTTTTCTTCTAGTTCTCTCTCAATCACCTTCACTACTTGCTCCAAAAGCTTGATCACTTAATATGACCCACACTCCAGGGGACTTCCCTTTTATTTGTATACTGAATGATCACACTTCTTTTTCAATCTGTGGAAATCCTCCTTGTATACACAAAAACCTTCAGCATGAGAAAGGCGCTATATAAATGCAATATTTTATTAATATAACTGTTATTACAATCAATTGTTCAGATCTGTCAAGTATCTAACTTAAGAACTTTCACTACCCTCAGTATTTCTAACATTGGTCCATTTCGGCTCAATCCTGACCCTATCCTAATCTGTTTCAGCACTTTTACAATTATTTCTTTAGAAAAATTACAGCTTTATCCTTCTATTCCCTTACATCAAATATCTTTATTATTTTATTCATTCACCTCATAGAAAATAAAAAGTACTGTAGTGGTTCTGAACTCTTTCAATCCATGTAATCCATGATCCATCACATTTCTCTTATCTTTTATATTCATAATATGTGTATGGTTATAAGAAAATATATGATACTGCAAGTTGCTCTGTCTTCACAAGAGGCCCACATATAGTGCACAAAGAAAATCTTGGTGAAGAACTCTAAATGCCTCAAAGCATATTCTGCTTTACTTTAACAAACGACCAGAAGTCTACAATGGAGGCTCCACTTAAACAGTCTACAGAAGGAAAAAGAATGACACCACGTCACTTGGTGTCTCTTGAGAAAGAGAAGTTGTTTCTAGTCAAAGGCCTGAAAACCATAAAAAAAGAAAAGTAAGATCAGGAAGCTGCCAGCTCATTGTGACAGTGCGGGTCGGCTCCTTGCTCTCTCTTCCATAGTGTCAGCCTCTTGAATCCAACACTGTCGATAATGTAACCAGATGAGCTGAACTGATGAGGACAAAACACACCAAGCAAGGGGATGGTGAAAAGTGCAAGTGCTTTTATTATAAAAACGAAAACAAATCCAAATAGTGTCTAAAGTGAAGTGCTCAAAAAGACAAATAAATAATCCATAAAAATGAGTGTACAGGTTAAAATCCAATAAATTGGTTATCCATTAAAACGAGGTTAAAATTCAGCCAAGAGACTGTAAAATTCTCATCCCCAGTAGTTCCCTTTTAAAACCGACTACTCTTCAGCTTACCCTACTCGGACCACCGACGTCCACCAAAAAGCACAGACAACAACAGCAACCTTTATTTATATAGCACATTTTCATACAAATAATGTAGCTCAAAGTGCTTTACATGATGAAGAACGAGAAAAAAAAGACAAAGGAAGATTTAAAATAAGATACCACTAATTAACATAGAATAAAATTAAGGGCCGATGGCCAGGGAGGACAGAAAAAACAAAAAAAATTCCAGACGGCTGGAGAAAAAAATAAAATCTGCAGGGGTTCCAGACCATGAGATCGCCCAGCCCCCTCTAGGCATTCTACCTAACATAAATGATCAGTCCTCATTGTATTCAGGGTTCTCAGGAAAGGACTTGGTGATGACAGTCATGTGGACTTCTGGCCTTATATCCATCAATGTAGGGACATCATGGTGCTTTGATTAGGTGGTGGTGGCGCAGATCGCCTCCACAGAAAACCTCTTCTCTTAGGTTTACTAAAGTTTATACTAGGCGTTTACAATGGCAATGATATACCTAAGGAATCTATCACCTATTAAGAATGAAAATAATTGTTTTATTAATAATACATTTATTTTACAGTTTTCTCTTTTAGTAATATTCTAGTGAGAAATATTCTTGAATGGGAGCTAAAACGTTTACATTTTTTTTATTATATGGTGATTGCTATTTATCATTATGGACATCCTTCAAAACTGGCCTTTGTCCCTGCCACCCAATCCACGGCGTCCAACTGGGATCCACCGGACCCTGCTCCCATTCCCACCACTGCCAATCCCGGCTCCACCTGGAGGAAGTGTGCCGTCCATCCAGCAAAAGGGATCCTCCTATCCCCTCGTGAGCGCTGGCCACGCACTATCTCCTGGGGTAACATTCCCGTCCGCCTGGTTCCACTCTAAGCACCGGCTTGCTACTGCTCCTACCCTTCTCTCTATCCTTTAACTTCTGCTCTGTTTTGTCCCATTTCTCTTTTCTTATGCTCCCCTTTATGGGGAGCTGTTGCAGGTACAATCACCTGACTGCCGCCCTGATAACAAGGCAATCAGTCTGCCAGCATGTGATGGCAAGGCAACGCACTGACACCTGACCACCTCGCACCAACCTGGAGACGGGGCGTCTTCAGGAGACCGCTCGCACCTGCTCCCACTCCCCAGTGAGAGCCCGTTCATTATTGATTTAAATGGCTAGTTTGTCTGAGCTGTGGATGTGCTATACCACACTCATTTCTATAATTCATTTGCAGGGGATCTGTGCCCTTTGGAAATGGCCTTAGTCCTATCTGATAGGGCAGAGTTCATAAACGTTGGACTCTGAGGACCTATATAAAAAATCTTCACCATACCGAGACCCAAGAAGAGAATTACTTCCATAATGATAAATAGCAATCACCATATAATACAAAAATGTAAACATTTTAGCTTCCATTCAAGAATATTTCTCACTAGAATATTACTAAAAGAGAAAACTGTAAAATAAATGTATTATTAATAAACAAATATTTTCATTCTTAATAGGGGATAAATTCCTTAGGTATATCACTGCCATTGTAAATGCCTAGTATAAACTTTAGTAAAGCTAAGAGAAATACATTCTTCTTTATAACACAGGTGTTGCGAGGATATGCTAATTTTTCAAACGATAGAATGATTGGTCACTTAAATGGTAAATAACAAAGCAGTCAAAAAATTATTCATTGATGCACTTTATTTACCTTGTGTTAAATAACTTATTTTAAATTAGCTCTGTCATTCTTCTAAATGAGTTTGAAAATTATTAAACATTTTGGTTTTCATTTACCAGATCATAAAAATGAGAAAAAAGGTTCAGGTGCAAAAAAAAGTTGAATTTAGCGAACAGCTCAGTGTGACTTGTTTAAAGTTGACACACTGATAACAGCATGCTGATTATCGAAGGCTCTGCTCTACAGCCTGTCTCACCTTCTTGACATTTTTTGGTGTTCCTACATTTAGAACGAAATTTATTGAACAACATTACAATAATATTACAATAATGAATTCAGTTTTCAGCAAAGTATGTTAAACTTACGCTGCAAAATGGAATTTTTAAACTAAAAGATCTCCGTCCACACTAACGTTTTCACACCTTTTACGGAAGTACCTCCGTTAACACTGAAATAACAGAAAAAGCATCTGATGTAGATGTTTGTCTTGCATTCGCCATGCGCCCATCAGCAGAAAAATCTTTGAAGGGCCAGTAACACTGCTAGCCATGGGATTTATTGCAAAACTGTAGCGACCGGTATATTATTTGACTTTACACAAAAATGCAGCCTTTAGGCTGCACAAAACACAATTTAAGATGGATACAGATAAGAAACACAACAATCGCCATGGAAAGCAACTCTTCTATGGTTGCTATATTGGAATTTAATTTTTTTCCATGAAAGAAGACAAATCCGGAAATGAGAAATTTTAATGAACAGGATCCAATCAGAGAAGGGCTATATACTAAGCATAACAAATCAGAGTTAAATTAGAGTTTGCATTTGTGCTCATTCACACCACAATACTGAATATATGTTTTTAGAAGTATATAGCTCAGAGGAGTGCTTGTAAAAGTCTCTATTTTCAGGGTTTGAAAACAGAGACTAGTGTTGCATGTTTTTAAATTAAGCCATAGTAGTGTGGACAAGGCCTTAGACTAATACACAATTTTTGCTTCTCAGTTACTGCTTTGGATTCAATGTTTGTCGTAACGGATGAGCACGTGATGAGGCACCAACCAGTAGTCCATGACCATTGAAACTGCATTTAGCATGTAGTTCTTGCACACCACTGTGAATCCCACCATATTGACTCACCCTCCACCACACCACGAACATCATTACATCCTTGTGTCTCATGTTCTTTTCATAGCAACATTTCAAACTAGCGCTATAGTGCCATCACCTCACAAGCTCATCTGTTTCCCCTTTCTTATACTTGCATTTTCTTGTCATTTATCTCACTTTGATTGTTTCACAGATTGTTCGAGGAGTGTTTTTTTGGTCATGGGGAATTTTTATAAATGAAACCTCTCTGCAATGCATCAGTGGAATTGCTACTGCAATTTACTCTGAACAAATCTGAATTATCTTATGTGATATAATCTATTCTTGCATTTTGCTCTTTACTATTGTACTATTGTATTGTATTGATGTGACAATGATAGATTGGCCACCTAGATCTGTGAATAGGATTATTTGTATTCTGTTCAGTAGATTGTATTGTATTTACCCCATTTTTTGACATCCATTGCATGTCCAACCGTTCTGCAAAAGGGTCTCTCTCTCTCTGAATTGCCTTTCCCAAGATTTCGTCCATTTTTCCCTACAAGGTTTGTTTTTTGAGGGAGTTTTTTCTTGTCTTCTTAGAGAGTCAAGGCTGGGGGGCTGTCAAAAAACGGCCTGTTAAAATCACATTCCTTGTGAGATTTTTGGGATATTCAAAAAATAAATTGCTATTGTTGTTGTTGCAATTAATAGAACACCATATAGAGGATGGTATATCACCCACCACATACGTTGCACTTGGACGAATTAATTACATGACACAATCATTAAATGTCACAATATAAGAAACGGTGTGCTAGAGAACTACTGTAAAATGACTATTTCATATTTTTGTATAAAGCGAAGAGACCCACAATGTTAACAGGAAAAGAAACTTATTAATAATGTCAAAACTTTCTTGTTGTTGGCAAGTAAAAATAGCGACATTTTATTGGGATTTATTCATGTAAGAAATTATGTTGTTTTAGGCTCACTACACAGCCTGCCCTGTTCAGAACATTGACATAAACTGCATAGGAAGTGCAGTGTCCATTGTGAAAATATCACTTTCAGTTAAAGTTAAAGGCAGATTTTATTCTAAGAAATATATCTCGGTGGCAGAAATTTCATTTTCCTCAGACACCCTGTGCAGTACCCCATTAATAACTGCTTCTCTATAAACTGCAAGGTAAAGTGATTTCTCTTCTGGATGGATACCTGGCTTTCATTCAAATATTTTGAAGCCAACTCTGTTCACACTGTCAAGAAACTACAGCTCACTCAAGTATTGTGCGCAAAACAAACTGAAGCAGGTTAAAAAGTAAAACACACTACTGCAGATCTAATTTATTAGCCCACATGCTCAGGAAAGATGAGTAGAAACAGCAGGTTTTTACACATAATCATGGATGAAATATTAATAGAATATTAATAGAAACAGGTTAAAACAATTAAAATGCAATTTCCGCAAAGCTAGAGAAAATGTTAAAATTGTGACTGATCATAATTTGATTCTAATTTTATTCATGACCGCAGCATATTGCACATACTGTTTTTTTTTCATTTTTGGTTCCTATTTCCTAATTATTAGAATTATCATAATCTCTTGTTTTACAATAGACCTGATGGTAATTAAACTATGTCAATTATATGTTTTGAAGAGTTGTTAGCTGGATAGTAAGTGCGGAGCAATTTAAATGAACAAGGGATCAGCCTGAATGGTAATTGCAAATATTCAGTCTAATTCATTTGAATTGAATTACTTTTACATTAAACTGTTGGGCAAAGGAGAAATATTCAAGTAACTGCAAAACTGCCACTGTTCATAATGTCTGATTTCCCTAAGGCTTTTTCATAATCATTTTGTGAGGCTGTTTAAGTCCATCTATCTATTTCCTACATCTGATTTCTCCAATCTATGTCCATGTGGACTGGAAACCATCCAGTCAGTGCTGACACACTGACACACACAAGGCAAGAAGCAACTCTGGACAGGATACAACACCATCACACTTACTACTAGTGATGAGAGAACTCCACAGTGTTTGCTTTGCCTTGAGTTCTGAGAAATCACAGAAGTGTTTGCGAATATCTCTGAACTCTGCGAAATGCATTGAAGTCAATGGAGAAGGACTAACTAAACTAGAATTGACTGGATTATAATCATGCAATCATCTTTAAAGTGGAACTGAGGGCTAGGGAAACGTCTGCCAACTGTACTGGACTGATTATTGTGGCCAAAAAGGTGACTTGAGCTATGCGACAGCAGTGCCAACCACTGCTCCACCGTACCTCTGTGAGATCAAAGAAGAAAGAACACAGTCAGTGACATACATTCATATATTTTGTCAAAACAAAGCAGAAATACCAAAATCATAATTGAAAAAAAATATGTAGATCTTTTAAAGGCAGAAAATTCAATGTGGCGTGTCGTGACTGAGGCTGAAGGTTCATTCCATTTTTTTAATGTCATTCTGTTTTTTAAAGGCTCTCCAAACTGTCTGTGCTGATGTTTTTATTAATATTAATTTATATGGTTTCCTGTGTTTTATGGGTGTCCGACTCCTTCAAGATTTATTTTTTATCTCCATGTGGCTAATTATGCATGCATAAGGCACGTACCTCCTTCTTTTACACTAACATGGAACTCATAGATCGACCTGCACATTAGACGACAAGCAGAGATAACTCATTATTTATGCTGTTGTGATGCCCAGGACACGTACAGCTGTCCTAACCCCAACACAGCCAGGCAGGACACCAATTGCCACACACAACACATGATTTATTTACATAATTTGCCTTCACAGCACACAAGGCAAAACACAGAGCACAACACAGTCCTTCTGCCGTTAGTCCTTCTGCCTCCACTCATCCTCAGGCTTTGTCCTATTCCTCCTGAGTCTGGCCATCAAGCCTTGGAAACTGGCCCATTTTTATATGGCATCCGGTAAAACTCCAGGTGCAGAACAAGCTTCTTCTGGCTGTACTTCCGAGTATGGTGGAAGTGCGGGCCCTGAAAACATCCATGCATCCCCTGGCGGTGGCCATGGGCCCCAGCAGGGTTAAGTTCCCATGCTTATGACCCGTGACCCCGCAGGAAACCAAGTGGGCTGCCCTTTGTCGGTCTGGACAAAACAACTGTCCTGGAAATACTCTTTCTCATGGTCCTTCCATAATCAAGGCGTCCCAGTTAAGTAGGGGCCCCAGCCATCCGCCACACTGTATATGTTTCATAAAAATAAAACTTGGAGAGCCTGCATTATCTGTTGTGCCACTAACTAAGTTCCACAGTATCTGTATTGCAAATGATCAGCTTTATATACCCGGGTGGGTGGTCCCATCCAATATTGGCTGTTACAGCTCCATGCGATGTTGCTCTGGCCTTGCAAAACATTATGGGGCACTGGGGGGAAAAGTTCACCATAAACCAGATGAATTATCAGTAAATAATTCGACAAATAAGGATGAATGCAAATGCAGCAAATTTGCTGTGAACAACACTTTGCCGAAATTTGCTGATCAACACTACTCACTACACACCAAGACGGTTAACTTAACTCATACAGTTTTGAGATGTGGGCAGAAACTTAAATAAAAAAATAAAATAATTAATTAATAAATAAATACAACTTCTAAAAGAATGAGAATGTGTAAACTCTAAACAAAGTGTAGCCATGAACTTTTTATACTACAGGCCAGGTGTGTTCTTTGGCTTATGTTTCCTCTTTTTTGTGATCAGTGCTTATTCTGAATTATTATTTTTCATGTATTTATTGTGATAATTATAGTTTTTGCAATAATGCTCTGTTAATTTATTATTTGGTATTTATGCTTTTGTGTGTTCTCATGTTCTATTCCTTTCTATAGGTGGAACCCAAAGAGGATCACCATTATGTGACCTCTATCTACTGTATATACTGCAGGCTGAGAAAAGGCCCCTCAGTTATTATGCCCGAAGGCTATGAGAATAAATAGAATGAGAGACTAAGACCAGGAGATGAATATTATTCATAGTCAGAAATGGATCAATATCAAACTATCAAAATTTCAGTAAACAAAACTTTTCCACAAATCATAAATTTACCAAAGTACAAAAAGAAACACAAGAAAAAGTTTTTTTTAGAAAAATTCTCGTGCGCGAATAGCAAATAATATGAAGATGTTGTTAGACTCGTTAATGTCTGAAGCCATGCCCCCTGGCAAACACAACGGGATTCATAACATGGCGCAACTCTTACAAATACAAAATGGTGTGGAAACACTATGAATATAAAATAACGAAATAGTTATTACAACTCACAGGCACCAATTAGATAAATAATAAGTGGTCAGGGATGTACAAGACAAGGAAAAACCCTTAAATCCCATATGTATTTTAAAGAAGAAAACATTATTTAACTCATAAGTTTTTAAAAGAAACTGCTTTACAATACCTTAGTATTGTAATTTTTCTGTTTTTCAAATTTTTGGTTTCTGTCTTTTGAATACGATTTTTGGATAATGGGTTAGAATTTACTGCTTTGGTTTGCCTTGTTATGCAAACCCTTTTCATTCATTTGTTGCCTTATTCCTATTTTTGTTTTATATAATTGATTAAAAATAAACCACTGCATTTATAACAATTCTTTGTTGGACTTGTCTCTCAAGCCAGAGGTTTGAAGGTTTCCTTGCCCATGAGGAGCAATTTTGTATATGCTGGGGCATTTAAAATACTTTGAACTTAATAAACCTGTTCTCAATTTTTTGCCAGAGTGAGCCAAACCCAGCCTGTAGTATTTGGGGTTCAGGGTGCCTGGGGAGAGGCCTACCTCTAAACAGTCCAATAAAGGTTTTGGCCTAGTATGTGGGTATTTTTGAAAGCCATCACCCTTTCTGCTATTTTTTTGTGAGTGGTGAGGCAGCAGCATTAACCATTGCACCAGCATTCTCTTCATGATTATATTATACTTCAAAACCTGGAATTTTATGCTTAATATGAACTTCACTTGACTTAAAGCACTCTATGACTATACATTCCGATTCTTGCTGTAGTTTTTTAAGACAACAAAACATTCAAATATCTTAATGTAGTTCAATGCTGTGGTGAGCATTGCTTGGGTATCTCTGAATTATTTAGAATAGTTCAATGAAAATATTTTTGATACAAAAGAATTAACTAACTTGTCTTTATACCATTTTTTTTTATTTAAAATATTTAAGTTCAATTTCACTTTATTGTTTGAATTGTATTTCCTTTTACATAAACAGTGTACTATAAACTGCTAAGGCAAAATAATGAAAGTAAAACACAAATTGACATGCAATGAAATGTTAAACACAACACAGATATAGACAGTGTGTTTGTGTGCAGGTTCACACACTATTATCCTTCTCAGATGCCCTACTTCAGGCAAACAACTGGCACTCCAGCAAATTATAAGGGATATCAGTCAATACGTCCATCTTTGGCTGTGAAACATGAACTCAATGATACATCAAATGCTATGGTATGAAATGAGAAGAGAAAGAAAACTTTACTTGCAGTCAATTAAATATTTGTTACAATTATTAAAAAACAAAATGAACAGTCTTAGCAATAGCTTAAAAAAAAACAAGAAAAAACAGAAAAACACTAAAATAGTTTTCAGTCTTGATTTAAATGATTAGACCTTTCTAAATTTGGTAAGGAGAACTGTCAGGAGTCTGGGGGTTTATATGGATATGAAAATCTCTATATTGCAACAAAAAGAGAGGTAGGCATAACAGGTTTGGTGTTCAAGATGAAAAAAAATTCATGTAATTTGTTGCAGTCATCATTTATTTCTCTAAATATTACGAGCTTCTATAAATCCAACAAAAGGGCTCTGAATATAGAGATCCATCCTCCATGGAAGCTGGTTCTTCAATAATAATGCATTCCTGCAGTGCTGAGGTCAATTAAATAGTAGTTAACTCAGAAGGACTGAACTTCCATGGTCCTGAGTGGAAATGATGGCAATGCTGTCAGCAGAGCCCTTCTCCATTCTAAGAGAAAAAAATTAGTCTTTTCTTTTCCTTCACCTGGATTCTTACCTTATCAGAGCCAGAAAGTTATCCCCTCGGCTAGTGTGTCTGACAATATACATACACTATACAGTATATAGAATTCAAATTCTGTTAGACCAAAGATTCATTTTAACAAAATTTTCGTATAGAACAAATGTTAAAAAAAACTAATTACAGCGAAGTCCATTTTACCTGCAGAATTCATTTCAATAAAATCATTTTCCATGAAAAAAGCAGTAAAACATGTGCAATTCTTCTGGTCTTGGTACAAAAATACCAGGGGCCTATAAACGGTGCGTATGCACAAAAATGTTGTGTAAGCCTGTTTCCACGCTCAAATTGCAATGTATAAAACCTAAACTTGGCGTAAAGTCACGCAAATTTTCACGTTAGCTAAATGCTTGGCGTACGCAAGTTCTCTGCTCAGTTTTGCAAACTGGCGGCACCTAGCATCAAAGCAGTGCTACTGTTTCAGTGTGGTTTCCCTTTCTTTTTTAGATCCACATCCCTGACGCGGCTTTATCAAATTGATTGAAATTAACCGCATATTGTTTATTAGTTTAATGCATCTGATTGTAATTAACCTGTAACAATATAATGGTCCAAGGAATGGCCAAACTATTCCAAATATCATAGTTGCTTTAGCGTTGTTACTCTCACTGCACCTTCTTTTTCTTCTTTCAGCTGCTCCCGTTAGGGGTTGCCACAGCGGATGATCTTTTTCCATATTACCCTCACTGCACCACTCGGAGTATTTATATCACTGTATCTGAGTGTGGAATCACTGCTTTACAGCAGCTGATTGGAAAGAGAATTATCAGTATACAGCATCAAGCATACGCTGCCTCAGCCATGCTGTCTATTGAACTGCTGTCATACGGCAAACACTTCAGAGCCTTTCCTGTACAGACCTTGTGGTTCAGAAACAGTTTTATCCCAAGAACTATAAATGCACTCAATCAGTGTATCAAGTGGTCCTTGTAGAACTGTTTGTACTTGCACGTATGTACATATGATGACAATATCATTTTAGGATGAAACGCAGCAAAATATGTTTATTATATTATACGGAGCTGGTGCTCTGTTCACGAATTGTCCTTGCCTCGCGCTGTATTCTTTCTGGGGCTAGCGCTACACTGGAAGGATAGATGAATAGAATAATTAAACATGTACTACAAAGATATTTCAATGTTCCTTAAAAGTTTTGAAGAATTGCCGTTCTCAGCTTACAGTTGGCTTAACGTCTATTACAGAGCTGATTGTGTGTTGACATTTTGTGCTTTTTTCCCCACTGTGTGCCTATTTATTTTTTCTCTGTACCCTAATAAGCTTTCATGACACTCAAGATGGTGGGCTACAACTCGCCTTTTCACGGCGACTTTGATATCTGACAACTTCTTTTTTATTTTGGGCACTGTGTGACTTTGTGAACTTGAGCTTTCGAGTTTCTCCGACACGCTATGTCACACGATCAACTTCCATTTGTTGATTATACCACTGTTTAAACCAACAAATAGTACGTTTTTCTTTGCCTCCGCTTGGTGTTCGCTGAAATTCTTTTATTTCCCCCGTGCTTTTGCCATTGCTTTTTCACAGAACACTGAGCTTAATGGCTATTTATATTTATTTGCATATTTAAAGAGGCGTAATTCTGGGAGGAGTTTGGTGAGTGGCAGCAGGCGCGTACACGTGCATTACTTTTTACGCTGACCAGGATTTATGGAGCAGAAGAACGTGGAAGTTGGCGATTGCACAGATTTATGCATCTGGATTTTTTTGCGCGTACGCACATTTCCGCATTTTTCCATATGCCATGATTTAGTGTGAATTCTACGCACCTCATTATGCATGAGGCCCCAGGAGCTCTCCTGGACAGCCAAATGGACTGGACAGTTATGTCACTACATTTACTAAAACTTGTGAATTTGCCCAATGAAATCGGCTTATACCTGAGGTATACATAATGACACCCCAATGAGCTGGTGGGGTGTCCCCTCAAAGATATTTCAGAGTGATAAAATGGGTATGTACCATCACACAACAGGGATTACTTGGGTCCCATTGAGGATTTTACAACTGTAAAGAACACATCCAGATGCAAATTGCAGTGGAAGGGGTGGCAGAGGGATGAAAAATATAGTAAAAATGTAGTGGGTGGGGAGAGGGGGACTGAAAAATGCCCCAAAAAACCACAACCCACGGAAGCTTATTGACAATGATCAAAAATAGCTCGATTCGGCAACAAAACCACAGACCTGGCAACATTGAAGCACCATTTTTTATAAATAAAGGGGCACATGCTCTGGACACCAACGGGAACCCCTGACTAACCAACTGAAGTCTAATAATAGTGACTACTGCACACAATAGACATTTAGGGGAACAAACCCTAGGGCACCATATGGGTTTCGACCTGGAGCAGTTTACTTTACAGAAAAAATTGGAACTTCTCACTGCCATTGATGCTGACAAAAAGAACGAAGATGTTTCCATCAAGCTTCACATTCCACAGTTAGCTTTGGCAACTGTATATGCTGAAAGACTGTACTTTGTTCAGATGCCACTACAACACAATCTGTGATATAACAAATTATTTATTCAGTCCCAAGCACTTTGTTCTAACGGAATGTGGCCGCTATATATTTTTGTTTACTCATTCATTTTCAGTTGCAGGTGACAAACGGCACTGAGCAATTGCCTCCACAACGTTTTCTGTTCATAGGGTCAATATTGTTCCAAGTCCAGAGTACAGTGAAATTACTTACTTAGTGGTGGTGTTCATCACACAGCATGTTGCCACTCCCTGGTGCCTTGATCAGTATATGTCTTACTATCTTACCTCAAAACTTCTGCCTTCCTTATATAAAACAACCACCTTACCCTTAGAAACGGTTTGATCATCTTCACGCTGTATAAGATACTCTTATATTCCAACTACCTTTAAACCATACAGTATTTGATTTATGTAATCCATATGAGCTCACTTTATATATTATGGCAGACTGTACTTTTTCGTGCTGTTTATATAGGTGAAAACATGCTAAGTGATATGTCTGAAATGGAATGGAATTTTTTAACTTCAGACATCATCTTATAATAACCAAATACAGTGAAATTATAGGGATATTTTACAATTTGTAGCACCTTTCAGAAGATACCACACATACAAAGCAATATATTTGTTCCAAGTACAAGCTACATGTAAACTGGATTGTTCAGGACCTTTCAAATACCATATATACTCCTGTATAAGTCAGGTTTTAAAATCCAAAAAATCAATCATAAAATCAGACCCGACTTATACACCCATTCAAAAATGCGACGCTTACATTTTTTTTTTTTTTTTTAACTGTAGTTAGGATATAGCGGGATGGATGGATCTTCTTGCCTCCTCCAACGTTGCACCAGTTTCTTAAACATATTGAATTTTGTTGCAGCAGTGCAGTTACCAATTTCTTTCACTACTTCAATGATGTTTAATTTACAACCAGCTTCATATTTTCTTCTGATCAAACGCTCCATCGTAGATCAGGGATACTCTTATGGTAAAGGTGTACGTGGGTGTGAGATACAAAAAACACAAAATAATGCAAATGTCAATTCGGAATAGTTTTGGTATTACCGTATGGTCACATAGGGACAACACAGAGAGAGAGAGAGGTTAGGAGCGCACGCTGATACAGCACATTACCGCACCCACAAAGAAAAAAAAGGCAGTGTGCTCCTTGGTTAATATCTCAGGTGGGCGTTAGCATATCATAATCTCTCAGACCAATAGCATGAGTTTTCCGCATTCGACTTATACGACCAACATTATAAAATATCAGAAATTATATGGTAAAATCAAGTCCCGACTTATCCGCGGGAGAAGTTATTCACGAGTGTATACGGTACTCATAAAAAAATGAAATGATAGCCAGTCTGCTTTGCTCCACCTTGACCAATTTTCCATATTTTAACTTAAGAGAGAATATGGTATCATTAAACTATTTACATTAATGTATGCTGCGCTTTAAAAACAATGCTTTATAGAAGACATGTTTCACATATTAGCTGTAGTTACTTACAAGCTGAGCTACAATGATGTTATAGTCTATGTTTGGGAATTGCAGACAAATCTTTCAAAAGTAAACACTTCTAAGGTGACATCATAGCAGAAATAATGATGTTGACATCAGTGCTCTTAAATACTCCATTTTTATCATGAGTGCTTTAGTTTGACGTCCACCTTTGTGGCCACTAGGCCACACTGCCAGGCTATCTGTGAGAGAATAATTTTAGGGTAACAGAGCATTCATATTAAACAAATAGCATAAAGGGTTAGTGAACAACAAAATGTACTGAAAGATGAATAAGTGATGACTAAGAAGTCAGCAGATGTCTTGTAAAAAACACGAATGGACAGTTGTTACATGCACAGAAATTTCAAGGGTGGTGGCACAAATGAAAGGTATAAGAAGAGCCAGAATATAATATAACAGGCTTTTATTTTATATAAGTCATTTGGGTGTAAACCAACAAACCAACCAGAGTAAATGTATGCATTGATTAACGCTATATGTAAATTCAATAGTTTATAAAATAAACCTCTGTTCTTTGTTTCTTCGATCATTATGATCATGCTGTAACAGACTGCTTTTGAAGAATGCTACCTCCAAGGATTTTGTTGAGGAGTAATTAAAAAATACAATGTACAGCTTTTTTCTTGCCTGATAACTGATTTGTCCTGTTAGGGGATGTTTCTTTCTTTAATGTTAAATTTCTACCACACATGATAACATTTGTTAGTTACTGTCACTTTTTCTATCATTCATTTCATAACATTAAATTCTCAAATCTGCTTAAATCAATTAATGGAAGTGGTGAGCTTGAGCCTTTTCTGGCAACAAAGGGCAAAGGGTAGTTTGCCAGTCAATTGCAGGGCACGTGACTGCAGAGAATCACCAATAAACCTATCCTGCATATTTTTGGGTATGTGGGGAGAATACTGAATTACCTGGAAAAAAAAATCTACAGAAACAGGACCAACATATAAAGATTTACTGGGCACAGGATTCTAACCCGGGGCATTGGGACTATGAGACTGCAGCACTGCTGACTCCACCACCCCAAAAGATGTACATATTATTTCTAAATATTGGAGGCATTTTACTTTCATGTTTAGTATTCAACATTATTGGTGAATCTAAGAAAAGCCAATGGTAGTGGATGAAATTGTATAAGATTGCAAATTTGAGACTTGAAATTTGTTAGTTTGGTTTTAGTCTTCTGTTCATCTCCATGACTACACAGAAAGCTGCAGATAACTTTGATCGAAGGCTGTAAAGCCTGACGTAACATAAATAATTAACGTACAAAATTATGTTTGGGTGTAAAAATGGTTCACATATAAACAAATTTTATATGTAAATATGCTTTTAAATCATATTTTGAAATTTCTTCTCACATGAAACAGATGCAAATTGGGCTGAATCTTAAGTTCCCAAGAACTTATTTAATAATAAATGCCTAACACTAAACATTTCCTTTTACATGTTAAGCTCATTTTCTAGGAAAAAAAAATTAAAGTTACAATTTCTTGTGCTGCCTGTAATACATTAGCTTGGTGGTTAGCATTCCATTTTCACGGGGACAGGAAACTGGGTGCACGTCCCGGCCTGATCACGGTCTGTTTGGATTAGCACATTCTCCCCATGTCTCCTTCTCTTTTTCTCACTTTTTCTTTTTATGTCCCAAATGTTTGTGTGTTAGGTTAGTTATCAACTCTTACGTTCTTCCCTTCACCTCTACCCACTTATATGTGGGGTTGATGCACTTGATCAACCTTCTCCATACAGGTTGGTCTTGCACCTCATCCCCAGTCAGACCCTCTTCCTTCAGATCTTATTTACTCTATTCATCCTTCTCTGCTTCAGTCTCCCTCACTTTATTCCCCCCTGTATTCCAATTCCCTTCCCTATTTTGCCCACATATTTATTGTCTCTCCTCATCACATGTTCATACCACTTCAGCCTACTTTGTTGTACTTTCTTAGATATCTCTCACACTTTACTTATTTGGATGACATATTTATCCAAGGTGACCTACAACATTTATGATACAAGTGGTGTATTATTGTGATATTTCCCTCTATTTACCCTTTACCTATTTTCTTTAGGGGTAAGTGTACTCATCAAGTTCATTACCAGGTTGGTATACTGTCACACTTTAAAATGAACACATGCATACATAGATATACATATACACACAGACCCTAACCATACAGGTATGAAAGATATATACACATGCACATTATTCCCTAGCACTTTAACCCACACAAGTACTGTATGAATAACACATGCACAGTCTGCTTTCCCTAGTACTCCAAGAGACTTACTTATCATAGGCTTGAACAACGTACGATGTCTTACATATACAGTATCTCAGACCTAAATATTGCCATTTATTCTAACCTAAACATCTTTGATATGTCGTAGGGTATTGGAAAATCTGTAAACTCCATACCAATAAAGTCTCCAGGAACTGGAAGGCCAAAGTTCTCTCCACTGTACCACCAGGGTGCACTAAAATAAAACTCAAAATACTAATAAGAAATGAATAATAAAGTTTAAGCTGAAAATTGATTGTACAGCATTGTCCATTAATGAATTCTGAAACTCATCTGTAAATTTCCAGTGAATGAAACACCTGTAAAGATGTTTACTTCCAGGTGTAAAAGTCTAATCTTCTCCCAGGGAACACTGCAGAATTTTTTGAACAAATTTAATTAACAGCTAACAGTATATGTCAAGACAATCATATAATGCATAGGCTGGTAGTCTGTGTACTGTGCCTCTATTTTTGGGGGTGCGGAACGGATTAACTCGATTTCCATTATTTTCAATGGGGAAGTTTGTTCTAGATACAAGAAATTCGCTATACGAGCTCAGTGCTGGAACGAATTAAGCTCGTATCTCGAGGTTTTTTCTTTAGAAAAAGCTTGCATAAAAGTAAAGTTGTCAAGGATGAATGTCGCAGGAGGCTTATGATCTAGCACTTGTACCTGTTCATTAGATACTTTTTTGATGATCAGATGGAAACAGCCATACATTGCCGGCGCCCTTTTCTGACGTCGCTCTGTTCTATTCTGGGGGGTTTCACAAGATCTGATTGCTACATGCACCTGA
Organism: Polypterus bichir lapradei; assembly: GCA_026402145.1. NCBI lineage: Eukaryota > Metazoa > Chordata > Cladistia > Polypteriformes > Polypteridae > Polypterus > Polypterus bichir. The sequence goes on from JANRMT010062807.1 coordinate 43,619,640, forward strand.
TTGGCTGGCTGTCAGTATGATAAATGAATTTCCAAGCAGTTACGCTTTTAAAGTTTTAACAATCTTATGTCTAAAGTTGTAATTTCCAGTCCCATGGCATCTCCTTCTGGTCACAGATTGTAAAGTAATCGGGTATAGCTTGAACTATAGCATATCTTCCTTTCCCAAGCTGTAAACTAATTTAGTCCTGGTGCCTTTTCCTTCACAGGTGATAAAATCATAAATACAGCTTGAGGTGTCTCCTGAATTCCTGCTCATTTCAAACAGATGGTACTGATATTGGTACAATTCAGGAAAACAGATAACCTTTGATGTTAACTGTCCATGCTAGTGACCTGTATTTAAGTTCATCTACTGTTTTGTCTTGAACAAAATATAATGAAAATATAGATCAGCATTTACAGATTTTGTACCCCATAACACTTGGCAACATTTCTTTTGCTTTTTATAAATTGGAGGACAAGCAGGTCAAATGACTTACCTAGGGTCACACAGTGTCAGTAAAGGGATTTGAACCCACAACCTCAGGGTTTGAAGTCCAAAGCATTAACCACTACACCACACCTCTGATTGTTGCAATTCCTCTTCTGATCTTCATTCTAACTCTAAACATGCATCTCAACATTCTCATTTCTGCCACATTCAACTTCTGTCTTCTTCACAATAATCGTTTGCGCACACAATACTCCTGATACCTTCTCCCAGTTGTTCCATTCCATACTGCACTCTGTGTGATATCCCTGCATCCAACTCTCCACCTCTGGCTCCCAGGTATTTAAATGTATCTGCTGTTTCTAGTAGCTCCTGATGTAAGCCACCTTCTTAATCCTGATCCTAATTAAACCGCAAATATTCTGTCTTCTTCCTATTTATCTCAATATGAGTGAATGTCACTTGCCATTATAGAAAATTAAAATTCATGTATTGGCATGGATACATGTAAACTTAGTAAGAATGTCTATAAGCATTAAACTTAGTGTGAATTAGGTATGTCAAGTAAATAGTTAAATAAAGGCATTTGAAATATTTCTTTTTTAGTTAAGCTCAGAGAGAAACCAACGATATTTAGTAATTCAGAAAGACAGAGAATAGGAAGAATGATGCACAGAAACTGCCTGAGGTCGGAGAAGGGAGAACACCTGTTGTTTGAAGGCCAGTTAGGAAATAAGGGAAGCAAATAATAAAGTAAGAGATACGCTGAGAACAATACTGGTGGCCAAGAAAGGGCCCGTGAGAAGCCAGCTGGAGTAGGAAGTCAGGATGAACAGCAAATGAATTGTTTCAAACAAGGTCAATATGATAAGAAATGATTGGTAACTGATTATATAAACTGTGATGTTTGGCATGTTCGGGGCTCAGCTCAGTTTGGCCTAATTGGCTTGAGTTCGTGTTATTGTTTATTGCAATAAAATTAATTACTTTGTTTGCCTGTCCTTCGACTCCTAGAGCCTTCTTTCAAGGTGAGAATGTTCAGCGTATTTTACGCTTCCACACCATGTGTTATCAAACCCGCTTACCCAATTCAGGGCCATAATGATCCATTGCCTATGCTCTCAGCAATGACTGAAAATGAAAGACTCACGTCAGTGTATTGCTGGACACTCCTACACAATGCCCCAATTTAGAGTTGCCATTTATTCTAACCTAAACATCTTTGATATGTCGTAGGGTATTGGAAAATCTGTAAACTCCATACCAATAAAGTCTCCAGGAACTGGAAGGCCAAAGTTCTCTCCACTGTACCACCAGGATGCACTAAAATGAAACTCAAAATACTAATAAGAAATGAATAAATAAAGTTTAAGCTGAAAATTGATCGTACAGCATTGTCCATTAATGAATTCTGAAACTCATCTGTAAATTTCCAGTGAATGGCATGAAACACCTGTAAAGATGTTTACTTCCAGGTGTAAAAGTCTAATCTTCTCCCAGGGAACACTGCAGAATTTTTTGAACAAATTTAATTAACAGCTAACAGTATATGTCAAGACAATCATATAATGCATAGGCTGGTAGTCTGTGTACTGTGCCTCTGCTTCATAGGTATTGTGAAATAAATGAGCAATACTTTCTGTTTAGCAATTGAATTAAATTTAAAAAACATTTTATTGATACACAGGGACATACGGGAGGAACTGTTGAGGCAGTCTCTGGGCTGACTTTTATCCCATAAAAACAAACAATGTGCGATTAAATGTCAAATATTAAAGTGCTAGCAAAATACCCGCACTTCGCAGCGGCGAAGTACTGCATTAAAATTTTTATTAAGAAGAAAATTAAACCTTTTAAAACTGAGGGAAAATATGCCAATAATTATTTGTTAAGGATCTCTTTGTATACCATGTTGTCAATTCGTCCCTCCGGTTGTAACATGACCAAGCTGTGCGCTGAGCTTACTCTTGAGCATGTAACTTACAGTTGGCCATGTGAACAGTAATCTTGTCTCAAATCTCACAGCTTGGATTGCTGCTGTCATAATCGGTTTGAGTTTCATGCTTTGTTTCAATTACGACAGTATTTACAGGATTTGTTGTGTTGAAGTGACATTTGGCATCTGTCAAGCGTTGTAAGCACACAACCGGTTTCATCGATAAAATCACATCCAGCTTTTGAGAGTTTAAACATGCATAAACATCAAAGTGTCCACTACTGAAATCGTCTCTTGTGAATCTAAGATGTTTAAGAGGCATTGGCCGTTGTCGAAAGGTGTAAAATATTTGGCCATTTCGGTACACTTGAAAGCGACAACCGAACAATTCAGTGGCAGCCATCAACTCACATGCAGAACCGTAGGTGAAGGGCTTAAGCATTTCACTCTTATAGTGCTCCTGTGTAGTATAATTATCTCCTGTACCGTTATCAGTCCACACCTTGAACCTGTCCCAGTCATTCAATACATAAGACAGAATGTTCCTCCGGATATCAAGAGTGAGCCTGATATGTCCGTGCAATATGCAACAAAGAGAATGGAAAAGGTAGGTGCTATCTCCGGGCATGAAAACCACTCGGTAAGTGACAGTTCTTTGATCAATAGTGATCATCTCGATAGACATGGTAATGGGGGTTGGAATGATAAAGGAAATGGGTACCTGAGCAATGTAAAGTAAGTGTAAAATACCTATACAATAACTATAATTGTAATAAACAAACAATAAAACAGCGGAGAAGCCGTGGATTAAACAAAAAGGCTGTAGTTATCAGTAGGGAGACGTGAATCCCGTGGCGAAGAAAGGAAGGGAATGTAGAGACCGGAGTGACGGACGGTCTTATATAGGCAGGCAGCCAACAACGTGGGAGGCGTTGGGATGGGGGACCCAACGCCACCTCACACGGTGACCGAGGTGCAGGCTATGGACGTATATATGTACGTAAGTACTATTCAGTTAGCGTTGGGAACCCGTGTACCAAATTTCTTGAAGATGGGCCCATAAGTAACAAAGACTGTTGAAAAGTTCAATATAGCGGCCGACAGTGGCATCATACCACCGAAATAAGTATGTACATTGGTTTCGGTTAGCTCAGGGAAGCCACCTACCAAATTTCGAGAAGATGGGGCCATAAATAAGAAAGTTCAACATGGCGGACGTTGTTGACCGTTATGACCATTACGCATAGAATTTCGAAATGAAACCTGATTAACTTTTGTAAGTAAGCTAAAAGGAATGATCCTGCCAAATTTCAGCCTTCTACCTACACGGGAAGTTGGAGAATTAGTGATGTTGGAAAGTTCAATATGGCGGCTGACAGTGGCGTCATACCACCAAAATAAGTATGTACATTGGTTTCGGTTAGCTCAGGGAAGCCACCTACCAAATTTTGTGAGGATGGGGCCGTAAATAAGAAAGTTCAACATGGCGGACGTTGTTGACCGTTATGACCGTTATGAGTAAAATTTCGAAATGAAACCTGCTTAACTGTTGTAAGTAAGCTGTAAGGAATGAGCCTGCCAAATTTCAGCCTTCTACCTACACGGGAAGTTGGAGAATTAGTGACGTTGGAAAGTTCAATATGGCGGCCGACAGTGGCATCATACCACCGAAATAAGTACCAAATTTCAGCCTTCTACCTACACGGGAAGTTGGAGAATTAGTGACGTTGGAAAGTTCAATATGGCGGCTGACAGTGGCGATATACCACCGAAATAAGTAAGTACATTTGTTTTGGTTAGCGCAGTGAAGCCGCCTACCAAATTTTGTGAAGATGGGGCCATGAATAAGAAAGTTCAATATGGCGGACATTGTTGACCGTTATGACCGTTACGCGTAGAATTTCGAAATGAAACCTGTTTAACTTTTGTAAGTAAGCTGTAAGGAATGGGCCTGCCAAATTTCAGCCTTCTACCTGCACAGGAATTTGGATAATTAGTGACGTTTGGAAAATTCAATATGGCGGCCGACAGTGGCGTCATACCACCGAAATAAGTATGTACATCGGTTTTGGTTAGCGCAGGGAAGCCACCTACCAAATTTCGTGAAGATGGGGTCAGCCTTCTACCTACACGGGAAGTTTGAAAATTGGTGACGTTGGAAAGTTCAATATGGCGGCCGACAGTGGCATCATACCATCGAAACAAGTAAGTACATCGGTTTCGGTTAGCGCAGGGAAGCCACCTACCAAATTTCGTGAAGATGGGGCCATAAATAAGAAAGTTCAACATGGCGGACGTTGTCGACCGTTATGACCGTTACGTGTAGAATTCCGAAATGAAACCTGCTTAACTTTTGTAAGTAAGCTGTAAGGAATAAGCCTGCCAAATTTCAGCTTTCTACCTACATGGGAAGTTGAAGAATTAGTGATGAGTCAGTGAGTGAGTGAGTCAGTCAGTGAGGGCTTTGCCTTTTATTAGTATTGATTAAATATTAAGCTATAAGCAAACAAAAGGCTCTCTAAAGACATCAGTATTATGACTGAGGTATTACTTAATCTATTAAAAAATATTAAAAGACCATTTACATGTCAGAAACAGTAATCATTAATTAAAAGTCAATTGTCTCAAAGCTAGGCTTGGAACTCTCCATACCTCATTTCTTCAACAAGACCCCAAAGAGCAAGCTTCTTTAATGCTGAAGCCACACAGGTGTTTCTGTGGTATAGTGTTGTCTGTGGTGATTGTGCCATTTTAAATAAGTAAATAAAAAATGGTGTTGCTAGGTTCAGGCTTGTGGGTGCAGCATTCTGCTGTGTAGTCGCAGGTAGCTTAGTTGGGGCAGTGAGTTAATTGTCTGTTGTGTGCTCATTACCTCTTGCCTGAAGAAGGGGCCTGAGTTGCCTTGGAAGCTTGCATATCTTTTTAGTTAGCCAATAAAACGTGTCATTTTGCTTAACTTCATTATTTACATATTGATAAGACTTGTTGATTAACTGATGTCATGTCTATGTTCCATGCTCTGGTACATTTAACGTTCACACTGTTCCTGAATTCAACTGAACCGTTCCTGGGCCTACCTCTTCCTCTACCAGTACGGTTGGCCTGGCATGAAACGATCACACTAGTCAAACGGACTAGACTTTGGTGGGTTATATGCAGACAGATGTGCTCAGGCACGGAAGAAATTGTTAATGTGAGTACACCCTTAGGGTTCTGGGAGGAAAAACCTGGTGCCTAACATGGATGAGTCAGAGACGGGAGGTAGCAACCTGGAGAAAAAAAAAGTGACAGTTAATCTTTTTCAAAAATGTACACAGGCACCATTGGTATGCTTTCCTCACTGGTCAGCGAGGAGTAAAACACTTTATAAGAGCAAAGATGGTGTTAGAGGCAGAGCCCTCTGTGAGTAACGGCTCTTCTTCTGGCTGTTTTCTGAGGATAGTAAAGTAATATGTGTATGTTACAGTCAGATCTTCCACTGCTCCAGTTAGAAAAATATGTAGAAAACTGTAATATAAATCACTTGGTATGGTAGTCAATACAAAAGCACCATATGAAAGGTTGTTTTTAGACAGATCATGTCAGACCTTGAAGGGCCAACACCCATGGACATTGAACCTTTTCATCCAACATTTGGGCTCACAGAATGAACACTGACAACTCCTGCCCTCTCCCAAAACATACCCATTGTTTGATCACCTTCAAAATGTTTGTAGAAACCAAACTGTACACTGATTGATAGCTTTGCTCTTCCTCTCCCCCACCAGCCCTGTTTTAAAAAGAGGCTGGTTCACCTCAGAAAAGAAATCTTTATAATGAGAAACTTCAGTTTGGCAAAAGATACAATTCCCCTTTTCACGTGTAGCGAATGACAGGAAAGCAAAATGATGCCTTGTTGCTGTCTTTCCCTTCAGAGGAGCCATTCTTATTCCCTGCCTGGCTCCTCCGATTGACATGACTAATATTCACAGCAAGATAGCTGTACAGCTAAATTTACAGCAAGGTCTAAAACTGAAAGAAACTAGAAGGCTCTTAGATTAATATCAGTAAGCCAATTGTCCCAAAGAAGAAGGTGACTGTATTATGTTTCCCAATTAACCATTTCAATTATATTAGTTAATTGAAGGCACCTCACCTTAGGTCTATTTTTTTTCTCTGTGTTGTCCAAAGAGCTTCAGAAACACAATGACATCAAATTAAAGTTTACCCTGTTACTGTGATGTCAATATAAGCAGTAATCGCCTGTGCCACAGAAGCAGCAGCCATGCCAGAGTACTCCATCTTTAGCCTGCTTTGTCTGTAAAAGTTTACTTTGAGGAACTGAGACCAATTTGTGGTTTGGATATTGTTTGTGTTGAGTTTCCATGTTCTACTCAAGTTCACAGGCCCATTTTCTTTGGGTACACACATTTCTTACCACATCCCAAAAATATATTGCTTAGTTTTATGGATGACTCTTCCCACATCCCCATACACCACGATGAAATTGCCTGTCTGTTACCTTTTTGCTAAACTTATATTTAAACGCACACAATCACAACTAATAGTAGTTTCTCCCACTATTAAGTAACACAGTTTATTCACTTACTACCTCAAGGGGTTCTGAGTGAACCCCATAACTGTGCCTGCCCTTTTAATTAGCTTGTTGATTCGGTGGGCCTCTCTTGAAGCCAATTTGAAGCTACTTGAAAGTACCAGCGCAGCCTACCTCAGCATAAAAAATTACACAGGCCATCATAGAGTTTTAAAGCATATAAAAGACATGGTAGGAAATCTGATGGCATTTGGTGGAATGCAGGAAGCAAACCTGAAAATACTTGTATGCCTTTTGGATAATGGAGGAAAAGTGGAGTCACCTGGATAAAACCCCAGGAAAGTAGCAAATTAACATGTTCTTTCTGTATGAATTTCATCACCAAAAATGTTTTATCATCTAAGTGGTGATGCAGTTTGGGATGGTCATCATTAAGGATAGGCACCTGTGAAAATAATAAGTGAGTAATTTGTTAGCAGGTGTTACAGCTGCTCCTCACAGCTTCAGTTTTTGTCCTATAGCTCAAGGACATGTAGGTTAGGTTAGTTGGCCTCTCTAAATTGGCACAGTATCAGTGTGTGAGTGTGTCCTGTAATGGACTGCCGTCTCTTCCAGGTCTGGATCCTACAATCTTGTATTTAAATGAAAAGGTTTGTAAAATAATGAAAAGTGTAAAATAATGTAAAAATGTAAAAGAAGGACTGTTTGTTTCCTAAGAAGTGAAAAATGTTATGGTTTATTGAGCATGCGGAGACCTGCTGTCTCAATGATGCTCATCAACTGTCTCTTTCAGAAACATATTTTTATTTGTACTGAGTGGAAGGAAGCAGCTCCAGCCATAACGAATCACCAGGGGCCTCATGTATAAGCGATGCATATGCACAAAAATGTTATGTACGGCCGTTGTATGTATAAAACATAAACTTGCCATAAAAGCACACACATTCTCACACCAGCTCAAATCATTGTGTACTCAAGTTTTCAGCTTAGTTTTGCAAACTGGCAGCACTCAGCGTCAAAGCAGTGCTACTATTCCTCTGTGGTTTCCCTTTATTTTTTAGATTCACATCCCTAACGCGGCTTTATCTAATACACTGAAATTAACCATATATCGTTTTTTAGTTTAAGGCATCTGCTTGTAATCAACTTGTAAAAAAATAATGATGCACAGAATGGCCGAAATAATCCAAATACCATAGCTGCTTTAGCATTGTTACTCTCAGTGCACCACTCAGAGTATTTTAACCCACCGTATCTGAGTGTGGAATCACAGCTCTACAGCAGCTGATTGGAAAGCTCTATGGCAGATTGTGTCGAGAGCAGAGATAATTTTTAAGATACAGCATCTAGCACACGCTGCCTCAGCCATGGGCACAGTCTATTTGAACTCCACCCATTCAGCAAATGCTTGAGAGCCTTTCCTGTAGGGACCTCGTGGTTCAGAAAGAGTTTCATCACAAGAGCACTAAACACATTCAATCAGTCCATCAAGTGCTCCTGGTAGAACTGTTTGTACTTATAAGTAAGATAATAAGTATGTCACTGTAAACTTGCACCACAGTTGTAATATTGCACAAACTGAGCCACTTATGCTTTCATATTGCATATTTTTCATTGTTTTTTTATTGTATTATTATTATTTTTACTGTTACTTTATAATTTTATAGGAAAATAAGTTTAGGAAGGGTTTGCATATTGAATTTCATTGTACCATACAATAACAATAAAGGAATTCAATTCAGTTCAAAAGAAGAGAGCGTGTATTTACATATGATGATGACTGGCTTCTAAGTTGATTTAGATTTCCAAGCGTTATCTTCTTGGAGCTCTTGATATCATTTTTAAGATGAAATGCAATAAAGTATGTATATTACATTATACAGATACATTTTTAACTTCATTTAAATAATGTATATTGTTAATGATTAATTATGCAAGGACTCAGTGGCGCAACATCAGTGATGAGCTGGTGCCCCGTTCAGGGATTGTTCCTGCCTTGCGCTGTATGCTTGCTGGAACTGGCACAAACCTGGATGGATAGATGGATGTATAATTGAACATGTACTACAAAGATATTTCAATGTTCCTTAAAAGTTTTGAAGAATCAGTATTCTAAACTTACAGATGGCTTGACATTCATTACAGAGGTTATTATGTGGCGATTGGTTATGTGGAGAAAGGACAGGAAGGACAGAAATTGGGGGTTAGTGCGTTTGAAAGAGACAGTACTGCTGCAATAAATTATTTCATCGAGGGTCTCACACGGCGCAACAAGCATCTTACGGGAGGCAGGAACAAATTTTGGAAGGGGCGCCAGCTCATCACTACCACTGCGCCACCGTGCCCATCATGAAAATGATATCAAGTATATATCTTAGTATTTAATTTGTTCAGAAAGCTGTAATATCATGAAAGTAGTGTATTCTGTGTTCTGTCGATGTAAGAGAAAGCCTGTTTAAGAAGCACATAGTTTCTCACACAGAGAGTACATAGAAGAACATATAAAATATGAAGCATTTAACATGCTTCTTTAGTTACGATGGGATTTGAGAAACTAGTAAATTAAATGATTTTATGATGAAGTTTGTGACATTCTGCTTTAAATGGCAAAATAAACAATGTGATTAAAGTGGACATTTTGAGATTAAAGTTGATATTTCAAGGTTTTTTTCCACTGTGTCCCTATTTTTTTTTCTTTCTTCTGTACCCTAATAAACTTCCATATGACACTTAGACAGTGGGCTACGACTTGCCTTTTCATGGCAACTTTGATATCTGACCACTTCTTTTTTATTTTGGACACTGTACGGCTTTCTGAACTTGAACTTTCTATCAACCTCTTTTTGTTGTTTATACAACTGCTTAAACCAACAAATAGTTTGCTTTTCATTGCCTCCACCTGGCATTTGCTGAAATTGTTCTTTTTTCCCCATGCTTTTGCCATTGTCTTTTCACAGAATGCTGAACTTAAGGGAATATTTATATTGATTTGCATATTCAAAGAGACATAATTCTGGGAGGAGTCTGATAGGGGCAGAAGGCGCGTGCACGAGCATTACATTTCACGCTGACCAGGATTTATATAGTGGAAGTTCATGGAGGTTGGCTTACACATGGTTTTCTGTGTCTGAATTGTTTTGTCTCTACACACATTTCGACTTTTGCCCATACGCCATGTTTTAGTGTGAATTCTACGCACTGCATTATGCCTGAGGCCCCAGGACTTAAGCCTACAAGTAAATGCTGAGATTGATGGAATAGCCAACATGTAGTTAGGAATTATCTGACAATACTTTGGGCTCAGTATCTACAGCTTCACTTTGCTTATCTTTTGAGATAAACAATATGCATCATATGCCCACAGATGATGTATATTATATGTCTATTAGAATGCATTACTCCAGCTGAATTGTTCATAGTTTTATAAGCCAAAATAAAGAATTTTCAAATCAGTTTTAAATGTAACTCCAAACCATAATACAGATATGCTCATGTTTTCTTTGTGTTATTTTAATTCTTGCCGTCATGCTTTTTGGAATAACTGTAAAGTTGAAAATATGATCTAGCAGAAAATTGAGTATGTAGAATACAATACTATAATTGTAAGTTATAACATATAGATAATGGGTGACAATGGTGTGTTGAAACATTTAAACATTCTAAGCAGGCCTAGAGGGGACTGGGCGGTCTCTTGGTCTGGAATCCCTACAGATTTTATTTTTTTTTTCTCCAGCCTCTGGAGTTTTTTTTTTGTTTTTTCTGTCCACCCTGGCCATCAGACCTTACTTATTCTATGTTAATTAATGTTCACTTATGTTTATTTTTTATTGTGTCTTCTATTTTTCTATTCTTCATTTTGTAAAGCACTTTGACCTACATTTTTTTGTATGAAAATGTGCTATATAAATAAATGTTGTTGTTGCTGTTGTTGTAGCCAGGAGTAACAATGGGGAGCTTGCATACAATGTTAAAAATGTGCACTAAAGTCCCAAACGTAGCCGAACTTACTTATAAAGGAGAGAGAAACTGTGAACCTCTGCATTGTTTAGACCAGGGGTTCCCAAACTTTTCAGCTCATGACCCCCAAAATAACCGTGCCAGTGACTCGTGACCCCCACTATCCTCGGAAGTGGTTAAAATATACAGTATTTGATTTCTTGGAAATAATCTCGTGACCAATGTCTCACGACCCCCCAGAGGGTCGCGACCCCTACTTTGGAAACCACTGGTTTAGACAACTCAAAACAAGATTTTTTTTATATGCTGTGAATTTGTTTAAAGAAAATCAAAAGGAAATTGAAAATAGAAAAGCAAGAGCAAAAAAGATTTGTCCAAAAGGCAATCCAAAGCAAATAAGTCCTGGTACACAATCCAATATTCAAGATCCAGAAAACACAGCAGAAAGATACAATAAAAATGCAAACCCAAAAGTAGCACTTATATTTATTTCCAAACACAAACTCAATAACCTGCTGCAGAGATTTGCTTATTTGCTTAATACATTATAAAGAAAACAAAAGGAAAATAAAAACATTGAAATAATCATAAACAACCATGACAGAAGTTATACACAAATTTAAAAATAATAACATCAAAATAACAATAAATTAAAAATAAACCTAACAGTTTGCATATTCTACCTGTTTATGGGTTTTCTCCAGCATGTCATTTAAATTGATGGCAACTTGTATCCAGCAGAAGATGCTTATTTCCTGAGAATGTTTTGCATCCCTGCTAAAACCACTGCATATGCCACATGTGCACATAGCAGAGATATTTTATGACAATATCACACTAAAATACATTGGCACTTACCTTGCTTTTTAACCCTAATTTAACCCCAGTGTTTCTCTTGCGACGAACAAACAAGACACAAAGGATATATTTGTGACACTTATTTTCAGTCCTTATTAATTATAGGTTGGTTAGAGATAGGAAGATACTTCAGCCTCCTCATAAAAGTAGACAACCAGAGGTTGCCCATGATATAGCTTACTTGTCTGTGGACTGTTCACTTGCAGCTGAAATCACTAAGCTAAAATTGCATTTCCATAGGAGCTCCCAGTGATGTCCAGAGCGTTTGAGAAATGTAAATTTAGAAGTGGTGGCTGAGCAGATTACACAGACATGTGGGCAGCCTGTGACTGGAAAACAAGGTAAGTGTGCCACATTCACTATTTGCTCTTTGTTACTGACTCCACCTTAATCTCAATGGGTACAAATTTAATGAAAAAATGAGAAGCAGCTAACTCCATTCCCAGGGTTCAGTATTCCAATGGGGCCACAACTCTCTGAGGACGACTTTCACAATAAACAGAATGATACTTTAAAGGAGGAACTAAATATTATGAAAAAGAATTTGAATGAGAATTTGTCTTGGCAGTGTCACTAAGAACAAACCTTGATTCAGGTGACCTGGAAAGAAAAATGAAGGAGTGTGAAGAACTAATCATGGCTCCTTATGTACAGTGGTGTGAAAAACTATTTGCCCCCTTCCTGATTTCTTATTCTTTTGCATGTTTGTCACACAAAATGTTTCTGATCATCAAACACATGTAACCATTAGTCAAATATAACACAAGTAAACACAAAATGCAGTTTTTAAATGATAGTTTTTATTATTTAGGGAGAAAAAAAATCCAAACCTACATGGCCCTGTGTGAAAAAGTAATTGCCCCCTTGTTAAAAAATAACCTAACTGTGGTGTATCACATCTGAGTTCAATTTCCGTAGCCACCCCCAGGCCTGATTACTGCCACACCTGTTTCAATCAAGAAATCACTTAAATAGGAGCTGCCTGACACAGAGAAGTAGACCAAAAGCACCTCAAAAGCTAGACATCATGCCAAGATCCAAAGAAATTCAGGAACAAATGAGAACAGAAGTAATTGAGATCTATCAGTCTGGTAAAGGTTATAAAGCCATTTCTAAAGCTTTG
>JANRMT010062807.1:43632489-43643590 GCA_026402145.1 Polypterus bichir lapradei
TGCCTCAATTAAGGTCAGTGTTCACGACTCCACCATAAGAAAGAGACTGGGCAAAAACGGCCTGCATGGCAGATTTCCAAGACGCAAACCACTGTTAAGCAAAAAGAACATTAGGGCTCGTCTCAATTTTGCTAAGAAACATCTCAATGATTGCCAAGACTTTTGGGAAAATACCTTGTGGACTGATGAGACAAAAGTTGACTTTTTGGAAGGCAAATGTCCCGTTACATCTGGCGTAAAAGGAACACAGCATTTCAGAAAAAGAACATCATACCAACAGTAAAATATGGTGGTGGTAGTGTGATGGTCTGGGGTTGTTTTGCTGCTTCAGGACCTGGAAGGCTTGCTGTGATAGATGGAACCATGAATTCTACTGTCTACCAAAAAATCCTGAAGGAGAATGTCCGGCTATCTGTTCGTCAACTCAAGCTGAAGCGATCTTGGGTGCTGCAACAGGACAATGACCCAAAACACACCAGCAAATCCACCTCTGAATGGCTGAAGAAAAACAAAATGAAGACTTTGGAGTGGCCTAGTCAAAGTCCTGACCTGAATCCAATTGAGATGCTATGGCATGACCTTAAAAAGGCGGTTCATGCTAGAAAACCCTCAAATAAAGCTGAATTACAACAATTCTGCAAAGATGAGTGGGCCAAAATTCCTCCAGAGCGCTGTAAAAGACTCATTGCAAGTTATCGCAAACGCTTGATTGCAGTTATTGCTGCTAAGGGTGGCCCAACCAGTTATTAGATTCAGGGGGCAATTACTTTTTCACACAGGGCCATGTAGGTTTGGATTTTTTTTTTCTCCCTAAATAATAAAAACCATCATTTAAAAACTGCATTTTGTGTTATATTTGACTAATGGTTAAATGTGTTTGATGATCAGAAACATTTTGTGTGACAAACATGCAAAAGAATAAGAAATCAGGAAGGGGGCAAATAGTTTTTCACACCACTGTATGTCTATCCACCCCTTGTGAGAGCTATCATCTGCTATGTGAAGTCTTTAAAGTGTAATGGACATACAGATGAGTATGGAAACTGTAGGCTGGAGAAAATTATGGAGGATAAAGATGAAATGTTCAGATTTTCACCCTGGATGAAAACAATTATTTTGCTTAAGATGAATTCAATCTGAACACAATAATTTTAATAAAACATCTGAAGATATGAAAATACACTTCTAGCAAAGATGGTACTTCAGAAAACACATAAATTCCTATTTTAAAGGATCTTTGCATATCAACAGAAGCCCTTTGCTTACTCCCAAGATTAAGATACCAAATATACATATTGTATGTTCTCTTACCTATTTCTAGCACAAATTTGGTAAAAAAAGATTAATTGGTGTATATTAGGACTTTTATGGTGCACATAACAATGTCAAACACGACATGTGATTTATAGCTGTTTAATGAAGATGTGAAATGGTCTTGATAACAGACACAAAGTATGCATGCATTTGCAAGAGGCAAAGATGCCATGAAGGAATGGGGAGAAACCAACAGGAATATTCAGAACTACAAGCCAGTGTTGACAGAAAGAAATCACCATGGGGAGTTAAGACCAACAACTGCCAGGTTTGCTACGGAAGCAAATTTGGGCACTATGGAGAAACTACAGCATTGGAAAATGTACAAAAATGTTAAAGAACAAAAAAACATTAAATGTAATACAGAACTCCAAAACAAATACTGTTGAACCTCTACATGCTAAACTCCTTTATTAAAGGTTTAAATGAACTTTGTAGAATAATCACTCGGCTGAAACCATTCATTCGTGTACTTAACCCAGCCGAACAGGATTTTTTAAAGACGTTTCTGATGTTTTAATTGGCAAGGTGGTTCAAATAGTTATTTGTTCATTAGATACATGCATTTTCTCAGATTCCTTAAAAACATAATTCCACTGTCTTCAATGATTTAGACGTACCTGTAACCTGCCTTTCTTAAGTAAAACTCTAGGAAAACTTGTTTCTCAGCAGTTAAATGATTATGTGAATATAAATGATATTCTTAAAAAAAATCAATAAGATTTTTGAAAAAAAATCATAGTTTGGAAACTGTGTTGAAGACTTTAAGGTTAATGCTGATGCAAGAAACATATCTGCTCTTGTTCTCTTAAACTTCAAAAGAGCATATGAGAGCTCTGGCAGTATTGTGAACTAATTTTAAACTTAAAAAGGAGGTAGAACATTCTGGGTTGGCTGTAGTGATCGTATGTCAGAAATCCATAATATTATATGTGGTGTGCTACAAGGATCAATTCTATGCTCCTATTAGGTGAACTACCATGCCTGAGCAGATGGCAGACCACTTTATTTGATGTGTGAGACCTCCAAAAAGCTTCACTGGCCTGGCCTGACTGCCTGATTGTAAAAGGTCTCATTCCAGTGGGCTTAATTCTAGCTCCAGTGGCCTGTCTCTGGATTCACAGGCCCAAAAGGAATTTAAGCCTTAAAAATAACTTAATTATCCCCCCAAAAAAATCACAAAAAATTCCACAAGTGATGGGATGATCATAAACATAAAATGATCTGTTGACTGATACTGACACTGGACATACTGGTATTTACTGTTGGATTTATCTGCCACATTTGACCATACATTACTCCTTCAAAGCCTGGAACACCTTTTTGGCATTCAAGGTACTGCCCTCAAATGGTCTGCTTCATAATTAACCAAAAGAGCCATGTTGGTTAATAATGGAAATGAGTACTCAAACGAGTAGTCAAAAGGACTGGCCTAGAAAGGCAATCTGCAGCAGACTAGAAGAAAGTTCCAAGAACTCAGAATAAGAAAAATTGGAAAAAGAAAAAGAAGAAAATCCAACAAGAAAGCAATACTTCATTGTAAAGAATGATCTCCGGCTCCTTAGGGTTCTCAGCAGACTTATATAGGCAGAGGGAGGGCTCAGGAGTTGTGATGTCAGCATGGCCCCACCTCTTGGGGAACCACCCACAAGGCACACAGAACATAAAGACATTTAAAGGACATTTAACAGTACACCATTACAAAATTACAATTGAAACCAACATAAATACATAAAAAATAATAAATCAAAATCAATAAGAACAACAATATGTAACACAGCTATTTTAAACTTGTACCCCTGAATTAGCCTTAAAGTAACACCTTGGATGATTTGTCACAGTCCCTCCCTTGCAGTGGAATTTTGTGTCTAGAGTTTTGTGTAAATTTTGAAGTTAGGAAGAAGACTGCTGGTACATGGAACCTATGGGATAGTCAAGAAAAATGAACTATGAAAGATACCCTATTTAGGCAGGAAGTTTTTCTCTTTTTGTTTCTGTTTATTCTTTCTGGTCATACATATAATACATATTGTTATATCAAGGAAAGTGTTAATTCATAAAACCTAAGTGGTCTTGGCTTTATCACATTGTTGGATAGTTGATGGATGTTATTTGCCTGTTGCAGGCATAAAGGAAAGAATATTTCAAAATAATTTTTCAGACAAAACATATACGCAGCCAATTATCAAACAATGAGAGATAAAGAAGCACCATGGGGTTTCTAAGTCTAGACTCAACAATATGCACAAAAAACATATTAGGATTAGTCTGCTCCCCTCAGAATTTTTTCTTCGTTTTTTTTGAGATTACTAAGCATACAGTATGTATAAATTTAAAGCTCACAATGTATTTTAAATAATTTTCATAAGACAGTGCAGTCAATTGATTAAAATGATAATCATTAAAATACAATAATAAAAACTGAAATCCCATATCCAACTCAATGTGCAAATCATTTAACCTGGCTATGCTAAAAAAGCAAGGCGCTGAAAGTCAGTTTGTACTATGCTATGAATTATTACTTATCTTAAAAAACTATTCAAAATAAATACTGATTGATTGATTGATTAATTTTGTTGTCTCTTTTAAGTGAATGTTCTTGACTATTTCTCTATATTTTTCTTTTCACATTTTTATTAATCTGTATTATTACCTGACAGTGCCTTTATGATAAAGCCCTGGAAAATGTTTTCAAGATGAGAAATGTTGCCAAGTTATTTAATTTGTTAGAATTGCATCAGCTTTTTGACACTAGCTGTCAGTTTTATAAACAAAGGCTTTTGTTCAAGCAAAAACTTTATGTATTTGTTAGTAATCATTTTTCAACAGAAAACCAGATGCATTTTCCTGACAGGAAAATTTCACGGAATGTAAATTCTTAAATTCACAGTGTTTCCATCAAAACCTGAAGGAAGATTTCTACAAGATTAACATATTAACCCCAAAACACCCTGTCTTCACACTACTTTGCTTTCAGCTTTTGTTCATACAGGTTGCTCTGCCAACAATCCTAGCTGGACAGACCAAGCCACTGTTTCTCAAGCAACTTTTTGTTGATAGATGGATAGATACTTTATTAATCCCAAGGGGAAATTCACATACTCCAGCAGCAGCATACTTAATTTTCATTTAGTTTAACCATTTAACCAAATAAATTAGATTAAAGAACTGCCACAGTTATTTTACACCTTCTGGCTCTTTAAGATCTTGTATTATTCTGTCTCTCAACTGCCTGCTGTTTTTCTTTCTATGGGGGTTAACTTTATTTTTCTCTGTCTGCTCTCCTAATTTGGTGCTCCTTCTATTCCTTACTTACAAGCTCTCCACTCACACCATTTGGGCTCTTTCGTATTAATGAACCCTTGCGCTCTCGCTCTCTTAACTGCTGTACTTTCTTGACCACTACCAACTGTTCAATCTGGAAAAACTTTCCTAATGAATATCTGCTGCTAGTTAGCTTCTTACTGTCTTGTCTGCTGCTATAGCCGCTTGTGCCTGATCAGTGCCTTAACGCTAGCTGCTTGCCTACATACCACCGAGCCCTTGTCTTTACCTCTTTGATGTCAGCCACTGCCCCTTTCTTTCCCACTAACGAATTGTTGTTTCTGTAATTTATTACAATGCCGTTTATTTACTTACAGAGATGCCGGTGTCAGCAGCTGATGCTTTTTGCTCTGCCTTGCCAACGCTAGTTTGAATACAATGTGGCGGTAGGGGGCAGTAATGCACCCTTGAACCCTCAGGTACAACTCCAGACACCAGGTAAAAGTCCAAAGACTCTTTATTTTTTAACAATGTGTACAAAGCACCCTCCACACTACTCATCCACTCACTATAATGAACACACTAACTCTTTCCTCCTCGCCCAGACACTTCGCCCTCCTACCTCCCAGCTCAGCTCAGTGTCTGGACTGAGGCACCGCCCTTTTATAGCCCCTGACCCGGAGGTGTTTCTGTCCCAACAGTCCACAGTTCCTTATTCCTTCCGGGTCAGGGCAATCAGTCCTTTTCTTCAACCCGGGAGCACGTCGGTCCTTCCCGTCACGTGACCGTGACGTACTCCCTGGTCATAAGGCATCACAGAGCCTATAAGCCCCCCCACAGCGACTCCTGGTGGTCCCCAAGGTATCCAGCAGGGCTGTGTATAAACACTACAAAGTCCATAAGGCCCTGCTGGACCTCGGGGCACGATCCTGCTGTCGGGAGAGCTCCTCCTGGCGGCCTGGGGGTGAGGACCGGCATGGGAAACCGGCAGTCCTCCACAACAAATAAAAAGTACAACTAACAAGTAACTTTTACGAAATCTCCAATGTTCCTCCTGATACTCAGCTGCTTTTGATCCTGTGCGGGCAAAAAACCTTCTAAAGGGAAAAAAAAAAACTTTAAAAGTTCCTGCATGGTTAAAAACAGTAACTGTTATTTTGTGAGGCATTTAGTCACACTTATGCTGGTGCTGTTTCTGAAGTTGTGTTCACTCTTCCAGTGTTCCCAAACGCCTTCCAGATTTGCTTGTGTGTCTCTCTCTGTCATCCCGCTCTTACAACATCTTCTGCGAGGCTCTAATTATCTAGTGCCCCAACAGTCTGCCTGTTTTCTTGAGCATTCTCAGGCTTGTAAACTGTAACTTAAACGTTCCAGGAGTTCATGGAATGCGGAGTTCGTTGTACTTGTGAGACATTTTGCTGTCAATCACCCGTCCCAGGCCCTGCTTATCTTCAGGGTAATACGTTGGCTACTACAATACTGTCTACATTGATGACCACCTGTGTGTTGATACTGTGATATCACTTGCCCCAAGTGTGGACGAGCATGCATATGTGCATAAAGGCAGCTTGCTTTAACATTGCCTAATGTGGAGTGGTGTATAATCTGCATATTACCTTGTGAATTGTATGAACGTTCAAAGTTTGGTGCAAAATTCAAGAAATGGTTGTTTGTGACATACCTAGATCATCACTGTTACTAAGTTGCATTTTCCCTGTGTTCAAAAAAGCATACCGTTACAAACACTTTCTTTTTGGATGACAGCACATGGTTTTCCTCATAAGTTGAACAATCATGTAAAGTACAATATTATGTTACAAATATTAGTCCAAATCTGTCAAATCAATATCTTTTTATAAGTTCATTGTTGTCCAGCATTTCCAAAATGTTCAGCCTTCACTAGGATGTGTGTGCCAGTCTCTGCCTGTATGCCATCTTCTGACAGCTCCTAGTGGGTTTGGGCAGCAGACAAACTCCTTTATTCTGGTGAAGTTAGGACAGGCTTTCTAAATTAACAAAATTAATAAAATGCTTCACTCAAGAGGGCTATGAGCCAGTTAGGACTGTCTTCCTCCTCTGAGACGATTGATAAAAATGGGCACTGATCTTTTATCATTTTTATATAATTATTGAAAATGGAAACTGATGTCAACTCTGATGAGCTGTCTTTAAATATTTGCTTTATTACAGTGATGAATATTTGCTTCTTTCTTTTTTTTTAATGATATGTCTAGACTGTGTTTGAACTTTCTGTAGCTCTTTCTCACTTAATTTGTACTACTGTGTAATTTTTTTCCTAGTATGTTTAATATGAAACAATGATTGTTTACTTCTAAAAAAAAGTCAATCATGATGTTTTTGGATTTCCTCAATTTTGCAAAGCTCCATAGTGTAGTGGATTTGGTGGTATATTTATAAATCTCAAGGTTATAACTCGTTTTTTTAAACATAAATGCAAATAAATGGACTGTAGTTCTCTATTTACAAATGTCCTTTGGATAGTTTCAACACAGAAAGTCACTATATAAAATAAAATGTACACTGTTTCATATATCTCTGTTTCACTTCCACAGTCTTAAACAGCAATAGCAGCATCTTGGCTTTTAAAAAGCTTTACATGTCCCAGTAGGCTTGACATTTGTTTTCCACTTTCTTACATTTGATTATTGTTGTGTTATTCACACCACCAGTCAGCACCAGCATCTGCCTCACAGTCTTTTTAAAAAGATGCAGTCTGTATTTTATAATACTATCACCTTTGCTGAATAATAAGACCCAAAGCACATTTTAAATGCTGCAAATTATTTTAGAGCATCTGCCTGGAGTGCAAACCTCTTGAATTATGTATAATATAGCATTATACATACAAGTATAAATTGTCGACTGCAGTACATGTGTAACAAAGCCAAATGTCTATAGAAAATTCAGTGTTCTTCACTATATATAGGTATTCAAATGTGTAATAAGGAAGCAGCAGTTGTAAAACTCACCTACACATAAGTGTTAAATAATGAGGCAGTGACGTACATGTGCTTCAGCATATGCAGTCACAGTGACCATTCACATATTTTCATGTATCTGTTTAGAAAGTCAGTCTCTGAAATTCTAACTTTATTTTTCTTCACTGTTTTCACTTTTATTTTACAACAGTTAAGTAAAACCAATTTTTTGTAATCCATCCATTCATAATACACTACTACACATTAGCTTGTCACTTAAAGTCACAGTTATTCAGTCTGTGCTTTTTGAGCTTTAGATTGATATTATCAACGCTCAGTTCTTGGGGCTGCCTAAATACGACAAGCACACGCATAGTCTTGGATTGATTAAACCAGTCTTGAGTTAATGAAAAATTATTTCCCATTTCTGGAAACAATTTTTATGATCTGTATTTACTTTTAATTTTATTACACTTCTTCTCCTTCTTTTTTGGTCTGTTCTTTCTTTTGAGGGTTTGAATATTCATTTTTTACTTAAAAATTATTGTAAACATATTTAAAAATAATAACACTATTTAATATCTTACTGTGGTACCAGTATTGTTTAGAATGGTGTCACCATTTTGTGGACTCTGTTGTTTACTGCAGGTTTGGCCTTGTTACCCAAGAATCACCATTAGTAAGCAACACTTGAAATGTTGGTGTGATGCATTTCCTTGCTAACCAAGATTGGATTAAACTCTGAGAGTTAATGAGTATGTTTTTTTAGTGTGTTAGCTATGACTTTTTAAATACAACATTTGATTTTGGTCTGGCTTAAATAAAAGATATGACTGAAATTCTGGTAAAAACGTTTGGCTAGGCCAAAGATAATGAGTCACTTTCTGGTCCCTTCCATTACAAATTCTGTCTCTCTTTAGTGACACATAACACTGCTTGAAACTTCAATTGTAAAACAAGGCTTATCTAAGTGAGACTTATTCAGCCAAGTTTTCATTTCATAAGTGTGCTTTCTGGAATAATCCCCCTTAGAATATCACTTTTATTTTCACAAGTAAAATTTTGCCTTTTTTGTTAAAAAAATTTTAATTACATAAAGGGACAATTTGTTTTTTTTCAAGGTGTTACTCTCTCCCCGTTTGGGTGTTTCATTTTGAATTTAAAGCCTTTTACCCTGTTTTTTTTTTTTTTAGGTCACGTGCAGGCCAAAAGCCTGTTTCTTGAGTTTCGAGACAGGCTAATTTGTGTAGGTGAGGCTTAAACTTCACACAAGTCTGACTTTCCTTTTAAGTCACATCAATTTTTGGAGTTTTGTCAGCAGACAGAAATCACAGCATTATTGTTGTTATCCTTGTTGCTGCTATGACAGTGAGATGTCTTAACTGATGATGTCACTGTCACAATAGTTTTAAGGTCATTATCATTTTCCAGGTTGTTCAAGATCAAGGATTTGAAACAAAAACTTCTGCATATGTGGCAAACAAAGTGTGTTATGTTCTGATGGTTCTATTGCATTGACATATCACGCCTCAGGCCATATGTGAATCACAGCTATAGATTAAAATTATTCCTGTTTGTTAATGCTCAGAGTTCAGAGTTGGAATAAAAATTATGACACTTGTAAGGCAAGAAGGAATAGACTTTTAAGTAACAAAGAAGAAGATAAAATAAGGGCTGTTTAGGTATTCTAATACAATGATTTTTGTTTGCATCAATCCGTCAATCATAATATGCTTTCACTTCAGGAATTTGCATGGGTTTCTGATTTATTATGTGATGACTTAAATACTAATTCCTCTAGAACACAAAAAAGATTTAAAGACAAGGAGATGGGTGAATTAGAGGTATTTCATAATATATACTATGTGTATATATGTATATATAAATAATGTGTATACAGTCATATGAAAAAGCTTAGGAACCCCTCTCAGCCTGCATAATAATTTACTTTCAACAAAAAAGATAACAGTGGTATGTTTTTCATTTCCTAGAATATCTGAGTACTGGGGTGCTTTTCGGACAAAGATTTTTAGTGAAGTAGTATTTAGTTGTATGACATTAAATCAAATGTGAAAAACTGGCTGTGCAAAAATGTGGGTCCCCTTGTAATTTTGCTGATTTGAATGCATGTAACTGCTCAATACTGATTACTTACAACACCAGATTGGTTGGATTAGCTCGTTAAGCCTTGAACTTCATAGACAGGTGTGTTCAATCATGAGAAAAGGTATTTAAGGTGGTCAATTGCAAGTTGTGCTTCCCTTTGACTATCCTCTGAAGAGTGACAGCATGGGATCCTCAAAGCAACTCTCAAAAGATCTGAAAACAAAGATTGTTCAGTATCATGGTTTAGGGGAAGTCTACAAAAAGCCATCTTGAGAGGTTTAAACTGTCAGTTTCAACTGTAAGGAATGTAATCAGGAAATGGAAGGTTACAGGCACAGTTGCTGTTAAACCCAGGTCTAGCAGGCCAAGTAAAATATAGGAGCGGCATATGCGCAGGATTTTGAGCACAGACAACCTACAGATCCACCTCCAAAGACTCCTGCAAGAACATCTTGCTGCAGATGGTGTATCTGTACATCGTTCTACAATTCAGCGCAATTTGCATAAAGAACATTTGTATGGCAGGGTGATGTGAAAGAGGCCCTTTCTGCACTCACACCACAAGCAGAGTCGCTTGTTGTATGCAAATGCTCATTTAGACAAGTCAGATTCATTTTGGAACAAAGTGCTTTGGACTGATGAGACAAACATTGAGTTATTTGGTCACAACAAAAAGAGCTTTGCATGGCGGAAGAAGAACACCGCATTCCAATAAAAATACCTGCTACCTACTGTCAAATTTGGTGAAGGTTCCATCATGCTGTGGGGCTGTCTGGCTAGTTCAGGGACTGGGGCCCTTGTTAAAGTCAAGGGTCGGATGAATTCAACCCAATATCAACAAATTCTTCAGGATAATGTTCAAGCATCAGTCACAAAGTTGAAGGGGTTACGCAGGGGTTGGATATTCCAAGACAATCACTCAAAACACAGTTTGAAATCTACAAAGGCATTCATGCAGTGGGAGAAGTACAAAGTTCTGGAATGGCCGTCACAGTCCCCTGACTTGAATATCATCAAAAATCTATGGGATGATTTGAAGCAGGCTGTCCATGCTCTGCAGCCATCAAATTTAATTGAACTGCAGAGATTTTGTATGAAAGAATGGTCAAAAATACCTCCATCCAGAAACCAGACACTCATCAAAGGCTATAGGAGGTGTCTAGAGGCGTTATATTTGCAAAAGGAGGCTCAACTAAGTATTGATGTAATATCACTGTTGAGGTGCACAAATTTATGCGCCTGTCTAATTTTGTTATGAAGCATATTGCATATTTTCTGTTAATCCAATAAACTTAATGTCACTGCTGAAATACTACTGTTTTCATAAGGCATGTCATATATTAAAAGGGAGTTGCTACTTTAAAAGCTCAGCCAATGATAAACAAAAATCCAAAGAATTAAGAGGGGTTCCTAAACTTTTTCATATGACTTTATATATATATATATATATATATATATATATATATATATATATATAT
>JANRMT010062807.1:43668107-43680548 GCA_026402145.1 Polypterus bichir lapradei
TATTTAGTCGCCAGAAATATCTTTGGTAGGAATGTAAGTTAAATTTACTCTTTAAATTTCTAGGGTGAAGAAAAATTTATCCAATGCTGACTAAATTTACCTTTCATTCCTACCAAACATATTTCTGTCGACTAAATAAAAATTACTTATATTTAAAATTTAAATAGAACTAGAACAGATACGATACTTCATAATAATAATAATGCACTACAGTAAGTGCACGTAACAGCAAGACTCATCCTTTTTTTTTCATTTTTCTTCCTCGATGGATTCTGGCACCCCCAGCAACAGCTGCTCGCACCCCAAAGGAGATATATATACAGTATATATATATATATATATATATATATATATATAGATAGATATAGATATATATATATAGATATGACAACAACACTCATATCATACAATTACATTAACAATCATGTTACATTATTTTTAAAAATTTTCCTTTTCTTTTTCATAACTTCTTTAACACACTACTTATCCACTGCGAAGCGCGGGTATTCTGCTAGTTTTATTAATAAAATCAACAACTAAAACACTTTTTTTAATAAATTCTTTATTTAATTTAAAGTACCGGCATGCAAAGTTACTTCTTCATCTGAAAGATGGCTCTGTGGTTTCGTCATTATTTACTTCCGTATTCATCGGCAAAACCAGCATTGCTCTGGAAATCTTGAATCTGAAACGATACTCGTTGTATTAGCCGACCCCCAAACTCCAAGCCAAAAATCTAGGACGAAATTCTCAACTTATATTCCGGGATCTACGGTAAATTTTAAAGTAAGACAACCAAAGAGACCTGCATTAGAAGGAAAAAATGGTAGACTTAGAGAGTAATGGATTTGTGATTTCACTTCTTTTTCCATCTCAAGAGAGTCAACAGGTAGTGTTGAATGGACATTTTCACCTTTAGCTCCTTGTCAACGCAAACTACAAATACACAGCCATTCAAGCAACACTGAGATAGTCTGGCCATGCAGTTTACTTTTCAGTGGGCAGTGGATGCCTCCATTCAGTAATTTATTCAGGGTATTGCTACTTCTCTCACTAAGGCTGTGGTGGAGATTGAACATAGGTCTCAGAAATTACAAACAGCAAGTTCTAAAATTTATCAGGACAGTGAGCGCCATTAAGTTGAGAAGGAGAACTTGACACTTATAATTTCATCAGCCTACATCTGAACCCCACCAGTGCTGTTTCAGGGAGGATGAAGGCTGGGAGAGTGGGTACAACACCCTGAACAGAAACAGCCACAGACAAATAAAAAGTGAATCACAGTGCTGGATGATCATGAATTACAGATTTCAATCTTCTGATGACGCTTTATTAGCACACTAGATACTGGGAGTTTATCATTCCCTGGTTCTACTTCTTTTCATTTCATTTAGTTTATTCTCTTTATGGAAAATCACGCCTTGGTTTCTGTTTATATATCTTGTGTAGTTTCTCAGAAATGTTTTTTCTCAGATTTGTTTACTGGTTCAACAGGAATTTAATCAGTCACATTTTGGCTCATATTTACCCTCCAAATATTCTGGCCATGCTACCTGCATGCCCTTGCCAAAATTCCTCTTGAGGCTTCACATTCAAAGAGCAGTAGCATTGGCTGGCCATTTATATCACTGTCTAAGTTTCCCTTCCAGAAGTTTTCGAATATTCTTGTAACCTTTTTTGACAGCAAAGTTCAAAGTGGCATCACCCATAAATACCAACCGAATACTAGAGAGAAAAGGGTTCAAATACATCTTTATTGACACTTTCAAGTGACAACAGTGAGCTCAAAGAAACAGGGGTGGCATCCTGCTGGACTCAACAACAGAGACATCTACTATCCCCACATCATGGGGATCTTGTCTTCAATTATTGCATGCACTGCATTTTGAATGGATTTTTTTATAGTTGAGTCTTTCTAATTGTATCATCAGTTAGGAACTTACAACATGCTGTCACACTGCACCTAAATATTTCTTTCTCTTTAATTATCTAAGTAAATCGATGAAAGTATATCATTTTTCAATCCTGTATTTCCTTCTGCTTTCAATGAAGATGCTGATAAGCATACAGTATTTGTTTGTATTTAAGCACATTGTCACAGTCACCTGGTGTGTGCAGCAGTGTGTGTTTTGGTGCCTGCGTTGTTTTTGATCTAATTCTATAGTTGACATCCTGTGACAGTCGTTCTGGCAGTCCTGGAGAATAGAAGAGATCCATTACTGATTAATCCATTCTGTAAGGGATAAAGAAGCAGGCGGTGTTACTAACTGCTCATTTTAAATATTCAATAGTATCAGCTGTTTAACAGTCTGGAGAACAAGAAACTAATCATGCATTCTACATGTGTGGGTGCACTTGTATTAAATGTCACATTTGAAATGATGTTTGGTAATTTATATAGGATTTAATTAGGCATAGACCTTTATTGTTTCATCATACATAATGTAACCTGTATATAAAAGTAGATAAAACATCTTTATATTCTTCAGACTGAAAAGACTAATCTTGATATTTAATATATTCAAGGTCTAAAGCATTGCTGCCCATATTCTACTGTAGTGAGCTTAGGGAGGCAGTATTACACTACTTGGCACAACATAGGGAAACGGATCTCATTAAAAAGAAGACATGGCTAACAGATATTTGTGGTGCCTGCTCAGACATATTATAAAATACAAGACTGTCATAAAAATATTGGAAATAAATGATTATACATACAGATGAAATATCTAGAGGGTGAGTGGTATCATCATAAAAGCAAATTCTCTAGCCTTTCAAACTACACAAGTAACTTGTCCTTGAAATGTAATTTTCACACCATTATTTATGGACGTTTTAGATTTTTACACCATCTCAGAGTGTTGTATAATTTTGTAATCCTGATTTGCTGGTTGTGTACTACCACACCTTTAGTTTTCCTTTGGCTATTACCAATCATATCATAAAAAAAGTATGTTACATCATTGAAAATCTCCTATAATTAAAATTTGTAGACAACATATACAGATCAATCACTTAATGAAAATAAAATTTTTTAATGATTATGTCTCATTAATAATAATCCATAATACACATAAAATGAAATCCTTTATATCCAAATGTTTTAAAATGTTTTCTTACTAGCATACCTCGTATGCTTGTTGACAAATAAAACTACATAGGTTAATTTACCTAATGAAGCATGTCTTAGAGGTACAGACATCATTACATTGGCTAATGGCTTGATTGAACATTTAATCTTTTTCCTTATTTTAAATCCCTCTTAAAATTGCAGTGTACTGACTCAGAAGAAGTCAATAGGAGACAATAAAAAAATCTTTAATCAAAAGGATCACAAGATAAAGTAGTCAGAAAGTCAAGCCGATGTCATTACCAAGGTCTAACCAATGTGTCATCAAGTTCAAAATGTTAATCAAAAATCAATGAACTAAATGCCAAAGGCCAGTTTGTTGAGGAGGAAACATTGTATAGCAAGAATCAACCACCAACACTTTTTTGATCCTAATCGTAGATACCCCTGAAATTTATGGGCCAACCTTTATATTGTTGCTCTGGTGATGCTACACAATCCCGGACCGTTCTGGGTAGCAGTCAGTAATGTTAAGATCTTGTAAGGTTTCTAAACTCTTTTGGGACGACACACCAAAGAGCATTCCAAAGTGCTATCGCCACATCTATGGAAGACTCTTATCCATTGCCGGGGCAACCACGGGCTTGCAGTGAAAGCACATCCAAGCCAACCACGGTCACACTATAAGTGTATGCTGTTGATGGGTGATATAAGGAACATTATAAATGTAGGGAACAGTATTACTTAGCCACAACCCTGCAAGATTACTGTGTCTGTGTATAGGAGAGTGCTATTCCTGTTTCAAGCTGAATAAAGTTGGTTTTATTAAAGTACTGAGATTCAGCCTCGTGTTTTGGGGTGTAAGACAGGGACTCACATGTCACAATCTCATAATAGTGGTACCTATAAGCAAACACAACTGTTTAATGGTGACATTTTTCAATGTATTCAGAAATCCTTCCTGATAAAACCAAATGCCAGGATTTACTTTAATAAACAGAAAATAAGGTGCATACTTTGCTCAAAAACAGTTCAAGAAATCTCATAAATGTTTAATGAAAAACAATAATTACAGCTTGTGGATGTTTTTGCATTAAGTAGTACTGTTACATTCATTTCCCAGTTCCTCCCTGCGTGGAGTTTGCATGTTCTCCCCGTGTCTGCGTGGGTTTCCGCTGGGTACTCCGGTTTCCTCCCACAGTCCAAAGACATGCAGGTTATGTGCACTGGCGATTCTAAATTGTCCCTAGTGTGTGCTTGGTGTGTGGGTGTATGTGTGGGTGTGCCTTACGGTGGGCTGGCGCCCTGCCCCGGGGTTTGTTTCCTGCCTTGCGCCCTGTTTTGGCTGTGATTGGCTCCAGCTGACCCCCGTGACCCTGTAGTTAGCACATAGCGGGTTGGGTAATGGATGGATGGATGGTATTACTGTTTAAACTAACTAAATAATAATAATATTGAATATAAGAACTAAAATCAAATATACTGTATAACTAATTTACCAAACTTCCATATTGAATCATTATTTTTGTAATGCTGGAATTCAATTATTTCATTTTTGGAATTTTTGTACATTTATTACAAATTTATTAATTTTATTGTAACATAATTTTTGATACTGCTTTTTTTATGAAAGTCTTTGCTTTGTGGAAATCGTTACATAATCAAGGTCATGTTGTTTGTGGTTACTGTTTCTGTTGCCGGTCAAAATCAAGTGACACCCTTAAGATGGTTATTGTTACTGAACAGTGTGGTGTGCAGAGTGGTAGGAATCAAACATCTTAATTCAGTGGTTTTCAACCTGTGGGGCAGGCCTCCCTAGGGGGGCGCGAAGTAACAAAAAGGGGGGCGCGAAGATGTGAAAAAAGAAAACAAGAATCAAAAATATGAAAAAACATCTGTTGAAACCAAAACAAATTAACTTAAACTACATTCTGATACTAGAACAATAAATATAGAGTTAGATAAATGTCGATAAAAGTTAAGTAGGTATAATAAAATATGCATCTACATTTCAAAAAAATGTTAGGCGGGGCGCGATTAAAACTGTTATGAAAACTCGGGTCGCAAATACTTAAAGGTTGAGAAACGCTGGCTTAATTAAAGAAAGAAACGTATTCTTTATTAGGACCTCTTTGAGTCAGCAATCAGGGAGGAGGAAAGCTTGTCCATTGTATCTTTAAGTATCTCCATAGTAAATACTGAACAGGGAGCATTCTTCACAGCAGTCTGTTACAGAATGATCAAAATAATAAGGGCAGAGGTTTGTTTTATAAACAATTGAATTTACATACAGTGTCAATCAATGCACTTATTTACTCTGACTGGTTCGTTGGTTTACACATCAGACAACTTAGAAAATAAGTCTATTTTTATTATACTTTTTTTTTTTTTATGTCTTTAGGTTTAGCTATTATCTTTGAAATTTCTGTGTATGTGACAACTGTCCAGTCTTGTTGTTTACAGGACATTTGCTAATCTCTGAGTACATTTTGTATATGACATCAGCCTTCCTCTGGTACATGCTTGTCTTTTGGGTAATTCTTCTTCATTAACATTTCTTAAAACAAATGCTGATATATTTCAGTGTGTACTTCAAGTCAAACTACTTAACTATTGTTACCTTTAAATTATTCTCTCACAGCAGTGTTTAATGCTCTGCAGTTCTTGATTAAAATCCTGGCCCAACTACTCTGCACCAGGCCTCTACACTAATCTTTCCTCCAGGGTCTCCATCTCTCCCCCTTCCCTAACTAAACCCCAATATGACATGCCAGGCTAATGGAAGGTTTAAAGTTGAGCAGTGTGGGTGTATGAGATTGTGCCCTTCAGAGGATTAGCACCCCCATTAATGGATCCTACCAAAGATTTGAGGATGCTTTGATTGGTTTCAGCCTCAAATTATATCACACTGTATAGAACAGTAAATGATAATTGGCTTTAAACATATGTTTATTCCAAATATCAATTAAATCTTTTGGAATTCCTGTTTAATTAGTGTTGATTTTGTCATTTCTAAATTTGAAGGGGTTACAACTTGAACCAGGTCTAAATATTTAAGGAAGAAGACACCCCTTGGATGAAGTACTCACATGCAGTATGGGCTGCTTAGCCACGCTTATTATTTATTGCTGTGTTTCCTTAAAGCATGCTTGGGTTCCTCAGCTATAAGATAATTAAGCTATAAGATAATTATAAATTCAAATGTGATTTTTGTCACAGTTTGGTGCTCTTTCTATCGCTGACCTTACCTTTTCTCCTGTTTTTGGGTTTTGACTCCATTTACTTACCTGTAATTATTTTGTTGTATCTTCTTTGGTTTCTTTAATAAGGGGCTCGAGCCTTTGGTTTTTTCCATGGCAATTGCTTGAGGGAGATATACAGTAAGTGCTGGGCTTAGCCGCAGTTCTTTACTGTGACATTTAACCTTTCATACCAACTCTCTTCCTCATAGTAGATACTTTGCCATATCATTTTCAGGCTTCAATTTTGAAATCGGTCAGTCAATTTCTAACCTGCTCGATCCTGAACAGGATTGTGAGGGACTGCTGGAGCCTATCCTAGCTAGCATAGGGCACAAGGTAGGAACAAATGCTGGACAGTGTGCCTGTCCATCACAGGGCAATCAGTTTTGAATTTAACAGTTTGGTTCTTTGGCTTAACATATTTAGGATATTTGTTCTGTTCTGTATAGTTAGAGGTTTTCTCTCATTCTTTACCACTTTTCTCAGTTTTAAAGGTTTTAAATTTGGCTTAATACTTTGGGGTCTGTAATTTCTAGATTTCCACTTTCTTTCATTGTTTAATCCTTCATTTTTCATTTCATTCCCTATTCATTAGTATTATTGTAGTTCAGCTTATTCTTTCATTTCATTTGTTAGTTTGATTAACTCATACTTTGAATCATTATTGATGTAATTGTTCAATAAATACTAATTACTAGAAGTCAGTTTTTGGGGAGGGTTTATGGGTTTGGCTCCTAAAAGTAGGTTTGAGTTCACATTGAGAAGTTGTGCTATGCTTTTATCTTTTATCTTTATCTTTATGCTATGCTATGCGACGCCAACTCAGGGCGGCGAAAGAGCAGTACAGGAGAAAGCTGGAGCAGAAGTTGCAGAACAACAGCATGAAGGAAGTGTGGGATGGGATGAAGATTATCACTGGCTGCAGCTCGAAGCGGGGTGCCGCCATCGAGACAGACGTGGAGAGAGCAAACCAAATGAACAACTTCTTTAATAGGTTTGATCACCCTAACCCACTATCACCTCGGAGTACTGCATCCTCCAACCATCCTTCTGCTTATACCAGCATAGGTGAGACATCCCCACCCACAATTACAGCAGCCCATGTGAGTAGAGAGTTGAAAAGACTTCGTGCCAGCAAAGCAGCGGGTCCAGATGGTGTATCGCCACGACTGCTGAAGGCCTGTGCGTTGGAACTGGGGAGTCCTCTACAGCGCATCTTCAACCTGAGCCTGGAACAGGGGAGAGTCCCAAGGCTTTGGAAAACATCTTGTATCACCCCTGTCCCAAAGGTATCACGTCCTAGTGAGCTGAATGACTTCCGGCCTGTTGCTCTGACGTCACATCTGATGAAGACCATTGAGCGGCTGCTGCTTCACCACCTGAGGCCACAGGTCCACCATGCCCTCGACCCTCTGCAGTTCGCATACCAGGAGAAGGTGGGAGCGGAGGATGCCATCATCTATATGCTACACCGATCCCTCTCCCACCTGGACAGAGGCAGTGGTGCTGTAAGAATTATGTTTTTGGACTTCTCTAGCGCCTTCAACACCATCCAACCTCTGCTCCTTAGAGACAAGCTGACTGAGATGGGAGTAGATTCACACCTGGTGGCATGGATTGTGGACTATCTTACAGACAGACCTCAATATGTGCGTCTTGGGAACTGCAGGTCTGACATTGTGTTCAGCAATACAGGGGCGCCGCAGGGGACTGTACTATCTCCGGTCCTGTTCAATCTATATACATCAGACTTCCAATATGACTCAGAGTCCTGTCACGTGCAAAAGTTCGCTGATGACACTGCTATTGTGGGCTGCATCAGGAGTGGGCAGGAGGAGGAGTACAGGAAGCTAATCAAAGACTTTGTTAAATGGTGCGACTCAAACCACTTACATCTTAACATCAGCAAAACCAAGGAGCTGGTGGTGGATTTTAGGAGGCCCAGGCCCCTCATGGACCCTGTGATCATCAGAGGTGACTGTGTGCAGAGGGTGCAGACCTATAAATATCTGGGAGTGCAGCTGGATGACAAATTGGACTGGACTGCCAATACTGATGCTCTATGTAAGAAAGGTCAGAGCAGACTATACTTTCTGAGAAGGTTGGCATCCTTCAACATCTGCAGTAAGATGCTGCAGATGTTCTACCAGACGGTTGTGGTGAGTGCCCTCTTCTACGCGGTGGTGTGCTGGGGAGGCAGCATAAAGATGAAAGACGCCTCACGCCTGGACAAACTTGTTAAGAAGGCAGGCTCTATTGTAGGAGTAAAGTTGGACAGTTTAACATCTGTGGCAGAGCGACGGGCATTAAGCAAACTCCTGTCAACCAT
The DNA here is from genome assembly GCA_026402145.1 of Polypterus bichir lapradei. Classification (NCBI taxonomy): domain Eukaryota; kingdom Metazoa; phylum Chordata; class Cladistia; order Polypteriformes; family Polypteridae; genus Polypterus; species Polypterus bichir. The sequence goes on from JANRMT010062807.1 coordinate 43,676,749, forward strand.
GAATAATCCACTGCATCCACTGAACAGTGTCATCTCCAGGCAGAGGAGTAGCTTCAGTGACAGACTGCTGTCACTGTCCTGCTCCACTGACAGACTGAGGAGATCGTTCCTCCCCCAAACTATGCGACTCTTCAATTCCACCCGGGGGAGTAAATGCTAACATTTTTTTTTTTTTTCATTTTTTCATTTTTATTACTATTTAATTTAATATTGTTTCTTTGTATCAGTATACTGCTGCTGGATTATGTGAATTTCCCCTTGGGATTAATAAAGTATCTATCTATCTATCTATCTATCTATCTATCTATCTACAACAGTGATGTAACCCGAATTTTGGTGTAAGTCGAAACACACTCTAGCCTAAGTCACTTACCTATCTTAACACATTTGCAAAATCATAATCTAGAACATAAAACACAAAATCTAAGCCTGAGAAAAAAGAAAAGGACATAAATATACTGTACTGTAGGTTTAGGTTTAGGTTTAGTTTATTTATATAGCACATTTACAACAGCCACACGACTGACCAAAGTGCTGTACATTTTAAAAACATCAACATAAAATAGAAATATACGATTTAGCAAAAAGAAGCACAACAGAAACACATAAAAATAATTTGTATAAATATATCTATACATATACATATATCTACACATACACACATCTAGGTAGGCAAAATAAAGCCTAGTAAGCCAGAGAAAACAGATGTGTTTTTAAAATAGATTTAAAAATAGTCAGACTAGGAGCCATTCGGATTTCAATAGGCAGATCATTCCAAAGACGAGGCCCAATTACCGAGAAAGCACGGTCACCTCTACGCTTGAGTCTGGAGTGTGGAATTAAAAGAAGGTTCTGATCACAGGATCTCAAACTTCTCAGGGGGATATATTGGTGAAGCAATTCAGATAAATAGATGGGTGCTTGTTGGTGTAATGTTTTAAAAACAAATAATAAGATTTTAAAATGTATTCTAAATTGAACAGGCAACCAATGAAGGGACTTCAGAAGCGGAGTCACATGATCCATTTTTTTCTTTTTTAAAAGAAATTTAGCAGCTGCGTTCTGGACCAATTGAAGACGGGCAATTTGGGATTTGGAGATTTTGTTGCTGATAATTTTTACCATTCTTCCAATCTCATGGTGGTGCTACTCAACACATTACCTTCCTATCCACTTCTTCTGATGTTCTCGTTTGGTTTTGCTCCTTTCCATTTTATTCCACTTCATTTCCTGGCCTTTAATCACAGAGCTAATACTTTTAACATTTTTGTTATCTAAGATAAAATGTTACTGTGTTATTTCCTTTTGTAATCTAAAACATTTTCAGCCATCTGATCTTGTTTCCATTGTTAGTATGAATTCTTTCCCTGACCTTCATCGTGCCTCCATTGAATTACCTGCTCATTTTATTCAGTATTTATCTTACTATCTGGACTCTGTTGCTCCTGTTAAAACCTGGACTGTTTCATTTAATCATGTCGTACTCCGGCATACGACAGAGCTATGACTTATGGAAGCAGCTGAGTATCACATATCCAAAGGAACTTTTGTTGACTGCCTTGCACTTATTATTTAAACCATCATTAGTGATGCTCAGAAACATCCTAAAACTCTGTTTTCCAACATTTAATAAGCCTTCACAGGTTCATAATATTATTCATTTTGCTATCACTTTAAGAGGTGTATTTTTATAGTCAAAGACTGGTGCTTTTTACCAACACTTTAACACCACACCATTGCCTTTGCTTCTACCTTTAGTGAAAACTCACTTTAATATCACAAAGCATTTTCAGAATTTTCTCCACTCAATTATCTTTAGGTATTTGAGCTGAACTCGAAATGTAAGCAATCCATTTGTCAAACTCACCCTCTGCCCATAGCTTTAATCAATGCTTGCTTCCGTTCAATTTTACCTGGTTTCACTGATATTATTATCTCTTCCATTTCCATTAGTATTGTCTTAAAACTGGGTTTTTACCCCTGTTATCAACAGAGCATACAGTTATCATATGATTTTGTTTTGAAAACCTGGGAAGAATGGGTGTTTAAAATTTTATTGTGAGCACTAGCAAATAATCAGGATATGAAGTGTAAGGGGAAAGGCATATTTTTAATGGCAGAGGCAGTAAGTTCAAAAAGAAAAAAGCCCTGCACACAGTGCCAGTAGCTCACTAGTGCCCACTGATTTACACACCCACAAGTCTCATTAGGAAATGCTAATAAAACTATCCAGCATATCTTTGAGATGTGGGAGGAATACCAGAGGTAGGACATTGAATCATAAGGAAGCAGGACTACCCAACGGGCTACCTTAATGCATCATCTCCATAAAGCTTAGTGGTGTTAAAACTGAAATTCTCCCTATTGGGGCTCAAAAGCTGCCCTTTAAAAATTTGCCAGCTTTGGCATTTGCATTGATGCCATTCATATCTACAGTATAATGCTCTAAAGTTAAAAACCTTGGTGGTGCATTTGATTGTGCTCTGATTTTTTTGTCAAGGATTCTAGATCAATAGGGAAAGCAGCATGTAATGCATAAATCTCTGAGAGGTCCTTACATCCATCCATTTTCCAACCCGCTGAATCCGAACATAGGGTCACGGGGGTCTGCTGGAGCCAATCCCAGCCAACACAGGGCACAAGGCAGGAATCCAATCCTGGGCAGGGTGCCAACCCACCACAGGACACACACAAACACACCCACACACCAAGCACACACTAGGGCCAATTTAGAATCGCCAATCCACCTAACCTGCATGTCTTTGGACTGTGGGAGGAAACCAGAGCACCTGGAGGAAACCCACGCAGACACGGGGAGAACATGCAAACTCCACACAGGGAGGACCCGGGAAGTGAACTCGGGTCACCTAACTGCGAGGCAGCAGCACTACCACTGCGCCACCGTGCCACCCGAGGTCCTTACACTAATCTGAAAATAAAACTTTAAATTTGAAAGCACTTATGAATGAACTATCACAGGTTAACATTTCTTACTTTGCCTACTTGCTCTTGTGTCTCTGCATGAAAAAATCGTTCCCAATAAGCAAATCAAACTGTTGTAATAGACTTGTACTTTTAAAACACACTTCTGTTTTGATACTCACTTCTGGAAGCATAAATAGTACTCATTTTAGGTTTTTTTTATTTGGTGAATAGCTTTCTGAAATTTAATTTTAGTTTTGATTTCATTTTCTTGCTGTTAAGGCATTCTATCATGACACCATGTTGTTTTATAAGAATGATTCCATCTTGATGATCATATTTCTCTGCTGTCGGAGGAGCTGCGTAAACTCCGCATTTCAGTGGTGGCACTGTCTGTGGCGCACAGACCAGGGACTGGCCAGATCTCTGTAGGTGGATACACCTTTTATTGGTCTGGTCGGTCTGATGGCTGTCATACTCGGGGAGTAGCTGTTGTTGTAGCAGATTGGCTACTTCCGATGGTGTTTGATGTCACTCCTCTCAACGAGCAAATTATGGGACTCAGATTACGGCGCTCCTTGGATGTCTTGTCTGTTGTCTCAGTGTATGCTCCGACCGAGGTGAGTGATGTCTCAGTGAGGGAAACATTTTATTTGCAGCTTCGCTCGGTGGTTGATGGGTGCCCACAAGGTGACACTCCTCTGGTCATGGGTGACTTCAATGCAGCCACTGGCACTGACAGGGCTGGCTATGAAGGTTGTCTCAGTCCCCATGGGTCTGGTGACCGTGGTGAAAGTGGCTCCATGTTCCATGACTTTGCAAAAAGGTCAGGGGCTGTGAATCACTGGATCCTGGTTCCAGCGCCCTGAACCGCATCA
>JANRMT010062807.1:43690781-43723077 GCA_026402145.1 Polypterus bichir lapradei
TTTTTTACCGTTCATCTAATGAATACACTGAGTATGGCTTTACCAAAACAATCATTGATTGCGAATAAAGTATTCATTATTCGAGTATGTAGATCAGGGTATATATATATATATACATATATATATATACCCGCGTATCGCAGCGGAGACGTAGTGTGTTAAATAAGCTATGAAAAAGATTAGTTTCTTACCGCATCAATAAACAGCTCGTCTTCTTCTTTATCTGAGACCTGACACACTGCATGCACGGGTTTTTTTTTAACACTGTCTTCCTTTAGCGGGACATTCACTTTTTCCACCGTGTGCTTTGTTTCTGCAGTAGCTGTACTTATTACATACTTATCTTGTATGTATCAGACGCCTCATATTTTTTTGCTGCCTTTTCAATTGTGTAATTCGGTTTTTGTTCAGCGCTCTTCGGAACTGTTGCTTTTTGTCTGTGCACTGCGTCAGTTCACATGAGCCGCTCGGTGTTCATGCATCGAAGTTTCCCAGCTGTGCTGTTGCTATGTCGTGCTATGTCCATGGCTGTATCTAATGCTACCGAAGTCCCGGTACTTAAAACTTTCTCTCGCAGTTTCGCTGAGTTTGTGCCAAACACCACCCTGACTATCTCATCTTCTTCTCCATAAGCACAGTCCTACACCCGTGAATATTTACCCGTGGCAGATTGCTATTGGATTGCCGCTGACGGACGGCCTTATATGGGCAGGCACTAAATTACAAACGCCAGCGGCAGCCTGTCTATGAACTTAATTTAAAGTGTAGGTTTACACTGTGCTTTGTTTCCGAAGTAGCAGAACTCATGAATATGGTTGTATATATCACTCGCTCGCTTCTTATTGTTTCGCTACCTTCTCAATTATATAATGCATGTTTTCTTCAGCGCTTTTTGGGGCTCTTCCTGGTTTTCTACGTACTGCGTGATTACGTGGGAGGCGTGATTATGTCAAACTCCGCCCCCACGGGTTTCAAGCTCATCTCCATTACAGTAAATGGAGAAAAAACAGCTTCCAGTTATGACCATTACGTGTAGAATTTCGAAATGAAACCTGCCCAACTTTTGTAAGGAAGCTGTAAGGAATAAGCCTGCCAAATTTCAGCCTTCTACCTACATGGGAAGTTGGAGAATTAGTGATGAGTCAGTCAGTCAGTCAGTCAGTCAGTGAGTGAGTGAGTGAGTGAGTGAGTGAGTGAGGGCTTTGCCGTTTATTAGTATAGATTTATGTAACAAGACCTTAACCAAGGCTTCTTTTGGTCTTCATAACACTTTTAAAAAATGAGTAGATTGTTTATTCATCTCTGTGTATTGTGGTCTACTGACATGATGTTAAAATGACTTGTTAATATGAAGGGTTCACATGCCTTATACTAAATATGTCAAACAAATGTGTTTCAGTGAAGCTATCTCAGACCACTCCAAAGTGAAGTTTTGTTAGCAGAGATAAATAAACACTTTATTGATTCTTTGTAAATGTTATGATGACCCAAAGTAGTGCATGTTGTGGTACATAATAGTAAATCAATAATAGATGCATTTTTGCAGCGCTAAAACCAATAATGAAAATGATTGGAAAGATGTATAAATGTCGATAATTGGGAAACCCATTTTTTTTTGTGCCTTAAATATTTATTTGTTTGTTTGTTTGTTTCTTTTTTTGTTTTTATTAATTCTTCTAGTTTACAAGAAGTTTGTATTTTGAAAGTTTAACTTTGGTGTTTTATTTCAAACTAGCAAAATACCTGCGCTTCGCAGCGGCGAAGTACTGCCTTAAAATTTTTATTAAGAAGAAAATTAAACCTTTTTAAACTGAGGGAAAATATACCAATAATTATTTGTTAAGGATCTCTTTGTATACCACATTGTCATTTTGGCCCTCCGGTTGTAATATGACCAAGCTGTGCGCTGAGCTTACTCTTGAGCATGCAACATACAGTTGGCCATGTGAAAAGTAATCTTGTTTCAAATCTCACAGCTTGGATTGCTGCTGTCACAATCAGTTTGAGTTTCATGGTTTGTTTCAATTACGACAGTATTTGCAGGACTTGTATTGAAGTGACATTCGGCATCTGTCAAGCGTTGTAAGCATACAACCGGTTTCATCGATAATTTCACATCCAACTTTTGAGAGTTTAAACATTCATAAACATCAAAGTTTCCATTACTGAAATCGTCACCTGTGAATCTAAGATGTTTAAGAGACATTGGCGGTTGACGAAAGGTGTAAAATATTTGGCCATTTCGGTACACTTGAAAGCGACAACCGAACAATTCAGCGGCAGCCATCAACTCACATGCAGAACCATAGGTGAAGGGCTTAAGCATTTCACTCTTATAGTGCTTGTGTGTATTATAATTATCTCCTGTACCGTCATCAGTCCACACCTTGAACCTGTCCCAGTCATTCAATACATAAGACACAATGTTCCTCCGGATATCAAGAGTGAGCCTGATCTGGCCGTGCAATATGTAACACAGAGAATGGAAAAGGCAGGTGCCATCTTCGGGCATGGAAACCACTCGGTAAGTGACAGTTCTTTGATCGATGGTGAACACCTCGATAGACATGTTAATGGGGGTACGGTTGGAACAATAAAGGAAATGGGTACCTAAACAATGTAAACTAAGTCTAAAATACCTATACAATAACTATAATCGTAATAAATGAACAATAAAACAGCGGAGAAGCCGTGGATTAAATAAAAAGGCTGCAGTTATCAGCAGGGAGATGTGAATACCGTGGCGAAGCAAGGAAGGGAATGTAGAGACCGTAGCGACGGATGGCCTTATATAGGCAGGCAGCCAACAACGTGAGAGGCGTGGGGATGGGGGACCCAACGCCGCCTCACACGGCGACCGAGCTGCAGGCTATGGATGTATATACGTACGTAAGTAGGATTTAGTTAGCGATGGGAACCCGCGTACCAAATTTCTTGAAGATGGGCCCATAGATAACAAAGACCGTTGGAAAGTTCAATATGGTGGCCGACAGTGGTGTCATACCACCGAAATAAGTATGTACATCGGTTTCGGTTAGTGCAGGGAAGCCGCCTACCAAATTTCGTGAAGATGGGGCCATAAATAAGAAAGTTCAACATGTTGTCGACCGTTATGACCATTACGCGTAGAATTTCGAAATGAAACCTGCTTAACTTTTGTAAGTAACCAGTAAGGAATGAGCCTGCCAAATTTCAGCCTTCTACCTACACGGGAAGTTGGAGAATTAGTGATGAGTGAGTGAGTGAGTCAGTCAGTCAGTGAAGGCTTTGCCTTTTATTAGTATAGATTAATCATTGAGATTACTTCTCTTTTACTAGTGTTTATTGTCGAACAGTTTAATAATTTACTGCTAATGCATTATACCTGTAAATATGAATAAACACTCTCAACCTGTTTTCAGTGACAAGATGCTAAATTAAAATAAATGAAACTATATTATTTTTTTTCCTCATTTTGCGAGTTTTCATGTACAGATCCTTCCATATCTTCAGCCAGGGTTTAGAGGTTTAAGTTCAGAAAATGACATTATCACCTTTAACACTGAATTAACATAATGAACTCTTACAACTGTTTTTGTTCTTCTTGATGGATTTGTTTTTCTTTCTTTCTCTTTTGTTTTACACGTGGCACTTTGATTTTTCTGTGATTGAATGGAGTACACATTGAAACAGGCTAAGCCCCTCACCCTAGGCTTCAGCATTTTTTTTTCCATAGTCTTACTTTATTTTATGAATTGTTAGACTTTAGACGCTCGTCTAATGATTGTGCACCTCATGGCTCTGTATGGGAGTCCGATTCCTTGGTTCTTTGTGTACCAGCAGTGACCTGCTTAGAGACTTTCTGGTTTGTGGATGAATTCCTGTTTTGATACTCTTAAATGATGGCTTTTCTTCTTGTTTATAGCCCTTTGAGCTATCTGTAGTATAGAAAGGAAACCCCACAATCATACAATCTATACGCTGCTTCTGGATCACAGCCACACTCTGTGACACTTCTTAAATAAAACATATTTGTTTGTGCCGTCTATGTCTGTACTGTAATCTTGAGAAGGCTGTTAGACGACAAAAACTGAATAATTTAGATGCACAGATGTGCAGTCTGTAGGCTCTTATGTGTAACTGAAAGTGACAGCGATATTGCTACACTTTATGTGCCAGTGAATTCAAAGAATGGCTCCTCAATGACCCTTACAGTAAATTATGTTTTCAAAAACTCTTTGAATGCTACTTGTAAACAATTACAGCAGTAAAACACTTTCTATGCAACTAAGGTTTGCTATGCTTTCCAGCGTAAAAAAAAGACAAATTCTTCTTTACATGATCTTTGAACTTTCAGTTTCAGCCCATTTCATCTTCTTCAGTTTTTGTAACCGTGGCCAAAAACTCTATTGTAAATACAAGCACTCTGCTTCTTTCCTGACAGATTATGACAAAGGACTCTCCAGTATTTTAGAATCTGGTAGGAGTCTTTAGACTTTATATTGGAATGGTGTTAACTGTCTGAGTCTGTATCAGTGTAGTAATAACACAATGGTGCTAAAAGCCTTGGTTACAGAAGATCTTGTTTATGTCGGCTGCTTTAGTTGTTTATGCATCCAGCCTTCAAAGAGGCTGTGAGCACAATGTCATGATCAGGCTATTATTTCTCATTTTTTATAAATTCCCCTTGATCTCTAAAAATTATTCAGACATAGTCTGTGGGAGTTTTGAGGTCAAGGAATCTTGTGGTCACATCTATCTTGGTGCTTAGAATGTTTTAATGATGTTGAAAATAAGTAGTGCTGTTTCGTGATGTTATGTTATTTTTCCTATGGACCCCAGTATTTTCTGGATTATTTGTAAATGGTGGCTATGCTTTTGCTAGGCAAGGAAAAACTGGAAGTGTGTGGCGCATAAAGTATCTGGGTGACGAGTATAAAACCCACAGTGCAGATTTACACAAATAAAAATCCAGTACTGTTAAACACACATTATTCTTGAAGTTATAGAAGTCGTTCAAAAAACAAACAACACACTTTAAATTTCTAAAGATGTTTGACTTCATAATTATCTTTCTTTATTGTGGAATGAACAATGGAAACACCCACCTCTGCTGTGCTAATTTCCATAAATTGTCTTGGAAAAAGACAACATTCTTGAGCAATGTGACCACAGCAGAAACAAGTTCAACTGGTAGAATAATGGTGCATTCAGTATCCTGAGCAGAACTTGGAGGGCAATCCTCCAGTATAAACTTGCAATGATCAAAGTCTTGGATACTTTCAGCAGAACTTTGAAGAGAGAGATCCCGGTATAAACTTGAGACAAGCATAAATTCCTGCTCAATGAGCTGAAAGAGGAAGAGGCACTAGTTTGGGACAGTCTTTCTGCTCCAAGTGGCCTGTGCACCCTCCAGTCCTCTAATTAAAGACCATACATCAGTACTAAGCATCTCTATTCATAACTTATAAGTTATTACCGTATATACTCATGTTTATATTATCCCACGGATAAGTCGGGGCTTGATTTTACCATATAATTTCAGGTATTTTATAATGTCGGTCCTATAAGTCGAATGCGGAAAACTCACACTATTGGTCCAAGAGATTATGCTATGCTAACGCTCACCTGAGAGAGTAACCACAGAGCACACTGCCTTTTTTTTCTATGTATTTTGCTTACATGGCCATACAGTACTACAAAAACTATTCTGAAGTGATATTTGCACTGTTTTGTGTTTTTTGTGTCTCACACCCTCATACACCTTTATCATAAGAATATCCCTTATCTACGATGGAGTGTTCGGTCAGAAAAAAATATGAAGCTGGTTTTAAATTAAAAGTCATTGAAGTGGCAACAGAAATTGGTAACTGCGCTGCTGCAACAAAATTCGATGTGTCTGAGAAACCGATGTGTGAATGGAGGAAGCAAGAAGATGTAAAAAAAACCAAAATGTGTTGCATTTTTGAATGGGCATATAAGTCGGAGTCTGACTTTATGATCGACTTTTTAGGTTTCAAGACCTGACTTATACATGAGTATTCACTTATTCTATTTAGCATCCCATTGAAAGCAATTTTTTTTCTATAATATGCTCAATGAATTCCTGAGCACACTCTCTATGGGATCAGAAAGAAGAGGCACTTGTCGGACATAATATTGCTGCTGTTGTTGTTCCATGTATGCAACCATACTTCTGGTACCATTTGTCACGTTCCAGGATCAGATATGCACAAGTAAAATGGAGAATAGTCCTTTTAAACACACTTTATTTTCTTCAACTTGAAGGAAGAACATGAAAGTCTTTCAAAAATCAAAAAGCAAACTTTAATTCTGTGATGATCTTTCTGGAACTTAAAGAATTCTAAAGCTTTCCTCTTCAAAGCTGTCAAGCTGCAGATGGACAGGGCCACAAACGTTGTGAGCGGTCTGTGAGACACAAGATCCCCAGCCTTGGAAAGAATGACTGGCATCAACATCACTTCCCATGGACTATGATGTTTGCCGATGACATTGTGATCTGTAGCGAGAGCAGGGAGCAGGTTGAGGAGACCCTAGAGAGGTGGAGATATGCTCTGGAGAGGAGAGGAATGAAGCTCAGTAGCAATAAGACAGAATACATGTGTATAAATGAGAAGGAGGTCAGAGGAATGGTGAGGATGCAGAGTAGAGGAGTAGAGTTGGCGAAGGTGGATGAGTTTAAATACTTGGGATCAACCGTACAGAGTAATGAGGATTGTGGAAGAGAGGTGAAAAAGAGAGTGCAGGCAGGGTGGAATGGGTGGAGAAGAGTGTCAGGAGTGATTTGTGACAGCCGGATATCAGCAAGAGTGAAAGGAAAGGTCTACAGGACAGTAGTGAGACCAGCTATGTTATATGGGTTGGAGACGGTGGCACTGACCAGAAAGCAGGAGACAGAGCTGGAGGTAGCAGAGTTAAAGATGCTAAGATTTGCATTGGGTGTGACGAGGATGGACAGGATTAGAAATAAGTACATTAGAGAGTGAGCTCAAGTTAGACAGTTGGGAGACAAAGTCAGAGAGGTGAGATTAAGTTGGTTTGGACATGTGCAGATGGGGGACACTGAGTATATTGGCAGAAGGATGCTAAGGATAGAGCTGCCAGGGAAGAGGAAAAGAGGAAGGCATAAGCGAAGGTTTATAGATGTGGTGAGAGAGGACAAGCAGGTGATGGGTGTAACAGAACAAGATGCAGAGGACAGAAAGATATGGAAGAAGATGGTCTGCTGTGGCAACCCCTAACGGGAGTAGCTGAAAGAAGAAGAAGATTACGATGAAAAATGAGATCTGTGGAAAACTGCACAAAATCCTGCATGTGTTAGTCTGCTATCTGCGTGAAACTGTGTTTCCTCTGTAATTGAACTGGCTATAGAAAGCAAAAATGCAGCCAGATAGGTGAGAATTTGATTGGATTCAAACCAAAACTTAAAGCTTTAATTGCTTTGTGGTATTGAATTTTTTCTTGCTTTTTGATTGCTACTTTTTTGTCTCTGGTTACGTGTGTGCTTACTGGTTTTCCTTCCTCTATCTGACTACATTTTTTATTACATATATTGATCCTTTGTAATTTGTTTTTGATTTCCTAGTTAAAGCCCAACACCTCTTGCTTTGGTTACACTTCATTTCCAAATTCCTTTTCTAATTAAATTCTGCTGCTGTCCCTTGCAGCAGACAGAAGGTCTGGAATTGTTTCTGGAAGTCTGCTGCAAACCTCAGATGTACTAAGGATGAATCTGATCTTATTTACAATATTATTTTCATATTTAAAAGGTATTATTCTATCCCATAACACAGTGCCACGATGGTCTAGTTTCCCAGTTTGTATATTCTAACTGGCAATCCTAAACTGGGCCTGTGTGTATTTGTGAATGATTCCTGTGATGGCGAAATGCTTCCTCACTTGTGCCCAATGCCTCTGTGAAACTGAACTGGAAAAAGTGGACATAACAAAGTTATGTTGTACTAAAAATGGCCTACAAATATGCACTTCCTCCCTTGGAACACCACACATACAAATGTTTCTTTATGTAAGGGACAGCTTGAGCCACTACAGTTATAGAGTCCTGTAATATTTCCAAGTGTTCCTAGAGATCAGCAGTAAATGTTGGTTGCCATAATCATTCATCTTCAATGGAATATCAGGATGTGGTGATACTAGCAGGTTCAACAACCTGAATGGACCCCAGAGCGAGGCCTGTCTGTAACATGGTAACTTCTGCTTGACTCCTTGCACTTGGACTTGACACCCACCTGCATTATACCTTTGACAGACACTTGTGTGTGTGAAGTAATGACCGGGACTAGGAAAAGAATAAGAGGAGTGTGTTAAATAGAATCTGATCTCAGAGAAGGAACCAAAATTTGTAGCAACTCCATCTTTTTATCTGCTACTACAAATACACATTTGTTTTCATGGTACAGCAGAGAAACTAAACACAGAAAGAAAAAAAAGTTTTAACCTACACAAAAAAACCCTTTTCACACGGCTTTACTCACACACACACTATGAATTAATTGGCACAATTACAGAATTAAAACAGTAATGAACAAACTATATTAAAAGCAGAAGTCTAAGCAAAACAACCACAATAAGTTAAAATAAAAGGAAACAAAAATAACAAGAAACACGTATGTACAGTAATTACCGACGACCTTCAGTGTGTCTTTCACAAAGTCCTCGAATATGCCATAAAACCAAAGCCTGCACAGTCGCAAATATTTTAAATATATACAATAGTATAGTGCTTTAATTCCTTACTTTAAAAAGCTAATAACACAGGCTTTTAACAATGTATGTACATCAAAGTAAGTAAAGGTTACCCAACTGAAAACAGGTGTTTTAAATATTATGGAGAAATATTATGACGTAATACAATGGAAAAGGTAATTAGCAGACAAGTCCTCGGTTTAAATACTCTAATTATCACATCTAGGTATTTTAAACTAGGCTCCATGCAGTACAAAAACACAATGTCTTTATCACTGTATGCACTTATTAAAAAGACAAATACTTTCCCTAATGGCTTGTTTAAAATTTTCTTTCTGATATCAAGTGTAGCAAAGTATTCTGGTCAAGTTTTGTGAAACAGTGCAAAGTAGATGGTACATTTCTCTCAATCTGAATTCAAATCAAACCTTACAATAACATGAAGTTAGATTTCTACTTGATTGAATTAAGATAGCCTTAATAATCTGGAAGTAATTACCTATTCATCATTATTTTCATTTTGCTTTTACTGGTAAGGGTTTTAGCAGCAACTTGCTTCCTGGGGCTGATCAGGCCTTCCTATTCCTTTCAACTTCATTCAACTTTTCCTGGCTGAAATAGCTGAGTCAGGAGAGAGTTACACTGAAAATCTAGAGGTCCCTGGTTCAATCCCGGGTTTAAGCAAGGAGGTGTTTAGGCATGCAGTGTGGCGCAGTGTTTAAGGCTTTGGACTTTAAACCCCTGAGGCTGTGGGTGCAAATCCCACCATTGACGCTATGTAACCCTGAGCACGTCACTTCAGCCATTTGTGCTCCATTTGGAAAAACAAAAGAAATGTAACCAACTGTATCTCAAATGTTGAAAGTCGTTTTGGATAAAGGTGTCCGCCAAATAAATAAATGTAAAATATTCAAATGCTTCTAGGACATTCAAGAGATATCATCCCTCCATAATATCCTGTGTTTGCTCCTTGGTCTTCTTCCTATGGTGGTTGTCTTATGCACCACCTAAAGGAGCCACCCAAAGAGTGCATCCTGGCTACATGTACAGACCACCTCAACTGCCTGTTCTTGATCCAGAAATCCATCTGTACTGCTGAGGTCCCCCCAACCGTTCCATCTTCACCCCTTAAATCCTTTAAAACTATTGCAGTTGTTTTGACCAGCTGGTCAATCTCACAATATCATCTACCTTCACTTGTAAAAAAAAAAAAAACAGAAGTACCTGATGCTTTTCAATTGGGACAACTGCTCACCCCATATCAGCAAGGAACATGGTGCTATTTTCCAGGAGTGGATCACAACCTTATATCTGAAGGTGCTAATCCATATCCCAAACATATCACAATCAGCTGTGGATCAATCCACTGTGCACTGGAGATCACCATCTGATTTAGCCACGAGGAGAACATCATCAGGAAATAGCAGATATGAAGTTCTTCACTTTCCAAACTGGATACCTTCCAGAATTTGGCTGCATGAAAAATCATGAGCAGGGAAACAGGGAAGACATACCCTTGGCAGAATCTAATGCCCAAATTGATCATCTTAATGTCATGACTATGGTTGTTATGTATTTATTTTATTATTTTTGGGCCATTTATGTGCATTTTGTATTTCACCTGTGTTCATATTTTTTTCATGAGGTATCTAATTTTGTTCTATGTTGTCCTCAAGAAAAGGCTATTAAGCCCAAAGTTGAAGGTCTTTCAATTACACTACAAAATAACATGTTCGGGAAAGAATTTGACACTCTCACAACCCTGAATTGAAATTTTGAAAAAAAAATATGCTTGTTGATGTTAATTAGCATAAGCAAGTAAAATTTTTACTGTACTCTGTACATGTGACAATATGCAGTAGTTGTCATATACCCACCTAAATAAAAGGATATGTGTCTATGTATCTGTCTGTGTGTCCGTCCTTCTTCTATTTCTCTGTCATTCTAATAGATGGTGTATTAGAAACATTTTTAGTAACAAAAAGCACTGCATTTTTCATACCAACATATGGCGCAACATAAGCATTAACACTACTTTTTATGTATCCCATACCAAATAGCATACAACAGAGACATATACATTGCACAGTGACCTGCAAATGACAATGTTGAGGTGTATGTTGATTACTTAGATTTCAACTCATCTTAGACAGGTAGCAAAGCTAGTAGTGCTGTCAAGTAACTGCAATTTAACTTTCCATTTCATCTGTGAGCCCTAATTGTTGATGAGTCTAGATCATTACAAACAAATGTTATAATTAAGAATAAGGGGCTGCGGTGAAATTTAAAATATGAAAAAAAAAATAGAAAAAGAAATAAAGGAAAGTGAACAGAAGTACGAAAGTATGGAGAAATTTAAAAAATGATAAAACACAATAATAAATGATAGTGATAAATTTAACAGCCCAGGGCAAATTAGATTTTTTTTTTGTCAATTACCCAGAAAAACAATGAAATTTAAAAAAAAAGAAAATATAAACTTAATGGTATTAAAGGAAAAAAGAACAAGTGAAGAATGAAGCTATGCACAAATGCAAAAGACTCCTTTAGTGTACCAATGAATAAGAAGAATCAGGTGAGCAAACTTCAGAATGAACTGTTGCTATGTAGGTAAGTATTAAGTATGAAATGTTTGCCTGTGGCTGAAGGAAATACATAAGAAACATCACTGACTGGGCATTCTTTTTGTGAAGCTGCTTTTTCTATTAAATTGTTGCAATACGTTGAACGCTCCAAGTGGGCAAGGTCACAGGATCCAGTGGCTGTGGGGCACCTGTGGTGAAGAAAGATTCACTGATCTTGACTTTGTTGAGATCTCCACAGAGTCAATGGAGGCACTGATCGGGGAGCTCAAGAGACTGAGCAAAGAGTCTGAGTGTTTGGGCTTGTGAGTGTCCTGGATAAAAACCAAGATCCAGGCCTTTAATGACCTCTTAGGCACAACTGTCAGCAGTGTGTCTGTCTGTGGAAGACTGGACTCCTTTGGTACTGTGTCTCATGGGAAACTTCTTGGGTACCACTGGTTTGAGTTTGTGCTGAATGAGCGGTTGCTCATGGACTCCTGAATGAGGCACTTTACCTGCATTGTAAGGGGGTGTCAGTTATGGCATGTCTGCCTGGGGTGTTGCCAACCAGGACCCCGAGCTGTTTCATCATGTGGTGGGTGTGGCAACGCGCTGTACCAGTGCAAGCTCCCCAACCTGACCTGAATAAGTTGAACCTATTTTAGCAGTAGAGTCTGAGATCAGACATGCAACAACCCTGAATTAGATGGCACTCTACAATAAGACATATTCAGACACAAGCCCATGGTCAAATAATCTAGCATTAAGAAAACAAACATTATTTGAAAAAATTCCAATTCAGTTACAGCATATTAGTTTTCCCGGTTGATAAAAATCTAGTTTAAAGAGGTGACCCACTGGTCATTTTTAAAGGATGAGACTGTTATCAACATAAGCTAAGGCAAGTGTTTCAAAATTACTCTTTTGTGACTAAGAAAGATGATTTGGAATTAGTGGTGGCAAAAGGAGCTGGTAAACATGCAGTCTTTAAACAGTCTTGGGACAGAAAACCATAATAGGCAACCAAAACTGTTCATCACAACACAACATAATAATACAAAGTTAAAGACAAATTAAACTTCCAACCATTACAAATGTTCTTTTTTTGTTTATCATTTTATATTTATGTTAAGATAACAAAATACATTGTATTGAAAGAAATCAAAAATGTCATCTATGAACCCTTATTATGCAAATTTGAGAAAAGCGAAGCACCTGAGTATTGAAAAGTTGCAAATGTTCCTCCTGTCTGCAAGAAGTGATTCAAAATGGATCCTGGTAATTACGGATCAATAAGGCTTACTTCTGTGCCAGGCAAAATTATGCAAACTCTAATAAGAAATAAATAAGAAAAGTATAAGGAGACAGCCAAAAACAACTTTGGACAAGCTTCAGAACACGGGGACAATTCAGTTTAACATAGAAAAGTGTTAAGTGTTACACATGGTCAAAAGGAACTTTAATTATAAATACAAGATGGGAGACACTGCCCTAAAGGAAGCCACCTTTTAAAAGGATTGAAGAGCTTTTGTTGACACAATATTTTAATAGCCTAAGCAATATGCATTTAAAAAGAAAATAAACTGTTTGGCTTTATCATAAACAATGTTGAATATAATTCAAGGGACATCATGCCTCTGCTATTTAATACTTTAGTGAGACTGCATCTGGAGTCCTGTGTGCAGTTCTGGTCACCACTGTACAAGAAAGACATAACAATACTTGAAGCTGTGTAGAGGAGAGCCACCAAGTGCATCCCAGGCCTTAAGGACAGGTCCTACTCTGACAAACTCAGAGAATTAAAACTGTTCAAGTCTCGGGCAAAGGAGACTGTGGAGGGACATATCTAGGTCTTCCTCAAAGGCACTGATAAAGTACATCCACCTGAATTCTTTCAGCTTATTTATGAATCACACACTCAAAGACATCAGTGGAAATGAAGGGGAAGTGCATTTAAGACTGAATCCAGGAAGCACCTCATTACTCAAAGAGGAGTGGCAATGTGGAGCAAACCACCGAGACATGTAGTCGAAGCAGAAACCTTGAGAAACTTTAAGGAGGTTCTGGAAGATATATCTGGACAGGTTAGCTATTAGCTATAAAAAGTGCTGGATGGACTGAATGGATTCCTTACTTTTGTCTACATTCTTATATAAAAGATGTAATACACCAGAGGGTCTCCACATTATGTGAACGGCATTGAACACAGTAAGTGTAAACAACATGACTCTGGAACCATGGAAAAACAGTAACAAAATGGTGGTGATCATAGAAAAAACAGAATACAAAATCACGTCTCCAGAATAATGGTTAAATTAATAAGCAAATTAAAATAACCATTAAAAATTTCCAAAAATGAAATGAAATGGAGAAAGAATGTCAAAAACTTGCACACACCAAAAACAGTTGATCCTTGATGAAATCTTATACCACATAAATGTGTTTGTTAAAATACGGTAAACTCCGTACTCATTTTGAGATAACCATTATGTTGCAAACAAATACATGTCTATTCCTGTGGATTCCATAATGTACATTAACATTATGCTTTTACAGTCTTATTGATAATTCATGAAAATCAACAAAAATTTGAACCAGAATCTATAAGTGTGATCTTGGCTGCTGCATTCTGGATTAAGAGAAAAGTGTTTAGGATCATGTGGGTCCCTGGAGGTGCCTCAATATAGATGTTTACTCTTGCATGTTAAAATTGAACAGTTTTATTTTGTCATCTTACAATAAGAGAAAGTGCACATTTAGCAATACTTGCATGTGAAATATAAATTCTCCACAGATAGGTTCACATACTGTAAAAGGCCACAGTGGTGTCAGAATTGATGCTCATGTTTTGAAGCGACTGAGCAACTCTTAACACAAGGTTATCAAATGTAATTATTTGCTCAGGCAATTTATCATGATGGTTTCTATGAAGGATAATGGTTATTTCAGGCTACAGATGGTTAGGAGTGGGACTGATAACCTTTCAGCCTTTTCAATAGCATAGAATATTGCAGCAAGGTGTGGCTTAAAGAAAATTAATGGAAAGGTTTGTCTCTTGTTATGAAGAAAATCAACCTAGGAGCACACAGGTAACAAAAGTTAAATAAAAAAGCATTTACTTTCAGTAGTTTTAGCTTTCTGAATCAGATCTAGATTCTGAAAAATGTTTCATTATATACTTTTAGTTTTTTTAAGAATTCACATTATTGAAGTTATTAACTATACCATCCCTCCTTATCCTCTTATATAACGTCTTACAGGGAAAACAGAAATGATATGAGTATGGTCTACGGTGGGCTGGCGCCCTGCCCAGGGTTTGTTTCCTGCCTTATGCCTTGTGTTGGCTGGGATTGGCTCCCGCAGACCCCCGTGACCCTGTAATTGGGATATAGCGGGTTGGATAATGGATGGATAGATATGAGTATGGTTTGCTAAGCTACTTTCAATGCATAATATCTCTAAATATTTTGCAAACCTTTGAGCTTGTAATTGAAATAAACTGAATTTGCACTCCAAATACTGGAACCCTTTTAAATTTTACTTCTTTCCTCAGGATGTCAATGAAGCTTATCAATAGGGATATGTATAATGTGGGATACAAAAGCATTGGATACAGAATGTCATTTTACTATGGAAATAAAAGCTCAGTAACTCTGATGTCATGAACTCTTCAATGGGCTAATAACCCTGAAATAATTATGAAAAAATTATCAACAAAATGTTTATGACCTGCTTACTATAGGTATCATACTAGAACAGTTTATCCTTGCTATTCCCAAAGTCTGATTATTAAAATTACATTAATTTATCATCATAAAATTGGAATAAACTGAACTTTTAGTCTTGTGCTGCAATAGCTTGTAAAAACTATAGTTTCTCTTCATCTCCTCCAGGAGCCTTCACTTTATCATGACGAATCACTAATTAAAGCATGCTTTGAATTGCTATCTACATATCTATATCTACATTTTTCTTTTCATTTTCAAGCTTAATTTAACCTTAATTTTTTAGATTTTACCAATAATTTCAAAAAAGCACACTGGTGCTTTTTTTAGCAGACATTGTGGATGGTGCTATTCAATTGTTTTAACATGTTAAGAAAAAATCCTAAAACATATTTTTTTATGTTACATCTAGCAGAGTGAAATGTTACATTTTGGTGAATGTTATTCTAGACATAAGAGATTTTGGGAACAACTAAACAATTAGGGGCATAAAACCAGTCTACTGAGAATTAAATAGATAATAACAAATTACTGTACACTCCGATCTTCTCAGGTCAGCTCAAACCTAATATGACTATGTTATTAAAGATAATTAAATTGCACTAGGTGATGCATTCAGTAAATTAAAAAATCAATACATTTTGCACTCATATATCCTGCTTACAATATGTAATATTATTCTTTCAGTTGCTATTCTGTTTATTATTATGCTACATTGATTTTTCAATTTCATTATTGTTATGCCAGTCACAAAAACATAAAATGGCCTGAAAAGACTGTAGCTTGGACATCCACTATCCATCAGGTTCTCAAACTACTGGCACTAAATCAGTTAAGAAAATCAGGGCTAACCTGTCATCATTGTCACGAGAGGATTGCATTCATTCACAAGAAATTTACAATACTACATGAGCCAAAACACTAATACAAAGACCAAACTGGAATAGTTCAAATTTGACTTTCCTAGAAATCCTGTTCATCGATTGAATCTAAAGCAGCTCATGCCTCTGCACTGCAATATATCAACTCATGTCAGTACTTACCCAAGCAACCTAGGCAAGATCCAAGCACTATTATTATTTACCCATAATGGGTTTTAAAATTTTGTTGTGACACAGTTGAAATTTTAAATGAAAAACTTTTACACTTTCTTGAACAAAGAATTAAAACTCAAACTTGTAATCTATAATAATAAAAGGCAAAGCCCTCACTGACTCACTCACTCACTCACTCATCACTAATTCTCCAACTTCCCGTGTAGGTAGAAAGCTGAAATTTGGCAGTCTCATTCCTTACAGCTTACTTACAAAAGTTAAGCAGGTTTTGTTTCGAAATTCTACGTGTAACGGTAATAACGGTCAACAACGTATGCCATTTTGAACTTTCTTATTTATGGCCCCATCTTCACGAAATTTGGTAGGTGGCTTCCCTGCGCTAACCGAAACCGATGTACGTACTTATTTCGGTGGTTTGATGCCACTGTCGGCCGCCATATTGAACTTTCCAACGTCGCTAATTCTCCAACTTCCCGTGTAGGTAGAAGGCTGAAATTTGGCAGGATCATTCCTTACAGCTTACTTAAAAAAAGTTAAGCAGGTTTCATTTTGAAATTCTATGTGTAACGATCATAACGGTCGACAACGTCCGCCATGTTGAACTTTATTATTTATGGCCCCATCTTCACGAAATTTGGTAGGCGGCTTCCCTGCGCTAAACGAAACTGATGTACATACTTATTTTGGTGGTATGACGCCACTGTCGGCCGCCATATTGAACTTTCCAACGTCGCTAATTCTCCAACTTCCCGTGTAGGTAGAAGGCTGACCCAATCTTCACGAAATTTGGTAGGCGGCTTCCCTGTGCTAACCGAAACCAATGTACGTACTTATTTTGGTGGTATGACGCCACTGTCAGCCACCATATTGAACTTTCTAATGGTCTTTGTTACTTATGGGGCCATCTTCAAGTAATCTGGTACGTGGGTTCCCAACGCTAACTGAATCCTACTTACGTACGTATATAAATCCATAGCCTGCAGCTCGGTCACCGTGTGAGGCGGCGTTGGGTCCCCCATCCCAACG
The DNA here is from genome assembly GCA_026402145.1 of Polypterus bichir lapradei. Lineage (NCBI taxonomy): Eukaryota > Metazoa > Chordata > Cladistia > Polypteriformes > Polypteridae > Polypterus > Polypterus bichir. The sequence goes on from JANRMT010062807.1 coordinate 43,707,858, forward strand.
CCTTCCACGTTGTTGGCTGCCTGCCTATATAGGGCCGTCCTTCGCTCCGGTCTCTACATTCCCTTCCTTGCTTCGCCACGGGATTCACGTCTCCCTGCTGATAACTACAGCCTTTTTATTTAATCCACGGCTTCTCCGCTGTTTTATTGTTCGTTTATTACGATTATAGTTATTGTGTAGATATTTTAGACTTACTTTACATTGTTCAGGTACCCAATACCTTTATCGTTCCAACTGTACCCCTATTAACATGTCTGCCGAGGTGATCACCATCGATCAAAGAACTGTCACTTACCGAGTGGTTTCCATGCCCGGAGATGGCACCTACCTTTTCCATTCTCTTTGTTACATATTGCACGGCCATATCAGGTTCACTCTTGATATCCGGAGGGGATGACTGGGACAGGTTCAAGGTGTGGACTGATGACGGTACAGGAGATAATTATAATACACACAAGCACTATAAGAGTGAAATGCTTAAGCCCTTCACCTATGGTTCTGCATGTGAGTTGATGGCTGCCGCTGAATTGTTCGGTTGTCGCTTTCAAGTGTACCGAAATGGCCAAATATTTTACACCTTTCGTCAACCGCCAATGTCTCTTAAACATCTTAGATTCACAGGTGACGATTTCAGTAATGGACACTTTGATGTTTATGAATGTTTAAACTCTCAAAAGCTGGATGTGAAATTATCGATGAAACCGGTTGTATGCTTACAACGCTTGACAGATGCCGAATGTCACTTCAACACAAGTCCTGCAAATACTGTCGTAATTGAAACAAACCATGAAACTCAAACCGATTATGACAGCAGCAATCCAAGCTGTGAGATTTGAGGCAAGATTGCTTTTCACATGGCCAACTGTACGTTGCATGCTCAAGAGTAAGCTCAGCGCACAGCCTGGTCATATTACAACCAGAGGACCGAACTGACAACGGGGCATACAAAGAGATCCTTAAAAAATAATTATTGGTATATTTTCCCTCATTTTAAAAAGGTTTACTTTTCTTCTTAATAAAAATTTTAAGGCAGTACTTCGCCGCTGCGAAGTGCGGGTATTTTGCTAGTATTAGAATATTAGAGCAATTGTGAGAAAAGCAGGGCACTCAGTCCAACAAGCTCATCCATACTTTTCACCTAGATTGTCCAAAATAACCTCAGTTTGAGTTTTGAAGGTCCCTGAAGTCCTGATGTTTGCTGTACAGGTTGGTAATTTATTTTCTGGGTCTGTGGACTTTTGCATGAAGAAGTTTCCTACACGTATGCGAAATATGCCCTTAACAAGTTTCCAATCATATCCCTGTGTTCTTCTTGCAAAATTTATTTTAAAGTAACCAACTAAGATTGTAAACCATAAACATTTAAATAAACTAAGTGTATGATTCACAGCGCTTCACACACAAATGTATAGTTACATAATGTTGTCTAGTGTTTGTACAAGTCCAAGGGGGTTATGCTCAAGCTTTGTAACACAATGGTGAGGCTTCACCTAGAGTCCTGAATGCAGTTTTAATCTCCAGGTTACAAAAAGACATAGAAGTGCTATTGAAGGTCCAGAGATGTGCTACTAGACTGATTCCAGGACTGTTGGGGATGAGTGATGAGGAAAGATTAAAGGAGTTGAACCTTTTCTGTTTAAGCAAGAGAGATTATGAGGTGAAATGGCTGAAGTTGTTTTATATTTTGAAAGGAATTAATAGAGTGGAGCCACTCTCACTCCGTTTTTACTCTTAGGAAGAGGACCTACAATATTCAATCCCACCTGTTGAAAAGGGACTTCTAGAATAGGCATAGGACAAAGGGGAGCCCAAGGAGGTTTATAAGCCGAGACGGTCTGGCAGTCAGGACATGAAGTACCTAACCGTTCAACATCTTTTCCCATATTCAGCCAATAAAATCATTTTGATAACCGATCTCTGGTCTTATCAGCCTCCAGGTGCCCTCCCAAGATGTGAGAGTGGGCCAACTGCAAAACAATTTCAAATGAGTTCAGCAAGAACACAAGGTTCAAGGTTCATAGTTGCATGTTTACACAACAAGACATGACATTTGTCTTCTCAGTTGCAACTAGTAGCAAGACAGAAAGAAATGAAACAAAACAAATGGAGACAAGACAGGTTAAGTTAAGGCAGTTTGATAGTGTAAATTACATTAAAATTGTTACAGGATACATATCAAATCTTAATCATTTTTTCCGATATTCCTTATTAAAAGTCATATGGCACTAGGAAGAAAGGAATTTCTGGAGTGATTCCTGATTTACTGAACTTAAGTTCTACATGTAATGAATGTCTGTCATCAGTTGAGATTATTTCTAGTTTCTTTAGCATTGTCCTCTGACACACACTTGCCAAATCATTTACATCAGTCCCAATAATTTTAGCTGTATGCTTAGTAACCATCTGGAGCTTTTTTAAATTTTGGTTTGTCAAGACTACTAAACCAGGCAATGAAACTGAATGTATTAACAGACGGGATCATACTGTGATAAAAGGACAACGTGAGGTCCGTGTCTACTTTAAATAGTTTGAGTTTACAGAGGAGAAATAAACACTGATTGTATTTAGAGAATTTTTTTTTGTATTTACATTCTAGTTAAGATTGTTATCTAAGTTAGTTTGCAAGTATTTACTGTATATTCATTTACTATTTCTACCTCTTCCCCCCAAAACAACAATGGGTGAACATACAGATTTCTGTCTCTTAAAATCAAATATCATTTCTTTGGTCTTTTTCAATTCATAGTAAGTTTTTATTACACCAGTTACCCCAGATATGCATCCTATGAGCTTGGTGTCATCCACATATTTAATAATGGAGCAGTGGTCATTGTTCTATCTCAGTTCACTTGTGTACACAGTAAATAATAATAGTGATAAGAAAAATCTCTGTGGACGTCCTGTATTTGAATGAATGACTTTTGAAAAAGTGTCCTGTACCTTCACTGTCTGTGAATGATTTAAAAGAAAGCCCTGAATCTATAATGTAATAAATGGGTTATCATTCATACTGTTCAGTTTCCCAATCAGTAAGTGAGCCTGAATGGTATTAAATGCTGAAGAAAAATCCAGAAATAGTGCTCTGACATATGAACCAGGCTGATCAAGAAAGGTGTAGATTTGATGGAAGATAACAAGCAGAGCATCTTCAACACTTCTGTTTGCACAGTAAGCAAATCGGTAGTTATCTTGAAAAGACTTTGTGTCTGTCATTAAAATGTTTTTCACTACATGCTCGAAGCATTTCATTGGAATAGAGGTGAGTGCCCACTGGTCTGTAGTCATTTAAACAGCTTGGCCTAGAAACCTTAGATACAGGGATAATGATTGATTGTTTCCACAGCTTAGGTACAACACCACAGGTCAGAGACCAGTTAAAAAGAAAAACTGGAGAGAGGTGCTTATAGCAGGAGTTTAAGAGGAAACCTGATATGCCAGCTGGCCCCACTGCCCTGTTTGTTTTAGCCCACCACAAGCCTTTCTCCACTTCAGATAATCTGAACTCTATCACAACAGAATTCCTAGTGTTTTTATAACGCATCTCCTTTACTTCTACATTTTGGGTGCTGAAATCACTTGTTTCAAATCTGGTAAAAAAAGTTATTAAGTTCGTTGTTAAAAGGTAAATTTTGCACAAATATTCGAAAGTGTTTTTTTGTTTTTTTTTTAACACAGAGAACCACAGTCACATGGAATAAGTTACTCAGTAGTATGTTGGAGAATAGTACTTTAGTACTCAACTTTATGGTATTTTGGAGAAGTCAGGTAAATTAGGTAGCTTTGTTGGCCTCGATGGCCTGTTCTCATCAAATATTTTTCTAATGTTCTAATGTTTCATTTTTTTTATCCATAAGAATAAATTAAATTCCCTGGTAGCAAGCACCGCCAGCTGGTTAAATTGGCTGCAATCTCAGCATCTCAAGTACCCATTGGAGTTTTCATATGTCTTTTGGTAATTGAGATAGAAGAAAGATTTCAGTCTCTGTGAGCAACATGTTCCTCCTTCATTCTTCCTATGCCAGATATTAACCAGCCATGCGACTTGTCCCCTCCATATGTATTCTTCATAGTCTTTCATATAAAATGATCTTTGAGCTCATAATTATTTTATTAAGATTTGCCATTAAACTGTGATCTAAGAGCACAATGACAGGCAGCAATCAATTTTAGCATGCCAGTATCTCAGCATCCAAAAAATGGCTTTAGCTACAACATATGATTTTAGTAATGTGTGTTTTGTTTATATTTTAGATAGATACATAAGATAATATTTTAATTATCCCCAAAGGAAAACTGAATCTTTTTAAATAACGTTTGTAATGTTTTATTCCCACACAAGCTGTAATATATATATATATACTTTAGTAGCCTTCAAAGGTCAAGTTTTATGAAATTAAAGCATTATTTTCCTATGGATAGTATAACTAGTGACATATGTACCAAACCTTTTATAAATTCATAGTTAGAAATTACTAAAAGTAAAGGACTGTTAGGTTTAAAATGCAGTATATTGTTAGTCTCTGTCTATAAGTGCCATCTGACTTGCTTCCAGTGTTCACGTATTAATATCAAAGCTTCAAAGGTGGTGAGTGGATTAAAGTGATCTGTTTTATTTGCACTTCCTTTCATATGTTTTATGGACCTGAAACATGTTGAATGCTGACCATCTTCAGGTTTGTTTTTTTATTTATTTTTGTAAATTTTGAATGTTGCACTAAGCCACAATGCAGACTTAATGCAAGCATGCCACACATTTAGGTGCTTCATTGACTTCCCCTGGCTGCCTAACTGCTGTACATGCCACCTAAGGTATAAAGGAAAGAAAAAGAATCAGTAAAGAAGTATTGAAGGATTTTTTTTTACATCATTCTGTCCTCTCAAAAACAGCCTTATAGAAACAAATTTAAAAACTTTGAGCACACTTATGTTATGTAACCTTGTTGAAGGCTTCAAATATGCACAAGTGCAAAGACACAAGAACGTTGTTAAAAGCAAACAAACAAAATAATAAATTAATCATAAATTATCATCTTCATTGTCACTCTGCTTTTCCTGGTAAGAATCATTGTGTTTACTTCCTGCAGTCTCTCCTGATGAACTCTCAGACACTCTCAGGCAAGTCAAGATATTATATACTGTATAATCCCACCAGCATGTCCCTGTCTGACCCTCAGATGCTCTTACTACACTCCCAAATCAACCTCGACTGGATCCTCTTGATATGGACCAGTTTGTTGGTCAATCTCATGATGACCTCAAACTTCACTTGTGAACCAAGATACTTGCCTGATCTCATCCACATGGATGAGCTGCTCACTATATACCTGAAGAGAACAATCCACTTTGTTCCTGAAATGGAAATTTGCAAATTTCATTGCTCGCTAAAGATCACAGTCTCATGAGTTCAACGTTCATATTGCACATGCTTATTGTAATGGCAAATATACACATACTGTACACCTTTGACTATGTAAATTTATGAAAACCTGGAACCTGATACTCTTGAAGACCCTGCCATGATATACTACAGGTAACAAGGTATTTTGATTTATCCAAGTCCATGTTGTTTCTCCTGGATCTGAAATTTTATCTGTCCCAGGATAGTTTTTCCCATCTGACATGAAAAGTGTGATTCCTTTGTAATTATAACATAGCTTCTTATCCTCTTTTTAAATTGAGATATCCACTTCAGTCCAATAGGTCTGAGGCATTGTCCTCGGTTTTCATACAATATTGAAGAGCTTTGTTAGTCAAGTGATCCACATAATATCAACAGCTTTCAGCATTTCCAGTTGACTCTAATCCAATCCTGCAGCCCAAATACTACAAAGTTTTTCAATCACTGTAGCATCATCAGCCATTGAGACAGACCCAATCTCAACCTATGCTTCTGGTGCTCTCTTTTTTTGTGGGGTTTAGAAGCTCCTATTGACAACAATTCCATTTAATTATAATTAATAGTTTAAAGTTAAATGTTATATATGATCTCAATTTCTTATTTAAATGTGACAGTACAAATAAAGTTAGGATGTCCTAGTATAACAGGCAGGCAGTTTCAAGCACTTTTTTCTTTTCTCTTCTAGTGTTCACTTCAGCCAGTTCTGTAATTAATTACCTAATTATTAAAATACAGGAGGATGATTGACAGCTTAATATTGGCCCTATGTGGGTGTTGGTGTGTGCATGACAGTGTCCTGACATGGATTGTTGCCTCATCCAGAGATTTTCTTGCAGTGAGCCTAATGCTGGGTTCTAGGTCATAATACCATAAATTCTAAAAAGTGGGTTACATATTAGATAGATACAGTAGATATGTTCTTAGATATTTATAATAGATAGATTCTTTCTTTTCTTTTTCTCTTTATCTTTTCATCTCTACTCCTCACAGTGTTTTCCAGCTCCTCTCCTGACACTGACGTACTTGGGTGGGGTGACATGGCTCCTTATATTTTGGATCTGGGAGTACTTCCAGTGTGACATCATTACAACCAGAAAACACTTCTGAGTCAGGTGAAACCCTCTTAATTGTGTGAAGTTATTTCTTAGCAGCTCCCCTTGGCAGCACCCAAGTACTCCAGCAGGATACCTGGACAGGATTGTTAGCCATGCCCACTAGGCAGGTGGGGCTTCAGCCACTATACCTGTACCTAACCTATAATGCTGTTTCAGCTAAGACTACACTATGCACAGCCTATCTATTAAACCAGTGTGTTCGAGTTTCTGCTTACCAGATTTGAGGATTGGCAGCCATGGTGTACCCACTAGGCAGTTGGGAATTCAGCTATTAAGGGACACCCTTGCTAATAGAGTGCTGCTTCACTCAAGAATACTCTATTCACAGAACCTATTGAGGACTTCTCCCTTCACTTCTTCTCACCTGGAATTAATAATGATTCATTCCCTGGCAAACAGGAGTAAAGACAAACTGTTTTTTTATTGAAGCTGTAGATGTTTAGATGTCTGTCTGTTTTGCTGTTTGTTTGCTTGTTCCTTTGTCCTACAATCATGCAAAAATGGCTAAATTGATTTTCATGAAATTTTGTATGTGCATTGCCATTGGTCCAACTTACAATAAAGGCTATATGTTATATTGGGGAAAGGGGTTATCATAGGTGGAGAGGGCATCAGAAAAATCATTGCCAATGCCGGACCTACAATTCCCATCAGGAAGCAGGAATGTACTGGGGCTGATGGGAGGATGTCTTCAGCATGCACCAAATGTTGTAGCAGTGAAACTGTGATCTCATGAGGGAGCAACACCAATTACTTTGGCATAAGCATAAGCAAAGGCACAAATACCACATACAGTATATAAGATTGGCTGTCAAGGCTGAAACAGTTTTAAGATGATCTTCATTCTCTGTGAAGGTGATACATTTCTTAGTTACAGAGCCTCTCCAGAGGCAGATTGACAGAAGCTTATATCATTCTCAAATGGAAATGAAGACCATCTCTGTAGATGATTGTCTGGTTTATACCTCCTATATTTTAGGCATGCCTTGCAGGTTCTGAGTCAGACCTCCATGTTATCTAAGGAAAAGCACCCAGTAAAATTATAATATACAAAAGATCAAACCTTTTGTCAAATAGAAAAACTAACAAGCAATTGTTACATTTTAACTAAATCAAACAAGAAGGATAAAACAATTGCTAAATCTTAACCAAGTTAAGCAATACTAGTAATGCCAGTTCGACATTTCAGTCTATTAGTTCAGTGTTTCACTCTATGCAATAAAGTCCATGTTATCCCTTCTACTAGTGCGCCTCCATAATCAGAATCACATAGAAGAAGTTTAAACAATTTTTGAGCTGCAAACTTTTAATCCACATATCACTCAGAAAGTAGGCAAGGACTGTTTACACACTAAAAAGTGTGTTTTTAGCTGTATAGCTTTTATTTGGCATTTCATAATCTTCTTTACATAACTTTTATTTTCTTTTTTGTTACTGATAAAATGGCCCTTCACTGATTTCATATATACAGTATATGTTGTTATAAGTGGAATTCTACCCTGGACAGTTCTTATCTCTCTAATTGTAAATCTGGGGCTTTCTTCATAAGCATTTATATCACCTTGTTAAACTTTAGAAAAGTACAAGAGCCAATTTTTCAAAAAACTAAGTACATCTGAATCAAATTCTATTTCCAAAAATGGCAACTTTGTGGAAATTCTTGGAAGATAAACTGACATTAATGATGTGGGGAAAAAAAAATTGGTACTAAAAAATGTGAACAATTACATCAAATCTTCAGACACCCAAAAGGCAAAGCAAAGATGATAACAGTGGAGAGATTTAGCGAAATTTGTAAGTTTAACCTCAAAACTAGTTCATGCAGTGAGAACTGTCAGTGATACTGCAAGAAGTGACTTTCTGTAATGATATTCATGTTAAGTATTATGCACAGGAAAGGACACATTGTTATAACAATTCCCTTTTGTACAGTTTTTAAAATGTGAACGTCTGTCTCTTGTATTGTACATCCTAAAATGGCAGGGAAAAATAATCTACTTTTGGTAAAACTTCAATATGAGCTTCACTATGTAAATACAAATGTGACACTTATTTTAATGTCAGTGTCAAGATCTTACCATGGGATGATAAACTGAAGAGATTTATAAATTGGATATAAATTTAAAGATAACTAGATAACAAGACAACAGATATTTGAGTCCCTTTCCTATTAGGAAGCACCAAAGGCGTCTGGGTTTGGATAAAGCAGATTGACGACCGGTATTAAACGTCTCAAAGTTGTAAGGAAGATTTATTGCTATTGCAGTGTAACTTCCATCACTCAAATATGCCCTTAGAGTATTTGCACAATGTCTGTCACACTTTACACTCCACACACAGCAATTACAAAATGGCTCATTTGAATTGCTTTCTGCACTGACAGTAGGAATTAACTGGAATGTGAGTTACCATAACAAGCACAGAATACTCAGCATCTGTTCAAGGCACAGGCGTCTGATTCTGAATGCACACATTACAATAGGATTAGATGCTTACCTTTCTCTGCCATCATTTTATCACATTAACAAAATGTAAATAATAACTCTCACCAAGGAGGAGAGTAGACTGATCCATTTTTCTTGTTTTCAGGATTTTGCCATCTAGCTCCTAATTAATTAATGATTTATATACACTGTATGAGTGTGTGCACATGTTTGCGTTAGTGCATGTGTGTATGTGTATGTGTGTGTGTGTGTGTATATATATATATTTATATATATACAGACACAGGCACAAATTCAGTAACACACAAAGGTTTTAATTCATGGAAAACTGTTCCCTAAGCATTTCCCATTGCAGCAACACAAAGCAATACTTTGTCTTCTGTCTCTCTCTGCCTCCACTCCTCCACCCAAAAATTGTCTTCTCCCTCCCAACTCTGGCTCCTGGAGCAGTGGCAGCTGCTCCTTTTATGTTAAACCCAGGGGTAGGGCTCAGCAGTGCCTGCAGCACCCCCTGGCGGCACCCCCAGAACTCAACAGGGCTGAGCAACCAAATTCCATCTCTCAGAGTGACCTGTGGAAATCTGTGGTGGTGGCGTAACCACCCAGGGGGCTGCAAAATAGTGATCCGGGAGAGATAATGCCCTGAGCAGACTTGCGCAATCCTTCTATTGCAGACTATTGCAGCGGAATCCTGGCCAGGTAAGTGCACTGGCTGCCCACCGATATATATATATATATATATATATATATATATATATATATATATATAGCAATTTCGCGTCTCTGCCGCTTGAGTTGTGAAGGGGGGTCTGAACGCACACTAAGGAGATGAAGACGAATCAGCTGCTGGATTGTTGCTAGCTGCTACTGAGCTGCGTGATGTGCATGTCGCGCTGCCTGTCGATCATTTAAAAGCCTGTACAGCAGCTGTCCTGTTGTCTTACTTCCTTGTCTCGTGGGACGTTAAAGTGTCTCTGAGAAATTGTTTTTAAGTAGGGTGTGGTGTGCAAGAAGTCTCATGGAACTTCAAAGTGTCTCTCTGAGCTGATGATGTCTTGACCCAAAATTTTTTTATATAATAGGTAGATACATAAATATATATATACACTGTATATATATATATATATATATATATTTTTTTTTGTTCTTTATTTTGCCTTATACAATTTCTTGGGGTCAGAGCTCAGGGTCAGCCATTGTACAGCGCCCCTGGAGCAATTACAGGTTAAGGATCTTGCTCAAGGGCCCAGCAGAGTCAGATCTCTTTTGGCAGTGACGGAGATTCAAACCGGCAACCTTCTGGATACCAGCACAGATCCTTATCCTCAGAGCCACCACCATCTATATATGTACAGGGTAGTCCAAATTTAATTATGCAGATCCAGATTGTCTGGATGACTTTGATTTATGCGGGGACAATTCCAGTTCGCCGGAAGGTGATTCATCATGCCGTCAGTTCACACACTTCTCGATGGATTTTTTGGGTGATTTTCTATGTAATAAACTTAATAAGTTATAGCATAATGAAAATTGCATAATTAAATCTGGACCACCCTATATATATATAGAGTAAGGAGAAAAGGACACAATAAAGGGTTGGGGCATCCGTTGACACACGCCATATAATAACACGGTCAAAAGTGTTAAAGAAACATCTTTTTAGATAGGATTTTGGTTCTGACTGACTGATTCTTCTAAGATGGTGGAGCTGCAGGTTTTGTACACTTCTGGCAGGCAGACGGACACCAGAAGTCATGTCGGTGGTGGAAAGGTCATCAATCTAATTGTCTACAGAGGGAGGAAAATGGAAATCATTACCATACAGCACCAACCCCTGGAGTGGTGGAGAATTGCTATTATCAGTGTCCTTAAACTGATCTGCATGATATGCATGCACATGACTAATGTATATTGTAAAAGATGAGATCGACAAAGAGAAATAGATGGGGCACCACCTTGGTGACCCTGTATAATTGAAGGAATGAAAACAACAAAAGGCACCCAACAAATTGCGGAGACATCTTCTTAGACATGAGTTCTTTATTGAACTGGAACAAGATGGTCAGTTCCCGTGCTAAGTGATTATGTAGCAGGACAGGGTGGGCCCAGGTGGCCGGAAAACAAAAGTGACATCAGCGACAGAGTGGCTGTCAATCTTTCATTCTGAGAAGGGAGGAGAAGAGAAGGTATTAGAACAGAGTGCCAACCCCTGGTCCAGTAGGTTACTACCCTCACCTAAGCTCATAAGCTGTCTCCTATGCACATATACGTGATAATATGTATATTTTTTCCTTTGATTGCTTTAAGCAAAGACTGTACAGTGAAACAGCCTCACCTTCAAGGCTGGTCAAGGATGTTGAAGCTCAAAATAACCCTCCTGACCTTACTTCACTGCCTCCATTAAAGACACCCCCCACATGAATACAGTCTACTCACAAATTATGAACATCCCATATGTAAATAGTAAATCAAGTACAGAGATTGAATTAGAATTAAGTCCAAAACTTTATTTTCGGTCAGCTTCACCTCCCTGTTTTGTTCATTTGTCTGTTCCAGTGAATGTAACAAACTAATTGATGACAGCAACATTACATCCATTGGAAATCAATTTTCTTCTAATATGCAGATAACACAATTAAACATTTTTAAAAGGCATATGTCACTTTGTGACAAAAACATATTATGTAACTGAATGGTTTAGGGCCAAATTAAACACAAGGGGATACTTTGTTCAGATTTTGTGTTATTTTGTGGGTCTCATTGCATGCCATATTGCTGTATCTGTCTGTCGGTTTGCTCTATAGAATTGCTGCTGAAAGCATTGATATCAGCCCTCTCCTGACAATCTGTAAGGTCATTCCCATTAGTCTCAACTGCAGTATTTAAATTATTTTTTAAAGTGCTTGTTCAAATCATTATTTTTTTCTTTTAATGTTAAGAATAGTTTCATCAAAACAGCATATTTAGTTTCTATCTCTTGTAAAATAAGAAGGGAAAAGGACAACTGGGGTACATCCAGACACCCACCCTGTTTAAAGTAATATAAACTACAACAACAAAAAAAAAGAAAATCAAAGGTAAAGTTCAAAGAAAATAGTTGGATGTGTATCCTCCTATGATGCCTAGACTTAGCCAGCTCTTCCTAATTTTCCACTTTACTTGATTATCTCACCCGGGAGTTCTGTCTTTATAAGAAATGGGTTTTTCCATAAATGTCATTCTTTAACTATAAAACAAAATATATACATCGCATTATATATATAACATACAATATTTACTTTTATGATTGGCTGTTCAGTACCCTTAAGATCTGTAGATAGCAACTGTCCCTGAATCTACTGGTGCGAATGCCAATGGCCCTATGCCATATAGGCAGCTGTGCAGGATGACTGAGGTCTTTAATAATCCTGTTTGCCTTCCTATGGCAGTGTGTGTTCCATATACCCTGAAGAGAAGGCACCTCTGTGCCAATGATATTCTGTACTGCCTTCATCACCCTCTTTACAACCTTGTGCCTAGGTGGTGCTATTAAAGGATGTGATGCAGCCAGGTAGAATGGACTGAACTGAACAGATGTAGAAGTTCATGAGAAACAGATGGAGAAATGCAAGCTGCCCTAAAATGTCTAAAGAAGAAGAGGTGCAGACGGGCCTTTTTGACAAAATGCTGAAATGTGCTGCGCCTGCTTCATTTTGTCAAATATGGTCACTCCAAGAAATTTAAAGCTGCTCAGTATTTCAACAGCATCCTCTCTTATACAGACAGAAGTGTGATCTGCCTTCTGCTTTCTAAAGTCAAAGACCAGCTCTGTGGCTTTGCTGACATTAAGAATTAAAATTATCGTCCTAGAACCACTGCATCAGCCGACAGACCTCTTCTCTGTAAGGTGTCTCATCATTAGTGACATTGTGGGTGATCAGCCCCGTTATAGCGGAGTATCAGCAAATTAAGTTATGGAACTGAAGTTGTGTCTGGCCATACAGCTAGTGGTGAACAAGGAATACAGAAGGAGGCTCTGCACTCTAGCTGTGGGGTGCCTGTGTTGAGGATCAGTGTGGAGGATGTGGTCAGGAAGCTCAAGAAGATTGCCATGTAATGATAAGTATGCAGTTCTTCACTGACCCACGCAAAAGACCCTTCAGCATTGTTATTGGTTTTAGAGATATTTTGTGACAAATGCTAATTAAAGCTATGTAGACATAGCCTGCAGTCCATTTAAAGGCATCCCAAACACTGGGAGAATATGTGAATATAGAACTCACTTGGACCTATAAAGGAGACAAGCTACCAACATTATTTTGCTAATAGGGGATAATAATGTGCATTCTTTAAAGCTGTTTCTTATGAAGGGCATTATTCAGGAAAAGGTACTAAGAAGGCAATTCTGGAAAAAAAAAACTAAAACCTGATAAATGTTTTGTGGATATTATTTATAATTTCCTTCACAAATTATAAGTAATGAGATTTACTAAACAGACGAATAACAATTGATGCTTACGTGCAGTAATTGAGGAATATTGCTCTTCTTCAAGAATGGTACAAGAAACCACTGGGCTGTACTGCCAGATTAATGTATATTGTGGTGGACGACTGGGGGCTTATGCCCAGATGGGACGCCTGGAAGGACCGGGAGAGGGATTATTCCTCCCCTGGACAACGAGAGGGCAGCCACCCTGGTCTGTATGGGGGCCACGGGAACTGAGCATGGAAGCTCAACCCTATTTGGGCCCGAGGTCACCACTGGTGGGGCGGAGGTTTGTGGAGCCCTGGATGCCTGCACTTCCGCCACACCCTGAAGTGCTGGTGGAACGAATTCCAGGGACACCCAGAGGGCTTCCGGGTGCTCATGCGGCCCTTCCGCCACACCAGGAAGTGGCGCTATAGGTTCGTCAGAGAACACCTGGAGCTCATCTGGGTGATTATAAAAGAGGCTGCCTCCCTCGAGCAGGGGAGCCAGAGTCAGGAGGAAGAAGGCATTTCTCGCTAGGAAACTAGAAAAGGCAGCTGGAGGAGTCCAGAATGGAGAGAAACAGACTTAAAAGGTGTTTGGTGCATGGACACTGTGAGTGTGCTGGACTGTAAAATAAAACGTGTGTGGTTTGGACATCTAGCAGTCTCAGTGTCTGTCTGTATCCGGGGCTACAATATATATATTGTGACAAGAAGAGACCCGTGACATTGTAAAGGTTTGGGGCAGCCACCCATATAATGTGTTCCAGGCTGCAAAAAGTAAAAGGTTGGTAGCAAGTTTACAAGACAGAGTCCAAAGCAGAACTGAATTACAAGGGAAGGGAGTGAGGCTTTATAGGAAGTCTGGGGGAAGTGATGTCATCCTCGGGACTGGAAGTGATGTACTCGGGCCTGGGACCAGAAGTGATGTTGTCTTCAGGGCTGGGACCGGAAGTGGCATGTCCCGAGTCGAGACAGTGGCTCCTGGTGGGATTTCCTGGGAAAGATCTGCAGGGAACTTAGAGCGTTACTGCACCCTGCCAACCCTTGGGCAGATGTGTTACTATTATTCTCCAAGCCCTTCAGCTGCCTCCTATTCACACGTGTGTAATAATATATATATATTGTGATAAGTTGACACATGGCCATTAGCCAGCTGGGACACCAGCTTGATGGAAGGACCAAGGGAGAGAGCATCTACAAGGCACAAACCTTCCCCGGGACGCTATAGGGCAGCCATCCTGGGCGGCTATGGCATCACAGATTCCCGTAGGGCACGCTGGGAGCAGGAGTTTGGTAGAGCTCTGTTGGGTTCCGTGGAGGCCACCCGGGGAAGCTGCAGAGGCCTACACTGGTCTTCCACCACACCTGGGAGTGATTCTAGGTAACACTGATGAGCCACCTTGAGCACCCCCACGAGCTGAATAAAGGAGATGCCTCACTCCATTCAGAGAGCCAAGGTAGGCTGGAAGAAAATGAAGTTTGCCAGGAGGAGTGAAGGTGGATTGAGAAGGAAAAAGAAAAGAAGGGAAGTGTATTTTGTACCGTGAACTGTGTTTTGGATCTGTGCTGTGAATTTGGGAAATGAGGGAAAGCATATAGTAAAAGACTAGGATGGGATCCATTCCCTTAACCTGCCAGGAGGCCAATGTAACAGAACAATTGGATGACAGCATTTAGCATAGTGAGACAGCCCCTGCTGGGGTCCATGGGTGCTGCCAGAGGAAGCAACAGGGAATTACGCTGCCTACTTTAGGGAACTTCTGATTGACCTGGAAGTACTCCCAGGTCCTCTCTTACTCAATATATATATG
>JANRMT010062807.1:43728077-43770016 GCA_026402145.1 Polypterus bichir lapradei
CAAGAATTATTACAAGAACAAGAAAATATGAACACATAACTCCAGTTCTTAAATCCTT
Organism: Polypterus bichir lapradei; assembly: GCA_026402145.1. Taxonomy (NCBI): domain Eukaryota; kingdom Metazoa; phylum Chordata; class Cladistia; order Polypteriformes; family Polypteridae; genus Polypterus; species Polypterus bichir. Next base: position 43,728,136 of record JANRMT010062807.1, read on the forward strand.
ACACTGGCTCCCGGTTAAGTTTAGGGCAGATTTCAAAATCCTCCTTTTAACATATAAAGCATTAAATGGCCAAGGTCCGGCTTACTTGTCTGAACTTATCATGACTTACAAACCTGAGCGCACATTATGATCTCAAGATGCCGGTCTGCTTATGATTCCAAGGATTAATAAAATAACAGTGGGAGGTCGAGCTTTTAGTTACAGGGTCCCTAAACTGTGGAATGGTCTTGCTGCTTCTATAAGAGATGCCCCTTCGGTCCCAGCCTTTAAATCCCGGCTGAAGACTCACTACTTCAGTTTAGCATATCCTGACTAGAGCTGCTGATTAACTGTACATACTGCATCTCTGTTGTTAGTCATTAGCACTAAAACATAAGTAACATGATAATTATAATTGAATACTAACCCTTACCTATTCTGTTTCTGTTCTCGGTACTCTAATGTGGCAATTGGTGCCACGGCCCACCTGCCAAGTTGTTTGCCTGCCAATGGTAAAGTCATCCCTGGTGGAGGATCACAGGAATCATGGGAAAGAGGGGCCCTTTCATCGGATTGGCTGGCCGAGCAACGTTTCAGCCGTGGAATGGCCAAATGGGGAGGCAGCTTGATGGATGAGGTCTCCAGCACTCTAAAAATATCAAAATCTTATTATGTGATATCATCTACTGTTAAATTCTGCTCTGTACTTCTAAAATTTTTATTATTATGCTGTATTAAGGATTTGTTCTGTTCTGTATACTTGTATTGAACCCCTTCTTTTGACACCCATTGCACGCCCAACCTACCTGGAAAGGGGTCTCTCTTTGAACTGCCTTTCCCAAGGTTTCTTCCATTTTTCCCTACAAGGTTTTTTTGGGAGTTTTTCCTTGTCTTCTTAGAGAGTCAAGGCTGGGGGGCTGTCAAGAGGCAGGGCCTGTTAAAGTCCATTGTGGCACTTCCTGTGTGATTTTGGGCTATACAAAAATAAACTGTATTGTATTGTATTGTATTCATGAGCAAAACCGCTGAGTTATGTTTCACAAAATTGATCCTAAAATCATTTATTTTGCATGCAATTTTTCAAATTTGTGGGGGGGGGGGGGGGCTCCCGGGGCAAAATGTACAGTTTTTCATGGAAGAAACCACAAAATATTGTTTTCTAAGTTTTCAAAATGCTGAAGTCACTGCTTTCAGTTTCACTCAGCTTCCAGAGGCTTGCTGAGAGAGATGTAAAAGGTCACTGGATTTTAGCAATGAAGGGGCATCTCTGAAGTACCTGCATGCAAGCTGTCTTCGGTCGCACCCCCCGCATGGTCTGCAATAGAACAAATGTTGTCTTTGTTTTGCACCTGGAGAATATGTTGCAAATTAAATAAACATATATGTGCTAAAGGCATGAATTTCACTTGTCATGAAACACTACTTGTTTTTTTTTTTTTTTGATGACTTAGATGAGTAACATTGATGGACAGAAAATATCCACCAGTTTTCAACCAAGAGGATGGACTTATGTGCAGCCAAGAAGCCAATTTCAAGTAATTGCTCTTCTCTCACCATGTTACAGCTAAACCTGGCCATAATATGGCTGCCCATAGTCAGGACCCAGAGCTGATACAGTGTGGCTGCAACAGAGGCTGAAGCAATCCCTTTACTCCAGAAGACAACTGTGCTGTACTGAAAGGGTGGAATACTAACCTGCATTGGAGTTTGGATGAGGTTGCCATTAGTCCAACCTTGCTAAGGAAGAGCAAGGACACCAGCAAGAGAAAGATACTATACGCAGACCACGTATTTGCCTTACTAACAATGGTCCCTGACTGATCACCAGCGGACTTAGCAGGCGTAACTTAGTAAAACCCTCGAAGAGAAACTACCAGGACATGCAGCCAAAGGCAAAGAAGAAGAAAAGAAAGCATGCCGAGAATCCTTTCATGTATCTGAAGAAAGCTGACCAGGGAATTAACTAAGCATCTCTCACCTCAAGCCGTAAGTACAAATTATTTTGATTCTGAGAACTATTAATTGTAATTGAATAGATAGGATAAAGACATCTAATGTATTCTAATATTGGTGTAAATGTAAATGAAAGATAGTAACCTTGTGAAGGAAAAGCTCTGGAACTCCACTGTACATTTCTTCCCAGACCCAGTCAGAAAAGCGCAGCAGAATTTCACAGGCACACACTCTGTCATACACACACACACAGATGGAGAAGGAGAGAGAGAGAGCTCCATGTGTTTGTGTGTTAGGGGTTGGTGATAAGCCAGAGCAGAAGCTAGCTGCTGTGGGCAAATGAATGCCACTTGCAGGAAACAGAAGCTTCATAACCAACTAAAGAACTTATCTATCTTGAACATGTAAATTGAAAAATCTGAATTCTTAGTTTATGTTCTCTATAATAGAGAAATGTTCTTTATAAGACAAGATGTAGAATACATAAGTTATGTACCTTTTCCTATAGGAGAGAAAATGATAAAGTAAGCTTGCATAATCTTATGTTTTTGTTGTTTATTAGTGTCTTTCATCTATATAAGTATATCTCTATTGTAGTGGGGTGATCGATGAGACAGGGTAAGTCCAGATATAGTTGGAGTGCCAAATGGGCAATATCCTGATTAAATCTAACAAAAAAAGAAAAACATTCAAAACAAATGTGCACTCCATGGTGCTATAATTGTCAGCTTGTTGCCTTCTAAATCACTCTGGTGGTGTTCTCAAAGACTTTCAGTCCAGCGTGGTCAGGTCCAAATGAGACTGCTGCCTTCCACGAGTGTCTCTGTTTTATGCCAGACAGAATTGAAGGGGCAGGGATTCTTTGGCTCTATTGCCATCAATGTTGTGAGGGAAAAAGAAGACAAGACTGTTAGCGATAGTGCCCCCTCTCATCCTAGGATAGTACCACATACCTTAGGTTTGCCTCTGGCACACATGTGTGACATTATATATAAATATTACCCTCATGTTATAAATGGTAATATTTTATATATATCAACAAGAAATGTGTTATTTGTGAAAGTAAGCCTTCTGCTACATTTCAAACTATACCAGAGAGATGTATCCTAGACTTTTGCAAATATATATCCTTGTGCTAAAATCTATAGGACAATCCGCAAAACACCCACCCCTCTTAACAAAGCAGTGTTCAGAATAATGGGAGAGTCGACAAGAGTCAGAAATTACTGGTTGCATTAGTTGATTGGAGGAGGTAATAATGTTCTGCATATTAAAAGTCAAATGACATTATGTATTAGATGAGATAATGGTAGTTTGAAAAACTATAAAAGCACATTAATTGCTTAATTGATTGTTCAGTCCATGGACAGAGACATTTGTGCATAACTCAGTGCAAATAAAGAATGTTCTGCATTCTCATCTGGGCTCTGTGAATGTCTTCTTTGAAGATGGAGGGAAGTTTTTTCCACAATACCGCCTGACTGTTTTGTGTAGTCACAGTGTAATGCCACTGGTTGGGACTCTCGATGAGATAAACAGCATCCACTTACTTATTCTTAAGTACCTCAGAAAGTGTAGAAGCTGTTGTGCATGTTAAATATGAAAATTTATTATAATATATAATAAATATCTATTTATTGTATCATTTGTTGGAGTTATTCATGACAAAATTTAATTGACCTTGAATAACGTGAAATCTAAATGCATTTTATACAAGAAATGTTAGATTTTCTTACTAACAAGAGGAGACCATTAAGTCCATCTGGCTCATTTGGTTAACTAATAACTGTGGGAAGTTTGTTCCAAGATCTTATTAAGATACTTTTTAACAACTCTCTATGTTGTGCTGAAAAATTGAGGAGGGAAAAATAATAAGCTCATTAGCCATATGAGAAAAACATTTACTTACATTTAAGTATTTGATTCATCAAAAAAACAGTTTTAAAGTTAAAAAGTGTAAACAGAAGAGTCTGATATCACTTAGAAATGAACTTGAGCACGAATACATCGATATAAAAACTCCATATGACAACCTGATGACAATCAGTAAGATTTGAATATTGTTATGTGGCCAAGTACTAAAGCATTTTTGCGTACTGCTTACTTACATTCAGGAATTATGTCAAAACTGAAAGGGCTGTGAGATGGAAAACCCAAACTGGGCAATTAAATTAAATCATTTTCAATGTCCATCACTTGTCACTTGAATGCTTTAAATCTCTGCAAAGGCAACATGCTTTTTGGCAACATAATCTAGTGGCATTTCGAAGTAAGAATAAACTGCAGTTCAGTCCTATTTGACAGAATGTGCTCTGTTTAAAACACAATCCTCTCACAACAGAGGATACTCAGGTGTGGAAAAAATGCAGTCACGTTTGTATGTACTGATCGAAATTAGGGCACAATTTACCTGCAGAGTTACAGATGTTATCTAGTTCAACGTCTTTTAAATTTTATCAAGGACCCTTCATGCCAGTGTCACTTCTGTCACCTTTCATCACAAACCTGTGCTCTTACAGTACTAAAAGTTCAGTGTAAAGTCATTGAGTTTACACAAAAGGTTTTCTGTGGCATTAAATTCAGTCAGGTGTTCATCTTTTCTGAAATACTGTCTCTAAAGCAGCAGCATGCTAAATCGTCAAACACCAAGTAAAAATGGTCTTTTTAAGTCAGTACATACACACATGAAATACTTTTTCTCAAAAATGAACACATAGATTATTAAATTTTATAAGGATTGTGTTGATGAATTACAGATAACACATGAATAGCATCAAGGAACACCTGGATTGTCCAGTTCCAAAGGAATCATTTGAATTTTAAATTATACCGTATATAGTATACTGTCGTTGCTGAGAAAAGTTAATGCACACCTATGTATGTGTAACAACTTAGGATATGTGCTGTAGTAATGCTAAAGCAATGCCTTTTAAACAACACATTTGCTGGTCTGTTTCACTGTATGTTCTTGTCTAAGTTACTAATTTTATGTATCTCCATTCATCTCTTCAGTCTTCCTGGTGGTCATCATGGTGGCTACTTGTTTAGCTGAAAAGATAAGGCCATCATATCCTGGGTGACTTTATCCAGTTTTTCTTGGGGACTTTCCAGAGGCTCCATTGCCAAGGTGTGCAATTAAATTGCTAGTCTTCTTCTGGTACACTGCTGGTGGGAGAGTATCCAAACTACATGTCCAAAACACTGCATGCAGCCCCTCTAGATCTGAAGAAACTTTAGTTCTTCTGTGAGGTTCTCCTCTGTTGCTAAGTTCATCAGTCTATCATGAACACTGAAACCAGCAACCCTGTTCAAGAACCTCGTTTTCACAGCTTATACTCATGATCTTATTCTCTTAGGTCCGATAACCCCATTCTCAGGATGAAAATGTAGAGTGAACACTAAAATGAAAGTTTTATCGAAGGACTTGGCTCCTGCTTCACCACCAGAACAAATTCCATAAAACTTCTGTATCTTCACTGATTTGTTGGTTGATTTCACAATCTACCCCCACAACCTCATTTGTGAACAAGACCATATGAGACCACTCTTCCTTTTTCCTGAGCTCCAGGGGGTAATTTAGCAGGGATAAGACAACCCAAATATCACGTCAAGCCCCATACTCAGGATACCTGGAATTTGTCATCTTACATGTTAATCAGTGACATTGGTCAAAATCGATGTGCACACATATCTTTTGAAAAATACTTTAAATTATTATAAAACTAATATAAAGAGTTTAAGGACTAATATTGATTAAGTATTTTTTGTTCTCATTGCTCACTAGGGTCAACAGTCTTGAGGTGGAAAAAAAACCTGCTAGTTAACTACAGTACAAACTTGGCATTAAATGGTGTCATTTCTATCTTGACGACTGAAAATAAAAAATAATTGTGTGATATAGATATCAGAAGAATATTTTTAAATCAAACCACATAAACAACCTAACTAATAAATTACTTGCTACCACTGGGAAAATAATTGCTAGGACAAGCAAAGAATATGTCATCACCATCATGTGGTGTCTGGCTGCCATACGACCAAGTCTCATGCCAAAAATGAGCACCTGACGAACTGGGTAAGGATAAGCCATGCATGATCATTGCCTTCTAACATGTATTAACACTAAAAATATCAATGGTTATGTGTGAAAATGCATCTTCTGCTTTGAAAAATCAAGACAAGCCCTGGGCACCTCATTTCACATGCGTATATTGCAAGAAAACTCTTGAAAGTTGGTACAGGGGAGAAAAGAGAGCCATGAAGTTTGCTATCCCGCGAATTTGGCGGCAACCGACTGACCACTCAAGCAACTGCTACTTCTGCATGGTGGATCCTACCAATTCGACAAGCTGCTGAACAGGATGGAGAAGACGGCTTGGAACAGTTTCGTTGCAGTGGTTCACGGCTTCCTGGGTAATCACAAGGCTGAAAACTATGTGCAGTTGGTTCGGACTCTCATAAAGAATTACGCTAAAATGGGATGCAGAATGTCTCTCAAAGTCCATATCCTTGACGCTCATCTTGACAAATTCAAGGAGAACATGGGAGCTTACTCAGAGGAGCAAGGCGAGCGCTTTCATCAGGATATACTGGACTTTGAATGTCGTTACCAAGGACAGTATAACGAAAACATGATGGGGGAACATTTGGGGACTTCTTCGAGAAAGCGATTTGCAGTACAGTCGCAAATCTAGAAAACCTACTCATTTCTGAACCTTTTTGAGTGGTTTTGACTTTTTTTTGTCTATTTACCATGCAAGTGTTGTTCTTTATCAGACCGCATGAACGAAAAGATAAAAATTCCCTTGTTTTGTCACTATAAATACGAAATTTTCTGGGCTGTGATCATAAAATCAAAGTTTGTGCTGAATGTAGTTGTTTTTCCATAGGCTTTAGACATAAGCAGTTGAAATATAACTCTTGGAAGCCAGGAACAAAAATTGTGTTACATAGTGTAATAGACCATACGCTATGAGAATCTGTGGTCCCGGAACAGTTAAATCAACAACAAGTTGAATTTCAAAGAATACACAATTCGGTCAGGTGTATATTTATGATCACGAAGAAGCGATGCAAATTTTAACAGGCAAAAAGAAAGGTAATGTATATATTCCACGAATAACATTACACACCAAAGGAGATTGTGATATGCCATTTGTATTAAAATGTTTACAGTTTACCGTGAGAATATATTTTGCTATGACAATCAATAAATCACAGGGACAAACATTAGAAAAAGTCGGATTATTTATTAGAGAAACAGAAACAATATTCACTCATGGGCAGTTATGCGTTGCGTTGTCACAATGTGTCTCCAAAAAATATTGTTTTTAATGAAGCTTTTAAGTAAAAGTACAAATAATGAAATTGAAACAATTCCAAAGAAAAAAAAAATAAAAATTGTATATCCAATTAACCAAACACAGGGGTTGGCGAGCAAAGCGAGCAGGGGGCAAAGCCCCCTAGTTTAATTTAAAAAAGTTGTTCAGCTATGTAACTGTTTGTAATTTCCCATTTATATACATGCAAGAAAGGGGAAGTAGTAACCTGTCACTACTGTGTATTTGGCACATAAATTTACTCAAGGAGCCTGAAAATTTCAGAAGACATTACAATTGTCTAGGTACAGACGGGTGAAGTGAGCTACCTGTGGTTTAAAGTCCAGTGCCTTTGCTTGTACACCACCCAGTGTATATCAGCTACTATATCAAAAATAGGGTGGGTTAGTTATTAAATAATATATCTTACAATGTTATGGCCGGGTTATCTGCTAAGCCAGATAATGATGTTTGACTGTCAAAAGACTATGAAACTAAGTACATTATGGTCAATATATATTCAATAATCTACATCTATTTTCATGCCAGTTAATATTTTATTGTTAATGGTTATATATTCAGGTTTATTTATTGCCACAACTCAGCAGGCACTAAATAAAAACCACAAAATGTTAGTAGAGTACTGAACTGCCAAAGGATCATATAACATTACAACAGAGTTTAAACAACAAACAGCAAATGAGGACTAAACATCAATTCCTTAAACGCCACTGGACAGCATACTATAATGAGAACACCAGAATGGTGCTACTCCACAGGTCCAACCCCATGCATTGGAATCCCATGTTTGACTGTGTGGAGTCGGTACATACTTCCTGTGTCGACAAGTGTTTTTCTTCAGGTACGCCAGTTGTCCTTCTACATTCCCAAGAAACACATAGCACATAAAGTGTGCTCATTATTAACATACGTATAATGCTTCCAACTATATATTTTTTTCTTATTATTCTATGGTCCCTGATTGCTTGACTTTTTCCACTGTTTTTAACTACTGTATACATGTATAAGATAGAGATAAGATAAGATCAATCTTTATTGTCAAAGGAACAACAAAATTGAAGGTGCTGTCGACTTAGTGTGAGGCATAAGAATTAAAAAAACAAGAAAAGAATAGTAATGAGTGCATTACACATATATACGAATTACACTTTTCATATACATATTGCACTGGTTAAATGTACAAATTGCACTGACTGACTTGAGGTCTATATTGCACATTGAGAGTATGATATGGAGCAGTTTAATTTGAATTCAGGGCCATGATTGCTTTTGGATAAAAACTGTTTTTAAGGCGGTTTGTCTTGGTTTTCACTGTTCTGTATCTCTTGCCCGATTGTAAAAGCTGGAAGAGTCAATGACCAGGATGTGATGAATCCTGTGAAATGTCTATTGCTTTTTTGCGTCATCAGGAGGTGTAGATTTGTTCCAGAGTGGGGAGGGTACAGCCAATTGTTCTCTCCGCTGTCCTGATGACCCTGTGGAGCGCTTTCCTTTCTGAGGAAATGCAGCTGCCGTACCACACACACAGTCCGTACGTGAGCACGCTCTCGATGGAACAGTGATAAAAGGCAAGGAGCAGATTTTAGGGGAGATGGTTCTTTCTGAGGATTCTCAGAAAATATAGTCTCTCTTCAGCAGCTCCTTGGTGTTGGCATTCCAGGTCAGGTCATCCTCCAGCTCAATGCCCAGAAACCTAAACACCGGTACCCTCTCCACACAGGCACCGCTAATGATGAGTGGCTGGATGTTAGTTTTTTTTTTCTAAAGTCAATAACAAGCTCCTTCATTTTTGTGGTGTTGAAGAGCAGGTTAATAATTCTACACCACTCCGACAGCCGCTCCACCTCGTCCCTGTATGCCAGCTCACCCTCCCTGCCCGAGATGAGTCCGACCACTGTCATTTCATCCGCAAACTTTATGACCTTGTTGTTGTGGTGGGTGGGAACACAGTCATATGTATAGAGGGTGTAGAGGAGCAGGCTGAGCACACAACCCTGCGGCATCCCAGTGTTGAGGCTGAGAGCAGTGGAGATGTGGGGACCCAGCCTGACCCTCTGGGTGCGACCAGACAGGAAGTCCAGTATCCAACTACATGTGGGTGATGGAAGTCCCAGATCTGCCAGTTTGGACACCAGTCGTTGTGGAAGGACGGTGTTAAATGACAAGCTGAAGTCCACAAAGAGTAGTCTGACGTAACTCCCCTGCTGCTCCAGGTGGGTCAGGACAGCATGAAGGGCTGTAGCCACAGCATCCTCCGTGGATCTCTTTGCTTTATAAGCAAATTGAAAAGCGTCCAGGTCTGCTGGCAGACAGGCAATGACATGACTCTGTACCAGTTTTTCAAAGCACTTCATAATGACAAATGTGAGTGCCACTGGGCGGAAGTCATTCAGATTATTTGTGATGGATTTTTTCAGCAGCGGAACAATGATGGAGGACTTAAAGCAGGATGGGACAGTGGCCTGGGACAAGGACTGGTTGAAAATCCTAGGGAAGATTCAGGTCAGTTGATCCGCACAGTCTTTCAGCACCCGTCCAGCCACCCCGTCGGGTCCTGCAGCCTTCCTCGGGTTCACCTTCCTCATCACCCGCCTCACCTCATACTCTTCCACCGTGAGTGTGTTGCTGTTGTGAACAGGTGGCTGTGATGGAACCTCTGTTGGTGTCGCCTAAAAACGGGCAAAGAAGATATTCAACTCTTCTACCATAAAAGCGTCTCTCTCAGCGGCTGAGGAGTTACTGGATTTGTAGCTGGTGATGTGCTGGACATCTTGCCACACCTGCCTGGTGTTGTTACTCCTCAGATGTTCCTCCATCCTCCTTCTGTATACTGCCTTGGCCTCTTGGATGCCTCTCTTCAGGTTCGCTCTGGCTGCACTGTAGAGTGCCCCATCCCCACACCTGAAACCAGTATTCCTGGCTTTCAGCAGAATCTAGACCTCCCTCATCATCTAGGGCTTTTTGTTAGGATAACTCCTTATACGTCTTTCCCTGGTAATGTTTTCTGTTGTAAAATAAAGAGAAGACACAGCATAAAGGGTTGGGGTTTTCCGGCCCCGTATACTGTAAACAATTTTCTCAAAATAACAGGTCAAAAATACAAACAAATCGTTCATATGCGCGATGCCCTTCAGAGGCATCGGCGGCCATTTTATAGGGGAGGAGCCGGAAGTGGAGGAATGCTGGGAAGGAAGCGTGAGGGAGGATGGGATTGCTGACGTCAGGAAAGATGGCGGAGGAAGGGCGGAAGTGGACGTACTGCGGGCAGGCTATGATGGCGGAGTGTCTTTTTTCCTGAAAGACAAAGGAGAAAGGTTAGTACCCCGCCACTCCCTGCCGGCGAACGTCTTTCGAAGCGGTTTCAGGTCCGTCCGCGGCCTCCTACTTGCGCATGCGTGACACTGTACAGAACCTGATGTAATCCAGGACTGCTGTCGTATGGCTCTCCATGTCCTGGTAATCAAAATCCTCCCAGTTGGTTCTCTGAAAGCAATCCTGCAACTGTTGGGAGGCTTCCCCAGGCCATATGGTAACAGTCCTGGTCATAATGGGAGCTTGTCTCCTGCGGGGAATATATGCAGGGATCAGAAGCAGGAACGTATGATCAGACTGGCCAAGGTGTGCTAGGGGTTTAGCCTTATAGGCCTGTCTGATGTTTGTGTACAGCTTGTCCAGTGTTTTTACTCCTCTGGTTGCACACTTTATATGTTGATGGAATTCGGGAAGAAATGTTTTGGTTACTTCCTTCTTTCTGTTTTAAACTGCTGTGTATTAACTTTTGCCTTTTTCTGACTGCTGATTGCTGCTTTTGTAGCCAATGGCTTTCCAGGTTCAACCCATCTTATTTAAGATCTAACCATTAACGGCATTGATTGAATCCTGAACTTGGATGTGGAAGAAAAAGTGATTATCTAGCGTGGAATTGATAATTCTATTTACCAAAAGAATGGCACCAATCTAAGCTTTATGGTATTGATTTATATGTAGGCTCCTTTTCAAGAATTATTAATAAACCTTCTTCTCCCACAGATTCTAGTTTGCATTCTTCTTGTAAATCTGTGGCTTTCTCCCCAATAAATAGATCATCTTCATAACACATACAGCTCTACTGTATTTATTTCTAGTTATTCATCAGAACTAGTTATTGCTTTACTGATTCTCTTCTTATTCCAAAGTTTCCTGGAATCACTTATGCAACCCATGCTTTTAACAAGGCTTAATTGACATCATGTTTACAGGTTTTACTCTTGTTGTCATCCTGAGAATTGTTATTCTTTAGATCATTTGCTTTTGTGCATACGTTGGCCACAAGTACACAACAGATGAAGAGCAAGAAACTTTTGCAGTTTGGGCAGGTGGTAGTGATGAAAACAACATTTAAATGTTAACTAAAACTATATTGAAAATGAAAAACAGAAGGAATTTTCAAGCTATTCATGGAGCCAGAATAAATGGCAAGAAGTGATATATATATATTAACAAGTTTGAAAAGGTATGCATGGCGTAACATTCAGGAGCATTCAAGGACTGTTCTGGCACTGTGGCCTTTCATGGATTGAGTTCAGTAAGTAGGTTCTATAACCTTTTTAATCCATTTCAGTGTTTCAGGGGCCAGAGGCCATCCCACCAGGATTGGAAAAGAGGCCGAAAAAAGGCCTGGACAGGGGTCTAGTCCATCATAGGGACCATTGTCGCTCACACATGCACACAAACACACACATTTACCCCATTTTTACAAACAGTGACAATTCACAATTGCCAATTATCATAACCTAAATAAGTGATTAAAAGAGAGCTTTGTAATTAATTTCTTCTTTGCTTGAGCATGTCTGGCCATTGTAATTTAAATTAAATGGGACTTGCAAAGTTATTCAGTTATGACAAATGTTAGGGAATAACACAAGTAAAAGGCAAACTATATTACAGTGACAGACCATTAAAGATATCAGGTGAATGTGGCACTCTGATGGAAAATGATGGTGTTAGTGAGATACTGAATCATTGTAATTTGCAGATAAGTTAGCTGTGTGTTTGGTATACTGTATGGTTAATATAGAGTATTTGTTTATTTAGTCTGTGCATAACATGCTTAAACACCACAGGGTACATCTAGATAACCCTTTTTTTCCTGTTTGTATTTTATACTTTTACAGTTAAGAAGATCATTTAATTTATGACTTAAAGCACTGAGGGGAGTGAAATGCTGGTGCACTGGTTCTCTTTCGTTTGTGCTCAAGCAGCTAGGAAGACTTCATAAAGCAGAAACACTTTGCTGTTGCAGAGATTTTCCACGTGCACTTAGCTGAACTTGCATTTGCCTGACTGCTCACATATGTGGAAATAGGTCAAGACAGTGAGCAACACCGGCAGTCTGCTGGTGTTTCATTAACTTGTACTGGGGATCTGTTTGCTGTCAGTAGCATCTAATGGAGGTTAAAAAGAGGAGAATATACAAAATATACAAGTTGGTGTAACCACTGTCAAGTTAAAATTGCTTTTTGAAATAGACGAATTTTGAAAATTTGCCAGTGCTTTTGAATCATTTACTACTTTAATCGTTGCAGTTTCTGTACTATGGTTTGTTCTGCACCCTGACTAAAACTTGTCAAAAACAGGATGTTGAATCCAGTAATCATGGGAGAATGGGAGATGTTGAAATTTCAAAACTTTGTGCAGTACGATTTACTCAAGGTATGTCAACCAATATTGAACTGTCTTGACAAGTTGTCTGTCTTGAAGAATAAGTGTACCACATTTCAACAAAATTGGTTCACGGGGGACCAAATTTTTTCATGTGGACGGACAGACAGACAAACAGGCAGATAGACGAGCAAACCCATTCACACATTATGCTCCTAAAATCACAACAAGAAGAGTAAACAAAATACGCATTATACAATACCTTAATGCCTCACTAGGCCTTCTTATTCACTATGTGAGTTCCTACTTTCGTGACCCTTATCATTTCGGGGTCACTCCCTATATGTTGTCTGGCAGCAACTTACAATATATGGCTAAACAAATGTGGACAGCCCTGAAAATTATTGAGCTCAGCTATTCCAGACTTAACAGGTACAAAAAATATGGACAAAGCCATGCAATTTCCTTTGACAGATACTGGAAGAAGAATAAGTCACAGAGAAAGGCTCAGTGATTTTAAAATGTGTCAATGCCACCTTTGCCACAAATCAGTTGATGAAAGTTCTGTTCTTCAAGATTGTGCCAAACAACTGTCAGTGCTATTATTGTGAAGTGGAAGCGTCTAGGAGCAACAACCACTAAGCCATGAAATAGTAGACGCCACAGACTGACAGAGTGGGACCACCAAGTGTTCTGAAGTGCATAGCACATAAAAATCCCCTATCCACTGTGACATTACTCACAGCCAAGTTCCAAATTACCACTATAAGCAACAACAGCAGAAGAACTGTGTGTTCTGAGCTTTATGAAATTGGTTTCAGTGGATGAGCAGCTGCACACAAGCCTAACCTCACTATGCATAATGTCAATAGTAGGCTGGAGTGGTGTAAGGCAAACTGCCATTGGACTCTCAAGCAGTGGAAACATGTTCTCTGTAGTGATAAACCATGCTGGCAATATCTGCCAGTCTGATCGGTGAGTCTGGGTTAGTCAGATGCCAAAAGAATATATTGCCTATTGCCTACTGTAAAGTTTGGTGGAGAAGGGATAATGGTCTGAGACTGTTTTTCAGGGTTTGGGATAGTTTCCTTGGTTCCAGTGAATTGTACTGTTAATGCTACAGCATGCAAAAACATTTTAGACAATTGTGTGCTTTCACCTTTCTGCCAACAGTTTGGGAAAAGCCCTTATCTTTTTCAGCATGAGAAAGCCAGATCCTTGAAGACATTGAGGAACTCGAGTGGCCTGCAAAAAGTCCTGACCTCAACTTTAATGAACACCTCTGAGATGAATTTGAGTGCCGATTGTGAGGCAGGTCTTCTCATTCAACATAAGTATCTGACCTCACAAATGCTCCTTTGGCTGCATGGGTCCAATTTTCCATGGAGACACCACAAAACATTGTGGACAGCTTTTCCAAAAGAATGAAGGCTGTTATAACCACAAGGGGGAGCAACTACATATTACTGACCTTAATTTTGGAATGGGATGTTCAGCAAGTTCATATACTGGATGAAATAGACAAATTTGGTACCCTTACACATCATTGAAACAGTGCCTCCTGTAAAGTGATTAAATGAAAACCAATTGTCCCATGTATACCTACATACCTTTGATATACCATTGAGTAAAGCAAAGCAAGTGTGAAAAGAGATCAAGTATGGCATATTCTACAAAGATATTTTAATTTGGCCTGGACACATTTTTGGTACCCCGAGAAAAAATCATAAAAAATTGGAATAGAGTGATTTTTAAAACCATCAGTTTCCTTTAATTAGTATCACACAAGTCTCCAATTGTGCAGTCAGTCATTCAGCCTATTTAAATGGAAAAAAATAATCTTATTGCTGTTTGGTATCATCATGTGTCCCACACTGGACATAGACCAGCAGCCTTACCACCTGCACTTCAGAACAGGTCATCCACCTGAAGATAAGCATGTTTACACTCAACCAGTATTTGTATGGGAGAGCATCAAGGAAAAGCTGGAGTGACTGTTGAAAGAGATGTTGGTAAGGCCATCTGGGGTCTTCTTACCTCATGGTCTTTGCGTGAATCCCAATTCCCCAGTGCATGAGATGTAAAACCGAGGTCCTGACTCTCTGTGGTCATAAAAGATCCCTGTACCTCTTTTGAAAAGAGTAAGGCGTGTCCTGATGTCCCAGCTAAATTGTCCATTACGGCCTCATCCGTCCTGGCCTCTTTGTCATCCCTTGTCTCTAACTGGCTGTCTCTCTCACCATCACCTAATAACTAATGAGTAGTGAGTGAAATGGCACAATAATTGTTGCCATCGCATCATTCATGTACTGTAGGTGCTACACATTGTTGCTGAAGTGGTTCCCTTCTATGTAAAGCACTTTGATTAGTGAGAAAAGCACAACATAAATGTAAAGAATTCTTTATTATTATTATTATTATTATTAATAATAATAATAATAAAGCAAAGGAGAGAGTTTTCTGAGGAGATCAAAATGAAAATTATATGTAGGCATGTTAAAGGTAAAGGCTATAAGACCTTCTCCAAGAATGCCATGTCTAACCTGTGGTAAAACAGGTTAAACTCATTGTGCCTTATCCTCATCACCTGCTATTGCCTGGTAGCTCTTCTCTTTATAGCCAATAATGGTCTTCATTCCCTTCCACACCTCTTTGATATTGTTGTGCTAAAGCCTCATCTCCAATTTTTCTTTATAGTCCATTTTTGCATGCTTTAAACTCCTATTCAGGTTATGTTGCACCAGATTAAGCTTCTCCCTATCACCAGCCCTGAAAGCCTCCTTTGTTTGGTTGAGGAGTTTCTTGATGTTACTGGTATTCCAAGGTTTATTGTTGAGAAAGCAGCGAACAGTTCTTGCTGGTAAAATAATAACCCTGCAGAAATGTATATAGTCCGATGTTTTGACATCTGCCCTGTCAATGTCAGTGTCCATACCATTCTCCTGTGACTCCAGCAGTATATTCCAATCCATGCACTCAAAGCAGTCCCAAAGAGAATCTCTGGCCTCGGCTGTCCACTTCCTGAATGATTGAATAGTTAAATGCTGCCTAATTACACAGGGTTTGTACTGTATACTGGCCCCAGATAAACCAGATTATGGTCTAATTTACCAAGTGATGGTAATGCAGAAGCACTGTAGGCCTCCTTGATGTTGGCATAACACAGGTCCAGTGTTTTGTTTTCCCTCATGAGGCAGTCAACATACTGTGTAAAACCAGTCAAACAGGAGGGAATTTCGATGTGATTGAAATCCCCTGAAAGAACAACAGAAGCATCAGGGTGTTGGGTCTGTAATCGTGCAACAATCTTGTGCGTAACGTCAAGCGCCATTCTGGGCTCCGCCTGCTGATGAATGTAAACAACAGTGGTGATGATGCGAGAAAATTCCCTTGGTGCGTAATATGGTCTAAAACCGACTGCCAAGAGTTCAATATCCCAACAGAAAATCCTCTCATTCACAGTTATGTGTCTGGGGTTACACCATCTATTGCTCACAAACACTACCAGTCCCCCACCTCTTTCCTTTTCACTTGCTCTCACATCTCTGACTGCTCATACCTTAGTGAAGCCGAGTTGATCCACACAGAAATCAGGGATGTTATCCGTCATGCCAAGCCTCTGTTAACCACATTAAACTCCATTCATCAAATACCTCCTGGTTCTTTACAAGTGCCTCCAGCTCCACACACTTGTTAAGCAGGAAGTTGATATTCCCCATGTGAATCGATGGAGAAGTTGTACCTCCATCTTCTAGCCTTTAGTTTATGGCTTCTTCAGCACCAGAGGAATAGGGTTTTCAACACAGTGCACTGTCCTTCACAATGAAAGAACGTACTCCCTCGTGTAAACTATTTTACTAGCTGTACTAGAAGCTATGTGATCCTTGATATAAACCATTTTACTAGCTATTTAACTAGCTGTGGTAGGAGCAACAGGGAGTTGCTGCCTCTCAGTGCATACTAGCCACAGTGCTTCAGAGAGAATATCCTTTGGACAGATGAGCTTGGCAACTCATATTAGCTTTATGCACACAAATGAATAAATTAAGCTTTCAAATAAAAGAACCATACCAACTGTAAAACATTGAAGAGGCTTGGTTATGTTTTGGGGCTGCTTTGCTGTGTCTGGCATGGGGCGCCTTGAGTGGGTGCAGGGAATAATAAAATCTCAAGAATATCATGATATTCTGGAGCAGAACTTCTCAGTCATGGATCCTCCAATAGAATAATGACCCAAAACACACAGCTAAGAACAAAAACAAGTGCAAGAGAGGCGTAGAATAAAACATTGGTCTATTCTGAAGTGGTCTTCTATGGACCCTGATTTGAATCCTGTCGAACATCTATGGAAATGACATGCTGTCTAGAGAAGTCACCCTTCAAATTTGACACAGCTGGAAGTAGTTTGCTCAGGAAAATTGGGCCAAACCTCATGTTGATTGGTGCAAAAGTGTCACTTAAAGATACAGGAATCACTTGTTTACAGCAAATGCCTCTAAACGTTGTACAACAAAATATTTGTTTATGGGTCATTTTTCCATCCATCCATTATCCAACCCGCTAAATCCGAACAGGGTCACGGGGGTCTGCTGGAGCCAATCCCAGCCAACACAGGAACCAATCCTGGGCAGGGTGCCAACCCACCGCAGGACACACACAAACACACCCACACACCAAGCACACACTACGGCCAATTTAGAATTGCCAATCCACCTAACCTGCATGTCTTTGGACTGTGGGAGGAAACCGGAGCGCCCGGAGGAAACCCACGCAGACACGGGGAGAACATGCAAACTCCACGCAGGGAGGACCTGGGAAGCGAACCCAGGTCTCCTAACTGCGAGGCAGCAGCGCTACCACTGCGCCACCGTGCCGCCCATGGGTCATTTTTGTCTGTGCCATTTTCATTTGTGTTATTATTTAAAATATAAACTCTAAAGCAAAGTGTGATATTTGTTAAATATCGATGGGTGCAAATTAGTTTATTTCAGAGGTAGGTTCTTAGTTTTTTGTGGAGGAGTACCAGCAAATTTGTTCACGTGTGGGGTCACCTGTGATGGTCAGGTGTTCACAAACCTTTGGCCATATAGTATTCTCTTGCCTCAGAATATAATCCCTTTCTAACTAAGGACTTATAGGGTCCAGTTATGTTTATATTGTGACCCCTATTGCCTGCAATGCTGGTTTCTGCCAGCCTTCAGTGTACAATAATAAAAAAAATCAAAGCAGATAACAAAAATGAACATTGCAGACAGCTTAAGAGATAGCTGACCATTAAGTTAAGAAAGGCAGTAAAACGAATAAGTAGCACTGCAGTAAGTTTCCCTGAATAACTCAAAATGGGTCAGTACTGAAATATCTGTCATTTATGTTTAATATAATCAAAGCAGAAGTACAGTTTTTGCTTATAACAAAAAAGTGTCACATATGTGCAGTATGTATTAAACCTTCTATTGCTTCACAATACTTAACTTCGTGCTCACCGAAGCTTATTTGATAGTCTCTTAAAAATACCGTCTCTTTGTTTAGCTTTTATTGCCTTGACTACCATCTCCGCCTGGAGTTCAGGTCAGTGGCTCACCTGATTGCTTGAATCTTTGTTTTATTTTTAGCAAGCCTGCTCCTCATGATTTATTTCGCTCTAATAACATGACAACTTTAAAAGTTTGCACAGACTACACTAAAGGCAGAAAGAAATGAACACAGATGTTATTCACTGCAGTTTTAAACAAAGTGACAGAAATTCCCAATCTGAGACTATGCTTCGAAAATTAATGATGATTTCCTGTTGGAGTTGAAGTCAGGTTGCCTTGCAAGCCTAACTTCACTGTCTGTTTTTGAAAATGTACTTACTGGTTGCATTTGCTGCATTAGGGGTTTGGCTGCACTCTGAGCCTTTGTTTGTTCATAAAGGGCAAATACAGAACAGGTGTGTGTTAGTGACACTCGAGTTCTGGAAGGCTAAATGAGGAGTTGCATTTCCATGGGAAAGGGATTAAGCAAAGATCATAGTCTCCAGCCTCTTTGTGTTTTTCCACTCAACCAGCAATTTCATTTATTTAGCATCATTTGCAAACAAGAAGCAATGAACCTGCCCAGGAAAAAAATAGGTGTAGAAAATACACTTATAGAGCAGTCTCATGGCAATTTATTAGAAATGAAATTTAAAATTTAGCATAGAATCTGCTGGAAGGTAAGGCAGGATCAAGTACGGTTCAAACGTGTGCCAAAAGAAACTTCTCAGTCCAAAAGTTCATTTGAAAAGGTTTAGTGAAAATTCAAGAAAACAATTCACACAAGAATAGACATGAGTTGTTACACATGTAGAATAACAGGCATAAAAAGGAAAAGCGTTTTTTGTTAAACCTCAATTGTTTCTATACTTAAGGATGAGTTATTTCCCTTGTTTTACTTCACATTCAGTATATTCTAAAGGTACGGCTATGCATATACAACTGTGTATGTTAAGGCACGGTTTGAAGTGGCAAGGCAGGTCACTAACTGAGACTAATCTATAGTCAGAGAGACAAGAAATAAAATATAAAGTACCAGTTCAATTCAGCTTGTGGGGGTTATTAGAACATCCTATAGACTATGCAATAATATATAGGCTGGCATTTAATAAAACATAAATAACTAGCGGGCGGCATGGTGGCGCAGTGGGTAGCACTGCTGCCTCGCAGTTAGGAGACCTGGGTTCACTTCCTGAGTCCTCCCTGCGTGGAGTTTGCATGTTCTCCCCGTGTCTGTGTGGGTTTCCTCCGGGTGCTCCGGTTTCCTACCACGGTCCAAAGACATGCAGGATAGGTGCATTGGCGATTCTAAATTGTCCCTAGTGTGTGCTTGGTGTGTGGGTGTGTGTGTGCCCTGCAGTGGGCTGGCGTCCTGCCCGGGGCTTGTGCCCTGTGTTGGCTGGGATTGGCTCCAGCAGACCCCCGTGACCCTGTAGTTAGGATATAGCGGGTTGGATAATGGATGGATGGATGGAAAGTACTGGAGTACTGAAAAGGAAAACCTGTTGCATGTATTACACTTATATATTTTAGCAGAAAGTGAAAGACATGTGAAGAAAGTTGAAGAGAAAGATCAGGAAGAGTTTAGCAGGGACAAGGGCACAACAAAGATTACAAATTTACATACAAGAAATTTAGAGGACTGGAGCTGGCAGTAGGTGACATTCATGCACAGACTGATCAATAGTTGTAAGCCCACTCAGTGAACTTGATGTCCCAGATATTAGTGTCCACCTTTCCATGTATATATTATTATTATTATTGTGTATATATATTCTTATATAATCAAAATCAGTTACTGTAAGTGAGGCAGACTACATTTTAGAAGAAAAAACAGTAATAGGACTCTTGACAAATGTTCTGCAATCAGACAACAAATCCATGGGGCTGGATGATACTCAAAGTGACAACAAATAAAAAAAATAAAAACATGAAAAGAAATGGTCCAAGGAATCTCTTTTTAGGCAACGTAGAAATGCATTGTGAGTGTGTGGCTCGATCTTTTAAAGATTGCCACCATGTACATGTAGAACCCTATGATATCACGGAAATGCATGCAGGTAGCTTGTTAGAATTGTTACAATTTGCCTAAAAGAATCCTCCAAAGTATCACTAGCAATTTGATTACCTTTAAATCTTGGAATAAAAGGAAAGGGGGTCAGAAAGAGAGTTGAGGTCCAGTTTTGGAAAACCACTGTTTTAACATAGGCAGCTCACTGCACCTTAAACAAAACAGACGAGTAATCTCTCAGGACTAAGACATTGAAAATGAGCTACTGCTAAATCTTCCTTCTGTAGATGAGGTTCCATTCTTTTCTGAAGCTGGTTACAAAATGAACACCAACTTCTGGTATCCATCTTCATTATACGAGGGAGAGTCAAGCTAAAGTTAGAAAATGGGACAAAACTGATCATGTCATTTCTCAATGTAGTCTCCACCCTTCTCAATGCACTTGCGCCACCTGCCTGGTGGTGAGGACAACACAAAATCTTTTATTTTGCTGGAATCCAGGCACTTCCAGTTCAACACCTGTGTCATGAAACTGCCAGTGTGTGAAGACTTCCTGTGTTTATAAATTCTGATTATGCGTGTCATTGGAGGACGGAAACTGAGAACAACTGGCAAAGAAGAGTCCCAAAACCCATTTTCCCTGTGTCTGTCAGAAGTCGATTTGTTATAATGCTTAATTTGATTCAGTTGTATTTTATTTGTAGAATACATCTGCAATTCGAGAAGGAGGCTATGTTGAAATCTTGTTTTCTTTGTAAATCACATTGTGGGAGAGGATGGGCCTTAGGTGCTAACTATTTATTTTTACATCCTAAATGGTTTTCAGTTTCAAATCAGCTAAATATTTACATTTATTGACATCTGTAGCAGGGATCCAGCACCAATTCTGTTAGCACTAATAATAATAATATACTGTGCATAAGGCAGGAAACAGCCCAAGACAGGGTCCGCACTCACACTCTCACTAACACAGAATTAATTTGGAAATGCCAGTCAAGCTAATGTACACATTTCTGGGCATGTAGAAGGAAAAACCAGATAACTTGGGAAAAAACCCACAGAGACATGGCAAGACTATTCATATTTAGAAACAGTTTGGAAGCACTGGGCACTCGGTAACATCCAATAACAGGAATCCTATTATTGGCCTTATTGTTAATTTGACCCTAATATCTGGTATAGTTCCTGATTCTCTCAAAATTGCGGTTACTTCTCCATTACTTCAAAAAACTAATTTACATGTTTCAGAATTTGCATTTACTATGCTATTTCTCATCTTCCATTCCACTCTAAGGTTTCTGAGAGATGTGTCGCAAAGCAATTGCAGTATCATTTGTCAACTAATGATCTCTGTAAGCAATTGCGGTCTGGTTTTAGAGAGGCACACAGCACTCAGACTACATTGGTTCAACTATTAAATGATCTGTTACTAAACTGAGACTCCGGATCTTGTTTTGTTTTCCTATTGCTGCATCTTCCAGAATCTTTTGACACAGTTGATCATCAGGTTTTATCACATCATTTACATCTTTTAGCAGGTAATGTGTTGAAATGTTTGCTACCTATCTGCCAGTCCATGGCCTGTTTATTGCTGTAATCTGTTGCCATTCCTTAAAGCCCGGGTGCTGTTTTATTTCTTATATATTTGCTCCACCTAGATAATGTTAAATGTAAATTAGGTTTAAAATTTCACACTTATCTTATGACTTTCAGCTCTTTGCAACTGCAAATGATGACCCTTATTATTATGATATTCCCAAGATGCTGTAATGGAAGTGAGGCTTGGAGGAGTTTAAATGTTTGGAGGAGTTGACATTTAAATGTGAATAAAACTGAGGAGTTGTGTGTAGGATCTTGGAAACATGTCAGAGCCCCATTTGTAAATTGTTGGACTCGAGGAAATAACAAAATTAGATACACACACTAAAGAATAGTACAATGAAGAATGATTACCGTAAACAGTCCACAATAATAATAATTCAGAATTCAGCAGCATTCCTAAAACAGAAGTGAAAATGTTTACAGCTCTAGGAATAAAAGATTTCTTAAATCTCCTGCTCTTTACCCTCAGGAACCAAAATCTGCAGCTTGATGGCAGCAGCTGAAATTTTCAAAAAGACTACTGTCAGTGAGAATTCAATTGGCCTTGTTTCTAACCTGCTTGTGATTCTGCTCAGTGATGGTGTTCTGCTGCAAACAATTAATTTTACTGCTAATTATGAATGTGGTTAGGATAATAGTTTATATTCTTAATGCCAAGGTTACCAAACCACCATATAAAAGCAAATGTAACAATAGCTTCAATAAAAGACTTTAAAAAAGTGTTGTTATAGTTTTGTCCACTTTCAAACAATTGAATTACCTAATACAGAAAAGTCATACCTTTCTTCTGCATTAAGATCAAAGTTTAACCTGTTATCAATGATTGTCCCCGGTAGTGATGAGCAAGCCCTGTGTTCGCTTTGCTATGTGTTCAGCAAAATCATGGAAATGTTCAGGAAATTTGCCAAACTCCATGAAGTCCATGGGGAAGATCGAACTGAACAAGTTTTAAGTGACTTATAATAATGCAATGGTGTTTTAGTTGTTCCCAAGGGTTATGGAATCATCTTTGCGCTATGCTGGCCTGATTTTTGTGGCCAAATATATACTGCTTAAAGAAATTAAAGAAACACTTTTTAATCAGAGTATAGCATCAAGTCAGTGAAACTTCTGGGCTATTGATCTGATCAGTTAAGTAGCAGAGGGGGTTGTTAATCAGTTTCAGCTGCTTTGGTCTTAATGAAATTAGCAACACGTACACAAAAGGGGCAACAATGAGACGATCCCCAAAACAGGAATGGTTTTACAGGTAGAGGCCACTGACATTTTTCCCTCCTCATCTTTTCTGACTGTTTTTTCATTAGTTTTGTATTTGGCTACAGTCAATGTCACTACTGGTAGCATGAGGCAATACCTGGACCCTATAGAGGTTACACAGGTAGTCCAACTTCTCCAGGATGGCACATCAGTATTTACCATTTCCAGAAGGTTTGCTGTGTCTCCCAGCACAGTCTCAAGGGCATGAAGGAGATTCCAGGAGACATGCAGTTACTGTAGGAGAGCTGTACAGGGCCGTAGAAGGTTCTTAACCCATCAGCAGGACTGGTATCTTCTCCTTTGGGCAAGGAGGAACAGGATGAGCACTGCCAGAGCCCTAAAAAATGACCTCCAGCAGGCCACTAGCGTGAATGTCTCTGACCAAACAATCAGAAACAGATTTCATTGGGGTGGCCTGAGGGCCCGGCATCCTCTAGTGGGCCCTGTGCTCAGTGCCTGGCACCGTGGAGCCCGACTGGCATTTGCCATAAAATACCACAATTGGCAGGTCCATCACTGGCATGAATACAAGCACGTGGGGGCTATACAAACTACTGAGTACGATTTTGAGTTGCTGCAATGACATTTCAGCAAAATGGACTAGCCTGCCGCATCATTTATTCACTTTGATATTCGGGGTGTCGTTGAATTCAGTCCTTTGTAGGTTGATAATTTTTATTTCCATCAGATGATGTAGCATCCTTTCGTTCCCAACACATCATCCAGTCCATGTTAGTAAAGATATCCAGCAGGATTTTTTTTTTCCCATTGAGATCTGATGTGTATATATATAATTCACAGAGTTCCAATCTCGGAGCACACATTAGGTGTGGAAAGAAGCCGCGACATGAGACTGACATGTTCCATTATTTGAAATCACAGCTCCAGATGCAGCTGAAACCTCTGTTTTGTTTTTGATCTTGTGCTGATGCTTTGCCCTTTTTTCTTCCATGAATAAGATAGACAGACCTTGTAAATAGTAGTTGTTTGTTTTTATTATTATTAGTGTTATCATTTTACAGTGTCACATGTGTTTTTGTTCTCATGGACTTGAAGGGTAGGGCTCCTTTAGGGATTGTTTTTGATTGGAGTTCCAGGACATGGCTAATTATACTTGCAAATCAGCCATGTGGTGCTACACTGCCAGCAAACGAGAATCAGTGTTATATATTCAGTGACAGTACTCATAATGTTCTAATTATGGTCAGCTAATGTATCTCTCTAAAGAAAATACTGTAAGTTTTGTAATGCAGCAGCAAAGAGATAGAGAAAAAAAAAAATTATCCTTGACGAGCGTGACCTACACTGCTTTCCTACTAGAACAAGGTCACCAACAGAAGCAATTATTAAGTTAAACAAGAAATGTTATTACAGCCTAAATAAGAAAATGCACAAAACAAACAAACCCCCACTATACATAATACCCTGCAAAATAAACCACTATTACACAAATAACAATTGTAAGAAAAGAATCAATAAAAACAAAAGTCTTTTAAATATCTACAGTTATTAATGATCCTTTACAGTCTGAGCCATATCTCAAATCCTGGGAAACTCCTATCACACATTGTCCTTTACACTGGCCCATCAGGTCCTCTCCCAAATTCACTACACACAGAAGAAAAAGTTCCTGAAATAAACCCAGGTTCACCTAACTTTCTCCAGTGGGTAGTGTAGCTTTCCCTCTTTTAAGTCTGACTTCTCTTTCCGACCTGGCACTCTCTTCTCTTCTTCTCCTCCTTTTTCATTCTGCAGTTTTTTAAGTACTGTATGGTTGGCTCCTCCCCTTACAGTTCATTTGGCCCTCTGAGCCAGGTGCTCCCTTCCGTATCGACCATTGGCTGGCATTACAAATTCTACACTATTAACAGAAATAGGGAAAGGTACAAACTGCCAGTGATACTCCACACATACATACTGTACAACAACCGTTACAGAGTCCTCACCCCCAAACTCCCCTTTGGTTCAAAGTAGGGTTTCATGTTGGTCACTGGTTATGTATTTGTTTTCATGTTACTGTCCATTTGCCATTGAACCCGGTAACTAACAGGCCCTAGTTGTTCAATCACTCTTGCTGTACCAACCCATTTTGGTGCTAGCTTTCAAGTAAATTTGGCTGATGCTTTTGAGAGGTAGTGTGTCCTCTGCCAAACCCAGTCCCTTTCAGAATATCTGACATGGGCTTGTTGGGCCGTGGGATGCACTAACCTCTCTCTAACAAGATCCTTTAATTTAAACAAAGAGAGCATTAATTGTTAAAGATCCTGGTTTCTTTGAGTTCCTTAAATATCTGGCTGGATCAGGTAAGATTGGTACAAAGTAGTTCTGCCAAGAATTTTTGCAAGATATGTTGCCCCTTTTGCAAGCCCCTCTTCCTGTGAATCACCCTAGCTGTAGCTTAGACCTGTCTGTGCTTGCCTCCATTGTCTTCCTGCTCGCATTGCTTTGGTGCTTATCATAGAAAATGCAGTGTAATTTCTCCCAGATCCTCGAGAAAACTGGAATGATTTATACTACTGAGCACAGCTGGCTGCTTTGGACTCCCTGCTTAGACAAGCAATGATAGTCAAACTGTCACTTAAAAGCCTGTGCTCCACGTTTGGACCTTGAGTGTAACATTGAAGTCAGTACTGAAGGACTGTTGAATAACATATATTTTATTCATCATTGTCCTGATTCTTATTTTGTGGAATATATACTGTGGAATAAGTTTTAGTGTTAGTATACAGAGCACTGTTAAATTTTTACTTTTATACCTGACCAAAATGCATCATGTACAGCTCTCAGTATTAAATATGTAGATGTTAATATATTGTGATGGGTTTCATCACTGAGACATATATTAACTATTCATAGCTTTATTTTATTTTGGTAAGTAGTTATGGGGCACATACCTTTGGAGAGTTATGAGGTGGTGCGAAAGAACGCTCCAGTAAAAAATGGATATATGGCTTTACAGGTACGCACTTTGGTTTGAGGCACGACAAGTCACATGGTTCTTGGAGTTCTACAGGGCCCATTCACTCCTCTGAGCAGGAAAAGCCGACAGCCCAACACTAGTCTGCTGCTGCAGAATAAAGGAAATAGATCAGTTTGCAGGCAAAAAGAAAGAATTATATGCAAGTTGCAAGGAAGCCATTAGAAATTAAACTAAAGGTGGTGTAAGTAAAGTTCACTTATGGAGAAGAGTGTTGAAGTTGCCTTTCCTACACCTGCAGGCATTTACATATGCAAGTTTGAATTCATTAACGTATAAAGTTCCTACCTTAATGGAGTGTGGAGGGGAGCCATCATCATAACGTGCTTTCCAATCGTAAAGGACAGGACAGGCTTCAGTGGAGAACTGTGGAGAAAATGACACTGCGGACTATTGAGGCCATCTTTTGTCTCTTTTTTTTGCTTTATGTCTTATGACCTTTTGATTGCTGGCAAAATGAATTGCAATGCTCGTAGTTTAACACTAGAATAACCAGAGCCTATGAAAATACTCGTAGATCCGTCCCACCTTAAAACACTTCGCACCTCTCCGTCAGCGTCTTTTGTCCTTTAAATGTATTAATAAGCAGCAAGCAGTCTTCTCAGCACAGTTTTCTCAGGTCAAGTCTGTTTACCTGCGTGTCACTTGCTTGGAGTTGTACAGAGTGAGAAGTCAAGCAAAATGACACCTTTTACAAATACTATATTGCTATTTGGAACACTTGCATTTCATGTGTGTTCCGTGTCTACAACGATCGATGCACAGTAAACACATTGTTAAAACAGAAACGTTTTTCATGTTTTAGGAATAATTGACAAAATGTAAACATGAAGTGTATAATGTGTGATGCCTAAATTACAAAGCGGTGGTAGTTTTTGGGGTTTGGTTTGGTGAATTGTCTGAAAGTGTGTGTCATGGTACTTGAACTGTTCTGATAGTTGATGAATGACTGATTTTGAACTTTGGTATTTATGGAAATGAAAGGAGAAATGTTTTGCACCTTACTGTATTTTTATCTATGTTTTTTACTTCTATCCTGGTTTATCTCTGTCAAGAACTACTAAATGCACAGACAGAGTTTGTGAAACAAACATATGTTATGTATTAAATATTTGCTTGCTTTACGGTGGTCAAATGAACAAAAAATCATTTTATCTTGATGATATACAGTATCAAACCTACTAACTAACTAACACTGGATTTGATGTCAGTAAGTTACAAAGCACACTCACTCTGCATTTTCTCAGTTTATAGTAAATATATGGCCAGTGAAGTTTGCATGCACTTGTTTTGAATGTAGGTGTTAATTTGGAGCAACTAGGAAAAACACAGACACCGGACAAATTTGCAAACTCAATACAGACAATTACAAGATTGAGGATTGACAACAGGACAGAAATTAGATAGTAGCACTATCCAGTACTCTGGCGCACCTTGCATCAATACTTTAAATAGTAAATGACTCAGTGTAACAGCTTCAGGATGCTATGATTCACACCATCTGAAAATAGTGATTTGTTTAGTTTATCACGGGGACTCCAGGAATACACCCAACCTGGTCTCAGAAGGCACACACTCACACACAGATACATGTATAAAGAGTCTCAAATGAAATAAAAATTATACTAAACAAATAAAGGTGAGAAAAAAACAAATTATTAAACAACTAATTGTGAAAATTAATTGATATGCCAAGTAAATGGTTTTGTGAATATTATGAAAGTTTTTTCCTACCATGCTCCTGTTTTTGTATGAAGATCTGCAGAACGTGGGAGCGCTCCCTAAGCACAGACGTTTACCAACCCAGATGAAATCACACAATCAAGCAGGCACAGAACATGCACATAAATCCAGAACAAACTGGAATCCAATGGGTATTGCAGAGGTGGGGTGAAGAAGAATGATCGACTTTTTTTTGCTGGCTTCTTCTGGTATGGCTTTAAAGTTCATCCAATGCCTTATTTCCCCGAGCAACCACAGTGACAATACCTGAAGCCGACAAATGGTTAATTACTACTAGGTCTGCTGAGGTTTGTAGTTAGTTTAATTGGTGCTGTCCTTGTTGGTTTGAAGATCAAAAACCTATTATGTTTCAGCAAATTATTTGAAAACTCTGTCATTTTTAAGTGTATGTGAAATCATTCAGGCAGATCTTTGAGAGCATGTCAATGGCCCAGTGTTCTGCCTTGTGCTTAAATACTATACATTTTGATTTATGTATTTTCTCTACTGGAATGGTTGCCATTTTCCCTTTTTGTTATCCCATACTTTGACAACTTTTTTTGAATATAAGTTCAGCATTTTTCAAGTCAAAGTTCTAGTGGTAACTCTCTTCTGTTTTACGTAGTCCCTAGATGTTAGAATTCTCTGACTTTTACATTGATATTTACCCTTTTGTTAGAGTGTCTGGTTCTAATTATCTCTCTTGTTCAGATATTTGGCTTATTTTTGACCGTGACTTTCAGCTCCGATGTTATCTCCTGTTTGTTTTATTTGCTCACAGTATCCTTGGGCACTTTAATAGTTTCCTTAACACATACATAAAAACAAAAGAGTCAATACCTTCAGAACCTATCAAGATTGAAACCTTCCATGATTCTGAGATACTTTTTGTAATAACAAAAGGCATAGATATTATCATAGATTCTTGGCACAATTGTTTCCTTAAGTAATGATATGTTTCTGTTATCAATGAGTGTTATGAGTGGAGTTCTCATATAATAAGATGTATATAGCACAAAACCACACACATGTCTAAAATTGTTTAGTGAAATATTGCCTTTTCATGTTTCCATTGTTATAGATATGTAAGGTATAAAATGACAGGTTATTTAGTCTAAATCCACAGAAAAAGTTTAGCTTAGCAGCTTAAATGAAATATATATATATATACAAGCGCAGAGAGATGTGGATTCTGTGTCTTTCAGGGCCACAACAATGATAGGTTTATAGGCAATTGTAAATATTTCCTGTTTAATTTCCTTTATTTTTGTTTTAGCTTCATGTATTCTTCTTACACTGTTAACAGTAAACTGTTCTGCAAAAACTTCTTTGTCCCGCTGTGTCTTCCTTTGTGAACCTGTTATGAGGAGGTCACTGCAATATATAAAATGTCAAAATGTCTGGTGTTTCACATTAACATGAGGGCTAGACTGTCCAATGAAAAAAGGCAACAAGATGCTCAAAAAAAAGGAACGTAAGAGCTAAACGGGCATTTCGCTGTGTTAGTTAATATAAAATTGTTGAAAAAACCACTTGAAAGTACCAAAGATATCCTATAACTTTAAAGATATATATTTTTATAGATTAATAAATAAAGATATTGATTTTATTAAGGTTTATGTCATTTTACATGTGGTAAATTGTCATTTTATAAATAAAATTTTTGATTACTTTGTAATACCGACCCTTATTTTAATTAAAGCACATATTATTAGACAGTTTAAGCTCTTTTTTTATTTTTTCCACAATCATGCAGGGTAAATTTAAATGGGGACACAGTTAGTAGTGGTAATACCTCAACACAACCTTACTGCACTGTGTGCTATCTTACAAGCTCTGAAATCACAGACTGGGGAGAGAAGCTGTAAATCCCTATCCTAGCTCTGCCAAATCATTTTCAGGATCTCATTTGTATTTTATCCTTAATTCAACTTTTTTTCATTTTATTTTCCTTTAATTGTTCCACTGTGCCATGTTTTAGTGATTAGTTTACTCTATAATTGCATTAAAAACCCTATTCCTTTATTTGCCTCAGGTGCTGCAGCAATTATGAATGCAGTCAGCTGAGGGAGGTACTGTAAGGGCTAATCCTGGCCATACTCCTTTGTTGTGGCATTTTATCTTCTGGCCCTTTTGTCTCCCTAGTTGAGGTTGTTATCTATTGGAGCTCTTAGTTCTCAATTGATGGTTATGGGTTTGTTCTCTGGTTATGATTCTGGTTCAGAGTTTTATATTTTTGATTATTCAAGAAGTATCCGTTTTTGTGTCTTTTGTATAGTTTGCTGAAGAGCTTGGATTTAGTGTTTACATATTAATTAAACACAATTTTTTGAGTCATGTTTTCTTTTCTTTTTGTTGCTCGACCTTGTTTAATATTAATTTGTTTCTTATTTATGAGATTACTGTTAAACCTTTACCATTTTCTTTTCTGCTTGTGTGAGTTTCAGGAACAGTTTTTATTAGGTTGTGCTCTTCCTTTTAAAGCAGTTCATTAAAAGATTCACTGTACCACGTCAGATAATCTGATGACCTGACAAGGAGAAGAGACAAGCTTCTCTTACACCAAGAAAAGATATCTGGGATTACGGAATGTGCCATAATGGCTCCTATGTCACTTCTTTATCTAATATAGGAAAATAAATGTCATGACCTTTTTGATCTTGCCATACAGTTGATTATGACAGAAATGGAAATCTCAGATCAGATATTCTTAAGGGCAACCTGAATGAAAATATTCAGACACGGCAAAAGTCAAAAGACTAGAAGCAGAGTCTGATACAAAGTTTATGGGAAAACACTTAAGTGAAGAAATGGTTGAAGCCAGAATTTACTCCTTTTCATTTTTTTGAATGGATTTCCCTTTATTTTTTATAAAATAATTTTGCCCTTTAATGAAAAGCTCAACTTGCCACATCATCTCATGGCACTACAGCGATCAGCCTGGCACACAAAATCTCCTGTTTTGCACAGCCCTACATATGAAAGGTGGTCCTCTGCTTGCAATGGTATTCAAACTGTGAGTAATATGTTTGATGAATGAAGCCTTTTGAAGTTTCCGATTTCTAAAATCTTCCTTTTCTATTCCTCTTCATCCTTTTTCTTTTACCTAGAACCTAGATCTGTTTTTATAGCCAGTAGAGTTCTATCATCTTCTGTTTGTTCTTCCCACCTTCTATATAAATTCTTGCTTATACTATCCTCTAGCCAGAAACCTGTATCAGTCTTATACACAATACTTTGTAGGTCATTGTCAATTTCATCATCATGGCATTAGGATCTTTTCTTCACCCTTTCAGTTTTATGGAATTATTTTTTAAAAATGTCTCCTTGGTATCATTAAAACATTAGAAAATTGCGATGAGAACAGGCCATTCAGGCCAACAAGCTTCTCCATCCAGTTCATCAATTTGAGATATGAAGGTCCCTAAAATTCTTCTTTCCATCATACTACTTGGTAGTTAATTCCATTTGTTAATGACCCTGAGTTCTTGTTGGAGAAAAAGTATGGTAAAGTAACAACTGGGATCTACTGTACTAATTCCTTCCATAATTTTAAACTCTTCAATTATGTCATCTCTTAATTTTCATTTGCTTAAAATGAAAAGCTTCCTTCAGTCTCTTCTCATAGGTCATACCTCTTATTACCTAAATCATCCTAGTTGCTCTTCTTTGGACTTTCTCTTTTTTATAAATTGAAAACCAATACTGAACATATTACTCCAGGTGATGCCTCACTAGTGTGTTATATACAGTAACTTAAGAATAACCTCCTTTCACTTGTATTCCACCCCTTGTGATATTTAACCTAACATCCTATTAGCTTCCTTGTTCACATTTGCACACTGTCTGGATGTAGATAATGATGAGTCCAGTAGAACTCCCAGATCCTTCT
This sequence comes from Polypterus bichir lapradei, assembly GCA_026402145.1. Taxonomy (NCBI): domain Eukaryota; kingdom Metazoa; phylum Chordata; class Cladistia; order Polypteriformes; family Polypteridae; genus Polypterus; species Polypterus bichir. The sequence goes on from JANRMT010062807.1 coordinate 43,760,021, forward strand.
CATGAGGTGTTCTTTCAAACTTTAAACCTCAGATTTTGTATTTCAATGTAACATTTTTATCCCCAACATGTAATACCACAACTTTCCTTACATTACACTTCATCTACCCATGCCGAATGCTGTTCAAGTCTCTTTGTAACAATGTAGATTATTTTGTGTTTGATCTGCCCTTTCACTTGGTTTGGTATCATCTGCAAACTTTAGCAGCATATTGATTATATTCCTGTCCAGATCATTTGTATATATTAAAAAGAGCAGCGGCTCCAGCACTGATCCCTGAGGGACACCACTTTAAACATCACCTAATCCTGAGAATGTTCCTCTGACCATAACCATTTGTTTCTTGTGTTTGAGTCAATTTTATACCCATAAACAGACCGCATCCTGAATTTCCACATATTTTAATAGGTATAAATCCAAATTACAGACAAAGTCAATATAACTTTCATTACTATTTATGTTCCACCACACATAAACAATATCCCTGGTGGTTGCCTTCTCTGTTTCTTGAACACATCAGACATCTTTATGTATATGCTTTGGGACTTCCCTCCTGTGTTCAGTTTTAAGTCTGGTGTGTGTGATTTTCTTACATCTATTCTTGCTGTTAACATTGCATTGCTTCACCACATTTTTTACTTCTAGACCTTTCTTTTCTTCGTTTATCTATTATCCAGCAGAGGGGATTTGCTTTCAGACAATTGCAGGAAAAGTCACCCTTGCCTCCCGTTGGAAACCATTTGATTCCCTTTCCCTTTCCATCTGGAAACTTTTTATTTAATTTTGAACCCTTTTGGAACTCTTAGTGGTGAAGATTAATGAGTCAACTGGCTCACTAATAAATGGTGACATAATACTGTTAGTCCTTGTACAGGGACATCTTAGCTTTTCTTCTTCTTAATGTAGTTGATTCTGTGCTTTTCTTTTGCTTGCCTGTCTGCACAGGCTTCATTACTTCCTTTGTTGTTGTTTTCACTTTGCATGTGACATAGTTGGTTTGTGTGAAGTTGCGGTGAGGGTGGCTGGGCACCAACCAGACAGTTATCATTTTTAATAATTGTTTAAGTGATTTATGTTTCTCCTTAAAATATTGGCTCTTGTATTTCAATAAAAATTGATAAAAGTTTATTATCATGTGTGCATACAATAAAAGTTTTACTTGCATGTCTCTTCAAATTGGCAATAATACAATACTGCACATATGCATATATGCACAAAAACTGTACAGAGAATGCAATATATGCAATATATGCATGTGCATATATATATATATTGCCCTGCGGTGAGCTGGCGCCCTGCCCGGGGTTTCTTTCCTGCCTTGCGCCCTGTGTTGGCTGGAATTGGCTCCAGCAGACCCCCGTGACCCTGTAGTTAGGATATAGCAGGTTGGACAATGGATGGATGGATATATATATATATATATATATATATATATATATATATATATATATATATATATAAAATAAACATCTGCGCGTGTGAGTGTGTGTGTCTGTCTGGCCCAGAAATGAGAGGTGAAGTCGGGGTAAGGGCTCCACCTCCGAGGAAAAAGAAAACTAAACATCTATGCGTGGAAGTGTGTATGTCAGCATGAAGCTCAGAGAACCGGAAAGGCGGCCCCAAGTTGATGAGTCGGAACAAGAAAGCAACTCTGTTGCCAAAGTAAAACGGCCAAGAAAAGAGAGAATCTTTTACGCAAGCAAGATGAGCACATCGGCAAAACGGTATCCCTTTTACTTTTCCCCCCACCGCTAATAAACAAGCGAGGTGAGCACGTCAGCACAACAAAACCTAGAAGAGAGATGCCCAGAGTAGGTCCTTTCAATTACCTGACATCTCTACATTTCAAATTTCTTTCTGATGATTTCAAAAGTTTCTAGGACCCCGGGCTTTTTACAGCATGGGCTTGCACAATTAGTATATAATATATCTCACACATGCGCATCAGAAGAACACCTTCCTAGCCCATCACAGGTACGCAATACCCCATTGGGGCAAGCGGATAGAAGACACCCCTAGGTAAAAGTTCAATGCTTCATGATTTCGTCATCTCATTTGGACCCAAACCTGGTGTAAGGATGGACCATCATATGATTAGATGTGGTAATGTGCCTACCCAGGCATTGCCAAAGAAAAAATAACTTTTCAATTTTTCTGCATTTGCAATGAAATTAGAGCAGAAAATAAAACAATGGCATTTGACTTTCTTGTTCAACAGACGAGAAAGCAAGACAAAGCTTTCACTAGAGTTTTAGCACTGCTTCAGTGGTGCAACATGACGGGCATTGGCTTTCCAGTTACTTGCTAGTGACTCATGGCCAGCCAGCTGCACCAGCTGCTGCAGTGTGAAGAAAGGTGTGAACCCTTTAGTTTAGTTTACTGCGAAAAGTAAAACGGATCCTGAAGGTTAATCTAAGAATAGGTTTAGAAAGAAGGGTATTAACTTACCTTCTGTATGGAGTCAGAAAGTTTTCAAGCTCTGTTTTCGTGCATGAGTGCATCTATGTGCCCGCAAGGCTGCTTGTATTTCAATAGAGGCCTTGTAGAGGCGAATGTGCCATAATGTGTGAACATGCCTGCATCACCTGTGATTGGTTCAAAGGTGATGCAGAGCATCAGGATTGATTGGCAAAACAGCATCAAGCATAAAAGCTCTTCTTGTCTGCTGGGGTCATCTTTTTGAATTGTTGTGGTGAGTGGTGTAGCTCAGCTTTAAAGTACATCAAGCACAGCGACTTTTTCCAAATTTTTCTATATATTTTCTTTTGTCTTTATATACAGAATGAATATCTATTAGTATAGTTTTGATGGAGATATTTATGTGAATTTGGTTTGCAGTGCATTGCATTTGCGGTCATTTTGTATATATGTTACGGCCAAAACCCGAAATCAGCCAAAGCAGGAAGTGTGCGGCCAAATCGGGAAATGGCCAATGTCGCTGTAAATTGACCAGCCAATGTCCGATCTTTTCCTCGATTTTGGGATTTGGCCAGCCAGTTTAGTTTGCGAAATGGCATGGGGAAGTCGTCCAAAGTTGGAAGAAAAATGGCATGAGCAGTGATTTGTTGCGCACTTAGTAGTGCAATTGCTTTGAGTGTAGTTGGCTGCTCTTGTTCAGAAAGCGGATGCCACTTGGTTATTTCACAATAATTAAGATTATGTATATAAGTAGGTTTCACATTTCTGTTATCATTTTAGCCCTAAAATAGTGACTTAACAAAAGGGACCTATTTTATTGATCTTAAGGTTAGTGTTTGGGCGAGGGGAAGGCCTTTTCAAGTAGCGTCCACTTTCTGAACAAGACCCGCCTTGAGCAGTTTCTTATATAGAATGGAAAACTCACTTCTGAATCTGCATCTGAAAGTTTTTAAGCATCTTTGCACCTTGAGCGGATAGTCTTACATCAGCACATCGGATTTTGGCCAGGGAGTTCTCGCCACTTCGTGAAATGGTCAGCCAAAGTAACATATACGCTGGTCATTTCTAGTAATTCGGACTTTGGCCACACCTCGCGACCAAAATGTGAAACGGCCAGCCAATTCGGGGACTGGCTGAACTTCGGGTTTTGGCCGTAACATATACACTGATTTTTCTCTTTGTAAATATTTTTGGTGGATCTTGCTATTAGAAGAACTGTGTTCTTGTGTAGATAGATAGATAGATAGATAGATAGATAGATAGATAGATACTTTATTAATCCCAAGGGGAAATTCACATAATCCAGCAGCAGTATACTGATACAAAGAAACAATATTAAATTAAATAGTAATAAAAATGGAAAAAAAAAAAAAAGTTAGCATTTACTCCCCCGGGTGGAATTGAAGAGTCGCATAGTGTGGGGGAGGAACGATCTCCTCACTCTGTCAGTGGAGCAGGACAGTGACAAAAGTCTGTCACTGAAGCTACTCCTCTGCCTGGAGATGACACTGTTCAGTGGATGCAGTGGATTATTCATGATTGACAGGAGTTTGCTTAATGCCCGTCGCTCTGCCACAGATGTTAAACTGTCCAGCTTTACTCCTACAATAGAGCCTGCCTTCTTAACAAGTTTGTCCAGGCGTGAGGCGTCTTTCATCTTTATGCTGCCACCCCAGCACACCACCGCGTAGAAGAGGGCACTCGCCACAACCGTCTGGTAGAACATCTGCAGCATCTTACTGCAGATGTTGAAGGATGCCAACCTTCTCAGAAAGTATAGTCTGCTCTGACCTTTCTTACATAGAGCATCAGTATTGGCAGTCCAGTCCAATTCGTCATCGAGCTGCACTCCCAGATATTTATAGGTCTGCACCCTCTGCACACAGTCACTTCTGATGATCACAGGGTCCATGAGGGGCCTGGGCCTCCTAAAATCCACCACCAGCTCCTTGGTTTTGCTGGTGTTAAGATGTAAGTGGTTTGAGTCGCACCATTTAACAAAGTCTTTGATTAGCTTCCTGTACTCCTCCTCTTATCTTCCTGTCTTCATTTTTATTGAGGAAGACCCCCAATCTTTGTGCATTGTCATAAAATAAAGGATTCTCCACAACGCACAAAGATTTGGGGAATGTCCCCGTATAATATCCAGCAGACAAAGCAAAGAAATATATGAAAAAGTGATAGAAAACTCCAAAAAAAAATATATATATAGAGAGAGAGAGAAGAAATATGGCTGGTGGAAATGATGTGGCAGAAGATGATGTCGTAACGGGCAGATGGAAGTGATGTCATCATCGGGAGACCGGAAATGATGTCATAGTTGATGTGACGAAAGTGGCATCACACTTGGGAGCTGGAAAAGACGTCATCATCAGGAGTCGGATGTGGAAGTGTCATTGGGCAGCCAACTTGGGAATCCGGAAGTTTATGTGGTGAGTACATGGGAATATTTTTCTTCTTTTGGTCTGATAAAAGAGAGAGAGAGGTATTAGTACAATAAATTAACCCTTCATCTCGCGATGTTTTACTTACCTCAGGGCTTCTTGACTGCCTCCCAAGTGCATGTGTGTGTCAGTATATATATATTGTTCCGGTTTCTTTTTTTTAATTTGGTGACTTGCCATAGTCACTGTAAATTTTGCACAGTCTCACTATTTGTGTTTTTGAGACATTGCTTCTTTGTTTGTTGGGTGTCAGTTGCACCGTTGACTGTGTAAAAAGCTCACCTGACACTACACCTGGCACCTGTAAATAAAAACCCAGTTTTGTTTTGAAATTCAACCTTTCTGTGTCTGTGCTCCCTATCTAACATCTCTCATTCCTGATCCCAGTCGGTCCTGTTTTATTTCAGTTTTGTGCCCTCAATCACTGATTAGAGTTATAATTGTTTGAGAGTTAAAAGAGGCAACCCCATTGGTACCCCAACACTTTTGGGACTCACACTGCAATTATTCATCCATCTATAATATATATATATATATATATATATATATATATATATATATATATATATATAAAGTTTATTTAAAGAGACCCACTCATTTAAAAGTAAATGTTACTTTTTATGGCAGAATCAGTTCACATTATTAATACTGCAGCTTAAACTAGAAAGCAGTTCATGTTTAAAACAGGCCAATTTGTGCAAGTCTTGATAAAATATAAACACCATATAATGAAACTGATAAACATTTGAGGTGATTAAAGATTTTGGGCATACTACATTTGTGACATCTCTCTTTTATGTGGAAAATAGAGTTTACAAGTACTATAATCCAAAAATCAATTATGTTTATGGTGTGGCTGAGCGATTTGGAGCTGAGTATCTCCTGAGACACTATAATACATTTTAAAGTGGCTGAAAGAAAAAACAGGACTATACAATGACTGGTTTAATGGCCATTATCAGGGCTTAAACAATATACTAAAAATCAAAGCTTTAATGTTTTGTCTTACTTTCTATTATGTCTCTTGAATTCTTTATATTTAAGGCCAATGTTTAACTTCACTCTATACTTTCCAAATGATGTTTATTTTTTTTAAAGTCATAGGATAAGAATTGCATATATAAGAATGTTCAATAACAGAAAAATACTTATATAATTTATAAAATTGGTGTCCATCTGTGATACAAATAAACCAGTGCAAGTAGCAGGATCCTGTGTAGTTGTTTCACTGTTCTGGTCCAGTGAACAAAGAGATGCCGCATTTCTTTTCTTTGTTTTTTTCCCATTTTACTCAAAATTTTACTTGAAATAAATAAATAAACAAACAAACAGTCAAACAGAAAAGTAAATGCAAAGTGACAAATATGAGGCTCTTGTTGTTCATTTTTAGGCTTATCTAGAAAATGTAGACTATGTCTGCACCAACGTAATCATATGTGCTACAAACTTGAAAAGAGTATCATGAACAACATTAAAAGAGTGTCTTTTCAAACTAGAATGCTGTTTTATCAAAACACTATTGTTTTCAGTCCTGCTATTTTCCATGCATATCATTAATTTAAAATAATTCCAAGAAAAGTTTATACAGTACAATAATCCAAAGAAAAAAAGATCAAAAATGACCAAGGCTCTACCAACGCAAGACTGTATTCCTTGGGGTGCTGAGGAAACTCAAAAACAGCTTGTTAGAAAAGAAAAAAAATAAAATTCTTCAGGTTCAAATTAAAGGGACAATAAAAAAGTCACCGCTGAGCTAATGGACACCATACAAACACAATGTTGCATTCTGGGCTCTGAGTTGCACAAATAAAACTTAAAGCAGTTCTCTTCAAAGCATACGTACTTTTTTCCTGAAGTTATAGGAACAAACTTTCAGTAACAAGTACAATGGGAAGGCAAAGCAACTAAATCAGACTTTTATTTATTCTTACTTTTTTGGCTGATACTGACAAATCCATGGTGTCCTGAGATACAATTGGTCACATTTCTTTTATTTTTCCAAATGGAGCACAGGCAGGTGAATTGACTTGCTCATTCACACAGTGTCAATACTGGGATTTGCACCCATAAACATTACAGTTTGAAGTCCAACGCCTTAACCACTACACCACTCTGCCTTTCTACTTAACTCTCTTTCTATCTTCCTGAAAATAGTTTTACGGGGCCAGATGTGGTTCACATACGAGAATACACATCTGCGGGCAACTTGTTAAAACATGTCACATACTCGACAAAGAGCCATAGCAAGGTTTGGGGCAACCACCCATATATTATTTCCTGGCTGCAAAGTTGAATAAATTGATGTACTGAAGTGTACAGATCAGAGTGAGATAGATGAAAGGTGGTGGTTTTTAAAGGCCAGTATAGGAAGTTACGTCAAAGGGGTCGGAACCAGAATTGTCGTCATCAGGGCCAGGTGGAATTTCCCGTGAACGGTCTGCAGAAAAGTGAGAAAAAGAGTCAGTGCACTCTGCTACATCCCAGTCTGTTCGGAATTACTCTCATTTGATCCCTTTAGCTGCCTCCAATGCACACGTGTGTGACAGTGTGTAGTGAATAGCTGAGAAATCCTGCACTGTAAAGACTAACTTCACAACGCTTTCTAAAACACCCACCTCTGATTTCTCCAGTCCGTGTGTTTTAAATCACCTCCGGGGATTTACGAACTGAGCAAAAGATACTGAACGAGACACTGAGAGAAAATAAAATGCCTAAATTGCTGTTACCCATTCGTGAGCTCAGTAGCACCAGGTAGCTGATGCTTAATAAGTATTGGCACATTGTAATAAGCACTACAACGGTGGAAACAGACACACATAAACATGGGCCGCTGCTGCTACTGGGCTCCAGACATTTAAGAAGTGCCTCTATCAGCTATGATATCTTTCTGACATTTTAATTATTGCATCATGATATGACATGACAATAGCAAATACAGTTTAGATAAGCTCTGTAGTCTATGGATATACAATGTGTTAAAATGCTGTGATTATCGTATCATGACGTTTTGCATTTCCAGTTAGACAGTAATGCTAAATTTCTCTAGTTATCCATTTAGACATGTAGTGAGAAGGTGGATGCTATGCTTTTACTGGTGTTGTTAGGCAGATTTGTTTATTGGGGTGTTTTGTATAATGCAATTTCCATCTCCTTTGTTATCAGTGCTCTTAACGGCAGTCTTTTTGACGTTGTGTGACACGCCTTTACTTATATATTTTCATGAATATAGCTTTCAGTTCTTTCAAGCTTACATCGACTCTTCCACTGAACAACAGAGAACACACCCAACACTTGTGACAACACATCATTCACATTTAGCTACTGTATATTATTGCCATTGAAAGTATAATTTAATGCTACAAAAAGTATTTTCCCTTGCTATGCTATGTTTATTTTTAAAACATGCAATGTACTCTCTGCTCATGCATCATACATTCTAATACATATTTTTTAGCAGACTTTCCAACTGTAGATGGTTCCTTGTAAACTAAAACTTGCTGTGTGTCTGACCAGGTTGAAGAGTGCATCTCTGATGTTTGTAGTTTAAAATCACCGCCCCTACTTTGAGTGCGGCCTTCATGACGTGTTGGATTGGTTAAGAAGTGAGTGAGCCATCTAATTGTTCCTACCCAATTCTAAGCAAAATTAACTCATGGTCATCTCCAGATGATACTACAGTGGTGTGAAAAACTATTTGCCCCGTTCCTGATTTCTTATTCTTTTGCATGTTTGTCACACAAAATGTTTCTGATCATCAAACACATGTAACCATTAGTCAAATATAACACAAGTAAACACAAAATGCAGTTTTTAAATGATGGTTTTTATTATTTAGGGAGAAAAAAAATCCAAACCTACATGGCCCTGTGTGAAAAAGTAATTGCCCCCTTGTTAAAAAATAACCTAACTGTGGTGTATCACACCTGAGTTCAATTTCCGTAGCCACCCCCAGGCCTGATTACTGCCACACCTGTTTCAATCAAGAAATCACTTAAATAGGAGCTGCCTGACACAGAGAAGTAGACCAAAAGCACCTCAAAAGCTAGACATCATGCCAAGATCCAAAGAAATTCAGGAACAAATGAGAACAGAAGTAATTGAGATCTATCAGTCTGGTAAAGGTTATAAAGCCATTTCTAAAGCTTTGGGACTCCAGCGAACCACAGTGAGAGCCATTATCCACAAATGGCAAAAACATGGAACAGTGGTGAACCTTCCCAGGAGTGGCCGGCCGACCAAAATTACCCCAAGAGCGCAGAGACGACTCATCCGAGAGGTCACAAAAGACCCCAGGACAACGTCTAAAGAACTGCAGGCCTCACCTGCCTCAATTAAGGTCAGTGTTCACGACTCCACCATAAGAAAGAGACTGGGCAAAAACGGCCTGCATGGCAGATTTCCAAGACGCAAACCACTGTTAAGCAAAAAGAACATTAGGGCTCCTCTCAATTTTGCTAAGAAACATCTCAATGATTGCCAAGACTTTTGGGAAAATACCTTGTGGACTGATGAGACAAAAGTTGAACTTTTTGGAAGGCAAATGTCCCGTTACATCTGGCGTAAAAGGAACACAGCATTTCAGAAAAAGAACATCATACCAGCAGTAAAATATGGTGGTGGTAGTGTGATGGTCTGGGGTTGTTTTGCTGCTTCAGGACCTGGAAGGCTTGCTGTGATAGATGGAACCATGAATTCTACTGTCTACCAAAAAATCCTGAAGGAGAATGTCCGGCCATCTGTTCGTCAACTCAAGCTGACGTGATCTTGGGTGCTGCAACAGGACAATGACCCAAAACACACCAGCAAATCCACCTCTGAATGGCTGAAGAAAAACAAAATGAAGACTTTGGAGTGGCCTAGTCAAAGTCCTGACCTGAATCCAATTGAGATGCTATGGCATGACCTTAAAAAGGCGGTTCATGCTAGAAAACCCTCAAATAAAGCTGAATTACAACAATTCTGCAAAGATGAGTGGGCCAAAATTCCTCCAGAGCGCTGTAAAAGACTCATTGCAAGTTATCGCAAACGCTTGATTGCAGTTATTGCTGCTAAAGGTGGCCCAACCAGTTATTAGGTTCAGGGGGCAATTACTTTTTCACACAGGGCCATGTAGGTTTGGATTTTTTTTTCTCCC
>JANRMT010062807.1:43790053-43810413 GCA_026402145.1 Polypterus bichir lapradei
TATCTATCTATCTATCTATCTATCTATCTATCTATCTATCTATCTATCTATCTATCTATCTATCTATCTATCTAAATGTAAACATTTCAACATAAGAAGTAAAAATATTAGGCACGATTACATAATTGGGGTCTGAAATTTCAAAGTACATCATTATGACAATGAATTATGGGTCATACTAGACTTCTTAACTGTCCACAACCTAAAATAAGTGATTAAGAAGGCAAATAGATGCTGGTTACTTTACTAAGGACGTGTTATCTGGAATATTACATGCAGTTTTGGTGTCTTTACTATAAAAGAGTTATAGCCACAAGAGACAAATTATAGTGAAGAGCTACAGGTTATGAGATATGAGAAAAGCTTAAAGTAGTTGTATCTTTTCAGTTTGCACATACAGATACAGTATTAAGAGTGGACATTATAGAAATGTTCAGATTAATGAGTGAATTATATGTTGGATTCCAGCTTTTACTATAACATGAGTTTTTTTGTAATGTAAGCTGATTAAGGGTAAATTTTACACTAACCTGATGGACAATTGATGGAAGATAACCTACAGCACTGCCTTGAACAGTGATAGACTAGAATGCAGTGTTCCATAGATGCAGGAGGGGAGTATGTTAAAGGGGAAAGGAGTTGAAATGCACATTTTATTCATTAAAATTAAGTTTAAGCATCAGTCGTAATTTAATATTCCCATCTCATGTGTTAATAGGGTGACATAGAGAATCCATTGACTTTTTAAATTCTCCTTAGTGGTAATTCTGGCATTGAAATTTAATACTTGTAAATAATGGGTATCTTAATCACACTGCTTAATTTTATTGGTAACTATGCAAGACTTCATTAAGTCAATAAGGTGATGAACAGACTGAACAATCCTGTCAGTCATTCATCCACCCATCTATAAACGCACTTATTCATTTAGTCAAACAGATTAATTGAATTTTTAGGTTGCTAGGAGCAGAAGACCAAAAATAAGAAAGGCTGGGAAGACTCTTTCACATTATTGAAAGATCAAATTAATTGCTAGGATCCTTTCTAAGAGAAAATGAAGTAATTTATTAATGAGAAGTGAATATACAGTTGATTTAAAAAGTATTTAGACCCTTTCACTTTCTGTACAATTTATTGTGTTGTAGATTTCATTTTAAATGCATAAAAATTTGCCTTTTGTCCCACCAATCTACCCATGATGACAATGTAAAAACATGTTTTCAGAATGTTTTGCAAATTTATGACAAATCAAAAACTGAAATCACATATTTATTTAAGAATTCAATTAATTCAGTACTTTGTAGAAGTACCAAAGTATTCTTAATACTAGTGGGATATCTACTTTGTTGAAGCCCCTTTGGAAGCAATTACAGGTTTGAGTCTTCTTGAGTAAATCTCTACATGCTTTGCACGCTGGATTTGGATGGTTTATCCCTTTCTTCTAGGCAGATCCTCTCAAGCTTCATTACATCGAATGGGATGTGTCTGTAAACTGACAGCCAGGTCTCTCCACATATTTTTAATGGGATTTAAATTTGGATTTTGGCTTAGCCACTCAAGGACAGTCACAAACTTGTTCGGAAGCTTCTCCAGTGTTGTCTTATCTGCATGCCTTAGGTCATTGTTGTGCTGAAAGGTCAACTATTGTCCCAGTCAGAAGTCATGTACACTCTGGAGAAAGTTTTCTTCATGGACCTTGTGATGATCTGGGTTGGCTCAATGGTCAGTTCTTGGTAGTTCTTGAATCTGGTACTGTCAATCACTTGACCAGGATAAGCCTGGCAAATAAGGACACAAATAAACACATTAAGAGTATAGTGCAAAAGTGCTAATGCTATTACAGTGATCCCTCGCTATATCGCGCTTCGACTTTCGCGTCTTCACTCCATCGCGGATTTTAAATGTAAGCATATCTAAATATATATCACGGATTTTTCACTGGTTCGCGGATTTCTGCGGACAATGGGTCTTTTAATTTATGGTACATGCTTCCTCAGTTTGTTTGCCCAGTTAATTTCATACAAGGGACGCTATTGGCTGATGGCTGAGAAGCTACCCAATCAGAGCACGTATTACGTATTAAATAAAACTCCTCAATGATATACGATATGCTTCCCGTGCGGTGCTTTGCACACTTAAAAGCTCTAACAGCCCGTATTGATTTTTGATTGTTTGCTTGTCTCTGTCTCTCTCACTTTCTCTGACATTCTCTGCTCCTGACGGAGGGGGTGTGAGCAGAGGGGCTGTTTGCACAGTGGCTGTTTGCTTAGAAGATACTTCACATTGATCCCTTCATTGCGGCCGCTTTATGTGGTGCTTCGCATACATAAAAGCCCAACAGCCCTATTGATTTTTTAATTGTTTACTTTTCTCTCTCTCTCTGACATTCTCTGCTTCTGACACGCACTTTGAAGAGGAAGATATGTTTGCATTCTTTTAATTGTGAGAAAGAACTGTCATCTCTGTCTTGTCATGGAGCACAGTTTAAACTTTTGACTAAAGGGTGTTATTTCATGTTTAGAGGGCTCTAATAATGTTAAAAAACGTATTTAGAAGGTCGTAAACAGGTTTTCAATGCTCTAACTGCGAAAATATTAGATTTATAAATAAAGAATCCTACTTCGGGGAAATTCATTTATCTGTCTAGAGCGGATTAACCGCGATAAACAAGGGTTTATTGTATAACTGTGCAGAGAATATTTATAAACAGTGTGGGAGAGTTTCTAAGGGCTTAAAATATATATAAAAATAACCATACAAACATATGGTTTCTACTTCACGGATTTTCACCTATCGCGGGGGGTTCTGGATCGAGGAGGGAATACTGTATTACATACATTCAATGTGCAAAAATAGTGCAGTGTTCTTCCATAAATAAATAAATGAATCAATTGATGAATAATCACAATAAAAGCAGATGATACTTGGAGTTTAAAAAGTCACAATAAATAATCAATGCATAATGAGGTTAAAACACACAGGATCCATTCATTAAACTTGACTTGCCTCAGTACTCTGTTCCTAAACTAAAATCTCCTCAGGACACCATTAAGGTCTCCTCAGCTCAAGAAGATTTCCTTTGGCAGGCACGGTCAGCCATCTTATGGGCTCAGCCCACCTCAATCATTCACCACTGGAGCATAACTCATATCCATAACTCACTGCCTTCCTTGGGCTCTCGCAAAGACCCCTCAAGCCTTGCTCTCACTGCCACCATTGCACAGATTTAAAGATGGAGCCCACTTGAAGCAGTGGGTCACTCCTACTCCCTGCTCACTCAGCCTGTTGAACATTGGCCACACGTTCCTCTTGGGGTCTTAACTCACTGTGTTTTCCAGAGCATAAACTGCACATACAGTACGTAGCCATTTTTCAAGTGCAGTTATATTACTAGTGTGGTTGATCTTCACTGTTTTTGAACTTATGCTGGGCCCTGCCCTGGCCTGGCCTGGTACAGACCCTTCTTAGTTTTGATTTTGGCAACTTCTTGCAAGCTTGGAAGCTCTACCATTTCCAGCATAATGTTCTTAAAACTCTACATTGCACTGACATACAAAGGTGGCTACTGTTTGTAGTTTTGGAAGAATACAACAAAGTGCTGATGCTAAGCCTACCATAGGTAATGCTACACCACTCTGAGCTCCTATATCCAATAGGAGACACATGTTCCCTGGGTGTACTACTTGGAAGAAAAAAGTAGACTAGAAAGGACAAGAGCTTGGCTAAACAAAAAACCGTTTGTTAGAGAACCGACAATGATCGAATACAAAGGTCAAAAACTCTGTAAAAAAAAAAAAATCCAATACCTTAGTCAAAAGTAAATAAGCAATTAAGTTAAAAGACACTAAATCACCACTATGCATTGTGAAAACTCTTTGTTGCTATCCAGAATCTTAGACAATGAGAGTTGTGTGGGACTGGTCTTATACCGTTGCACAAGTGATGTAACATGTCTCCTGTTATCACATGGTAACAATGGGCATAGCAACCTTAAATAATAAAGCAAAAGTGGCGGTTCTCATAAGAAAACAAAATGGAGCACTAAGATGCAAACTTATTAAACCAATTACAGAAATAGATTTCGCATATTCTGAAACACCTGAAAAGAAAAAAAAAAACAATATGGAAATACCTGAAATAATCTATAGAAAAAATAGAAAATGTGGGGTGCTATGGGGTGCTGCAGTTAGCTGCAGAGCCCTACTACGTTGTGCTTCAGCCACACCTGGGAGTACTTCCAGATCATGATTATGGGCCACATGGAGTGCTCCTGGGTGCAGCATAAAAAAGATCACATCACTTCATTCAGGGAGCCAGAGTAGGGAGGAAGAGGGACAAAGACTTCTGGAGAAGTAGTGAAGGTGAAAAAGGAGAGAGAGTAAGAGAGAATCAAGGACAGAGTGAGAAGGAGACAAGAAGAAAAGGCTTTGCTGTGTGCTGCTTCATTATTGGTGCTTCATTGTACTGTGAATTGGTGGGAAATGATTGGAAAGTGTTTCCCATAGCCAAATAAAAGCCATGTGCCTTGAATCTGTCTGTATCAGGTTTGGGGAGCTGGTGTGCCCCCTGAAGGCCACAATGGGATATAATATATTGATTACAATTGAAGGAAGCCTTTGAATAGTAAAATGATCTTACATTCTGAATTGGGGACTTTGAAGAGTGTATCAAGGTTATTATAGTTAATGAAAACTAAAATCAACAATGAAACAATTATTAAAAAAAACATTTTCGGAAACTGAAATAAAATAATTAACAAAGCCGAAATGGAAAACTAAAACTAAACAAAACTATTAAAGTAGCTGGAAAGACTAACTGATATAAAATAATAATATACTAAAAATATTTTTAGTTTTCATTTTTGAATTAATATTCTTGCCATTAGTCTTTATCCTTTGTAAGTTTTAATTCTAAAACAGAAAGTAATCCACCACGAGACGCCCGCATATATTCATCCAGCGAAGGGTGGGTGTTCACACAGCATTTGCGGTGACGGAGCAAGCGGAATATGGGCGTGCAAAGTATGTGAAATAGAAAGCGATTTACTGTGCCGTCTTTCTTTGTGCTTGTATATCAAGATTTAATTCAAACACCTGAAATCAGAATGAGCTGGTCAATAAAACCTTTACCATATGGACAGAAAAATCACGAGTTAGCAACATTTCAGCTTATATCTCAGGTACATGCATTTTGTTGACAATAATTCACCTGCTACTTCGCACAGGAGAAATCCTTTCTGAAAATAAACTGTGCTGATCAAGAGACTAACTAAGTCATCATACAAGATCAGAATACTGTTGCTGACCAATCACTTTTGCTTTAAAAAGGTTGTTTAACAATGAAGCTATAAACACCTTGTAAAATTCCTGAGTGGGGAGTGTCTCAACTGAACTACAGGTAGGTTGGTGAAGAGAGGCTGCCAATTGGTGAAAACCTGAACATATTAATGTTTTTGTATTTATTCCATATTTACTAATTTATTTTTTTTAGTTTATTTTCACAGCTCAAAATACCTGATATTGTGAAAACAATCCAGTAGCAGAATTATGTTTTAAAATATTTGTCCCCCTTTTTTCAATTTTTTTCTCTCTCTCTAAATAGACAGTTGAAATATCATATTCTTTTTGTTCTTAACATCAGCTATGTCATACATATTGCATACCAGGGATTTTTCTTGCCTTGCATCCAAACCTGCTGGGGAAGGCTCCAGGTTTCCTGCTGTCCTGCTCTGGATAAACAGGTTTACATAATGTATATATTGTTCCTAATCTCAGATGCTGTTTCTGTCATTTTGTGTCTGTCCATACACCTATTACCTACTCTTGATTTGCTCATTAAGGGTTTACTGTTCTTAGAATGGGCAATTAAAGTGTCACTATTCCAAACCTTGACACTAAATGCTTGTTGTTCTTTGTTTCCCTCAATACAGCTAGGTGGGGTCTACACACTGATTCAAGCCTAAGAGCCCTGTTCTTCCTAAGCCCCCGTGATTTTCATGATCACACCTGTCAGAACACAGTAGAATCCTTTTTCTGAATTTTGATATCTTTTCAGGCCTGAGGCAAAATTCTGTCTATAAATTGTATGTACCTGAGATGGAATCAGAGATTAATATGGCTGGTAGAAAATAAAAAGCCCAGTATGGGAAATTTGAGAATGCAGTACTGAAGGCATTTATTGTAAGAGCATTGTCTTGGAGTGAGATATGTTGTGTGGTATAGACATTTACAGGTAAATTCACCTAAATTTCAGTACAAATTGGCCCATCCTGTGCAGTAAAAGGAAAACAATCAATAAACATTTGTTCAGCACAAATGGCATAGAATTATATTTTGAAATAAACATGTATAAAAGTGTTCATATTCAGTATCTGGTTTTGGTTATGCTTGTTTTTATCAGACAAAAACAAAATCAGATAGTGAACCATGTAGTGTAGTAAGCTTCCACTAACATATCCATATTCATTAAGTCTACAGTTCTGTCTGATTGCGACACAAAACTAAACTCCATAGTAGCTCTTTAACCATACCATCTCTCTATATATAAAGTCCAACATCTGTCTGTCTGTATGTATGTCTGTCCGCTTTTCACGAGAAAACTACATAATGGATTTAGATAGGGCTTTTTTCTATAATTTGCTTAAACATTCTGGTTGACTTTGCGACTTCTCTCATTGTGCTAAGTATCATAATTCACTTGTGTCTGCCATATATTTGCACTAATCTGAGACAGAGGGTGCAGGCTGAGGAGAGGAGGAGGCGGTACCTCAGGAATAGGGAGCCAGGTGGGGCCATCCTCACTCATGCACCAGCCTCTTTTCGAATCGGTCTATGTCTTGCCACTTGTTGGAGAGTACCTCCACTTAGCTAGTGAATACCTGTTTGTTCAGAAGACGTTATCATCTAGAAATTGTTAAAAAGTAACTTTTGATGTTTTTAAAACAAAGGCCACTGCTGCATGTGTTTTAGAGGGTAGCTGCTCATTGCAAGAGATATCACGGCCACAAGCTATTCTCCCCACATGGGGGATGCACTAACATTGGAGTTGAACAGATACAGTGGCACCGTTTGATGTTGGAGCGTACCTACCTTCTGCTTGACCAGAGATACCTTGCTAACTTTTTACATTTTTGGCAAAGAGATCTCGGTTATATTCTCACCCTGATAGCAAAACTAAAAATATTGTATATGAAGAGGCTCTTGGATACAAAAGCTATCAATATAAATTCTTCTCAATACAAATTATATTTTTTAAAATTTTTTTTTACTGATTTTTAAAGTTTGTCCTGTTTCACTACTACTCGGGCAGAGCCGCAGGGAAAAGCTAGTAATTACTAAAACTAAAACTGAAGCTAATAGATATAAAAATAAAATATAAATGTGTTTGTGAAATAAAAACTAAGTTAAAACTAAATATACAAGATGAAGGAAAACTAAAACTAAACTGAATTTCCAAGTAAGGTCAGAAACAATATAGAAATAAAAACTAATATAAAAAGGCAAAACTATAATAACCTTGGATTTTATGTCCATCTTTGGAGGAATCAGAGACATTTCTCTTAGTCACAGGCTGGGTGGGTTTTCTACACTGTATCCATTTCATCAGGCTTAGATTTAATGAGGGTATGACTGTCTGACCCTAACCCTAACAAGCACTCCCTTGTCCTAAAAGTAACTATTCATGCCTTCTTCTAACCAATGTTATATATGGACTACACTTTCTTCTTTGGCTATCTTGCTTAACCAATACTACACGTTTCAATCTTCTTCTGTCCATTACTAAAAATGGAACAGTGCTTTGCTATACCCACTATCTTAAGATCCCTTTTTTATAGTCCTCAGATTGTTACAGCTGCCTGAAAAAAATTAGTCTGCTTGGCCAAGATTAGAAGACTTATTTATTTGTTGAAATATAGTATATTGATGAGATGATTGTATGAATAAGAGTAATAAAATGTATTATCTTCTTCTTCCACTTCTTCTTGTAGAGATCTGTGGGGTCTTCCTGTAGTTTGTAATAATAATGTAATAGTATTATTACAAACTACAGGAAGACCCCACAGATTTCTACAATAAGGAACTAAAAAGAATAATAAATAGCTTTCCTCTTGACATCAGGGATCATGCAAACAGTTTAATTCCTGAAAACCCCAAAATGGGTTACTTCTACGTGCTTCCTAAGATCCACAAAGAATGGAACCCAGGAAGGCCTATAATCTCAGGAATTGGCTCACTTACAGATAATGTTTCATGATGGGTGGAGCACATGCTTAAACCCCTCACCCAGAATACAACCAACTATATCCAAGACACCGCTGATTTCCTAAAAACAACTGTCTGCTATATGCTGGTTACCTGAGGTGGCCTTACTAGTCACAATGGTTGTTGAGGCACGTGACACAAACATCATCAATGTTGAATGCATATTGGCATTTGAAACATACCTAAAACAACATGATGTACCCACAGAATTAGTTATACAAATGATCAAATTCAATCTGACACATTTATTCTCATTTGTACAGAACTTTTACTTGCAACAAATGGGGACTGCAAAGGGCTCATTATACGAACCTATTTATGGCAAAATTGGCAGAGGACTTTATGTCAATGTGTGTCTTAAAACCAATGTTGTATCTCTATTACATTGATGAAATCGTCATAATCTGGACTTCCAGTGTGAAGGACCTCCTTCATTTTCATAACGAATATAATTCTTTCCACTCCAATATAAAGCTGAAGCTTAATTACTCAAAAACCGAACTCGGCTTTCTTGACATCATCATTCACCTGAAAGACAACACTTTAATAACTGTTAATAAACCAACAGACAGACGTACATACCTGAGAAGTGATAGCTTCACCCCAAATATATAAGGCACTCCCTTATTTTCAGCCAAGCAACGCAACACGTTACATTTTTGTATTTGCTCAGATCTGACAGACCAGAATAAACAACTACAGGAGCTTAGGCAAGATTTCATTAGACAAGGACATACTCCCAAAACAATAGACACTCAAATAAGAAGAGATACTGCCATACCCAGAGACAACCTTCTGGAATATAAAAACAAAGACAACAAGAACCACACCCCCTTGTTGTCACCTATAACCCATATCTTGAAACACTTTGAAAAATTATAAAAGAACTTTAAATAATGATGAAACACTGAGGGATGTATTTGAAAAAAAAAAACTCTCCCTTTATGGCATACTGCCAACCACCAAACCTGCAGCAACTAATTGTCTGAAGCTCCCTGGTTGAACCAACAGATAATGGTACATCTATCTGCCTACAGAAAAGATACAAAATGTGTCCTTACATTTATGATATAGATCGTGTAGTTATACTACACTGCCAACTCGAACACTGCATAAAGGGATCATTTTTCTGCAGATCATCTAATGTGGTTTACCTAATTCTCTGTATGAAATGCCCCAACACTACACTTTATGTGGAGAAACTGGACAAACACTCAGCCAAAGAATGCATTTACATAGGTTCCACATCAAGCATGGCAATAGGGATGTTCCTGTAGGAGATCACGTTAACAGCCACAGACACTTTGAGAAGAACTTCAAAGTCACAGTGCTTAGCAAGAGAGAAAGGAATGAGAAGATAAACTCATGCTAAAATGTAATACATTACAACATGGTTTAAACAGAAACAAGAGTTTTATAACCAGATATGAGGATTGTTTACATCTCTCGACTGACCCAGACAACCTGACCAAATTGCACGGAAAAACTCATCAAAAACTTCAAAAACTTTGTTGGACAGTTATCTTATCAAATGATCTTCAGTAGACATTGTTTTCCTGTCCAGCTAAATGAATCTTAGCCTGGAGAGGTCTATTAATGTTTTACATTTAAGATGACCCACTTAAACGTTTTCTAATGCCGTATCTGTCCTAGTGTCTATCTAAACAAAGGGAATTCCAGCCTCTGTATTACATCTTGCCTGAGTAAGGGGCCTGAGCTGTCTCGAAAGCTTGCATATTGTAATTGTTTTAGTTAGCCAATAAAAGGTGCCATTTTGCTTGACTTCTCATTGCATCCATAATTGTTAACACTACACAACGTCCTACTACTAGTGATGGTTTAGAAATTTTCACACTTTTTTCTTTAAAACTCCATTTTATTCATTGCTTACATGTTTTTGTTTTGTTTCTCATCAGCTTGATGACATCACTCTGTGCTTTTATGTTGCAGTTGACATCCAAGGACTCTTTCTCCTTGAAGCTTGTCAATGTGCATAGATCAAATGATGACAAATCAGACATGGCCTATTTGAGAGTCAGGACTTACACCACATACTTTTCTGTGCATTACCTAAAAAAGTACAAAAAAAGGTTTGCTTCAAAAAGAATTAAAAAGAAAGGCCTTCTCAAGCTGTGCACATCTTATTCTATGCCCATACTGTCATTGCAAGATTTTGAAGAATAGTTTATTGGTAGCTGGGCTCAGCAGTGGGAAATGTTGAACTCTGCTGAAAACAACACATTTCAAAGAGATGTCATTTTTATTCTCAGTTTTTTGAAAGATGAAGTATAAAAATAAAACTTATGAAGCACTGATTGTACTTTAATATCCCCTCAACCTTTCTTTGGATTTAAACAGGTCTAGTAAATGGATGGATGGTTGGATGGATGTACTTTAATAAATGTAACCTGTACCATTACAAATTTCAATCATGAACTCAGAACAATAAAGCTGTTTTCACACCATAATACCCTTCGGTCAGCTCTAGTATACTTACAGGAGACCCATTGAAATAGTAGGGGACAACATCAGTTTAAAAGTTGGATTGATCAAGCTTTTTATTACAGAACTAGTTCACAAAATTCACAAAACAATCCCCTTTACATCTAATAAGATAATATCACACTCTAACCATTGTGGTAATTATATCATGTGTTGCATATTCCAAAAAATCTTGTTTAGTAACATCCTGACATTCCTGCATTACACACAGCAAATAATGGCGGCCACAATACTAAAAACAAAACAGAGCCTCAGGAAGATGTATTTCAAAATGTACATCATCAAAAGCATCCTAAATCAATAAGTAGACCAGACCAATACACTTCTCGATGTCTAAAACCCCCAATACACTATCTCCATTATTTTTAGTGGCCAAGGAAAAAGCTGTTAAAACAAATCAATAAATGAACACAAATTAAAAATAAAGTCAGGATCATCCTCCCAGTAGTTTATGCAACACGAGTAACGTGAGATTTTTCATGGACATTTTTGAGATTGTTTGCTTTTTTCCAGCATTGGTCACCATAGATAACTTGTATATCAGAAGCATTATCTCCTTTCTGAAATACGAGGTTTCAATTTTTCTTGTGCATTATCACAAACTACATGGGGAAACATTTTTAAAGTATATCGTTTTTGAGTGGAGTATTTCTTTATTCTTAATAAAAGTAAAGCTTTTATGTTTAATACTTGAAGATTCCTGGCAAAACATTCTAGGCTAACATTTCTGATTTGTCACCTCACAAAAGTTAATTTCATTTATTAAACTTTTCTTCTCTTAAGACAAAGAATTCAGTCTAACATTATCAAACATCTGCCACCCAAGAAACAAATAGCTAGAGCTTCTTTCTTTTTTTACATGGAAAAGGGGTTTCACGATTTTGTTAAGACATGAATCATGAGCCATTAAAAATGTATTTAAAAAATTAGCTCAAAAGATTTTATATGTGCTATTGGCTGCATATTGGTTCCTTACTTCTTAATATAAGTCACACTACTAAACTTTATAACACATTGTTTTTGTTCAACCCAGAAAAACTGTTTGTATTCCTATAAAAATAATTCATATGAGTTATTACTGGCCCATATAGGTAATACATTCCAAAGGTTTTATTTATCTGGTGTAAGAAAAACAAGAGAGACAAGAAAAAGATTTGGGGTTCCACCCCGTATTCTCGAATTCCTGTGAGGGTTGAGTGATCACTTCAGACTGTGTCTAAAACAGGACTGAGGAGTGAGGGAAAAGTGGCTGTATGTATAGCTGCTGATGACGAAGGTGTGTGTCCAAGGGGCCAGAACTGGAAGTGAGATCATTGATAGGGAAGGTTCTGGAATTGAAAGTGGAGTTAGACAGGCTTCTGTTCGGTGGGTCTTTAGAGAAGAGAGAAAAAGGCGTTACCGCATCCCATTAACCCTATGATTGATTTTGCAGCCCATTGTGTCAAACAAATAAACACTTAAGAAATAAACTGGATTTACTTTGTTGACATTCTCTTATGATGCAGTCTTATAATAATATTGTTTAAATTCATTGAGCAACACTCACTACCCCAGAATGAAAAAGTGAATTCTGGATTTTTAAGATGTTTGGAAAATATATTAAAAAATAATAAAACTGAAATATCATGTTCATACAAGTACAGGGTGAGTCAAAATTATGTTAACACAAATGGATTATTTATATCTTGACTACACCTTTCCAGGTCGATGGATAGGTTGTGGTGGACCATTGCCATGCCCTCCACACCCCCCTGATTTGACACCCTGTGATTTCTGGTTATGGGGTATGGTGAAGGAGCACATGTATAGCGGGAAAGTTTGTGATATCAATGACCTGAAAGATAGAATATGGACTGTGGTATCATCTATTCCCCGCGAAATGAGTGTCCGGGCTTTAAATGTTACTGTTGCTCGTTGATTCTTGTGTGTTGAACATGATGGCGAACAGGTTGAGATATTCCTTTAAATCATCTTCCACATATGAAATATATTTTGTGAATAAATTGTTTCTGCCATTCAAATGTTAACATAATTTTGATTCACCCTATATTTAGTCCCTTTGTTGTGACACTTGGAATCGGGCTCAGGTGCTTCTCATTCTATTGATCAATGTTGAGATGTTTCTACATCTTGTTTGGAGTCCATCTGAACATAACTAGGAATGGCACACATCTGTCTGTAGAAGGTTCTGCAGTTGACAATATGTATCAGAGTGCAAAACAAGCCCACTTGGAGTTTGCAAAAAGACACCTAAAGAACTCTTTAGACTGTGAGAAACAAGATTCTCTGGTCTGATGAAACCAAGATTAATGTCATGTCTGGAGAAAACCAGGCATTGCTTATCACCACTGCAATCCCATTCCAATAGTGAGGAATGGTGGCGGTGGCATCATGCTGTGGGTTTGTTTTCGGTTGCAGAGCTGAACAGAGCAAAGTAAAGAGATGTTCTCAGTAAAATCCTGCTGCAATGTGCTCTGGACCTCATGCTGGACTGAAGTTTCACCTTCCAGCAGAACAATGACCTAAGGTCAAAGCAAAGGCAACACAGGAGTGACTTGGGGGGCAAATCTGGAATGGTTCTTGAGAAAATCCAGAAATCTAGGTGTGTTAGAAGCTTGTTGTTTCAAAACCCAAGAAGACCCCAGGCTGTAATTGCCACCAAAGTACTTCAACTAAGTACTTAGTAAAGGGTCTGACTAGTTGTGACAATGGAATATTTCAATTTTTTTATTTTTCATACATTTGCAAAAATTTCTAAAACCTTGTTGTTGAAGCGGAGTAAAAATTAATTTATTCTATTTTAGCATATGGCTACAACATAAGAAAACATTAAAAATACTTTTTGAATCCTTTAAATATGTATATATGCTATTATGCAAAAGGAAAGGAAAAAAATAGCAAAAAAGCAATAATCATTGAAGCAATTATCCCATTGGCATTTCCATACTTACTATTCTGTAGTTAAGATCATTAGACTGACATGTCACTATAATTATTATCTATAAGGAGTCTTGTTTGTCCAGCAAAACACATTATTTGATATATAATTTATTTGTTTGTTATTTAAAAAAGCAGATTGTGCTAGAGGAAGGAACCATCATGCTGAGTATAAACAGAAAGATTGGTCACATTTACTGAGCACAGCGGAGTCCTGAACACACCATATGATTGGCTTCCTTATTTCATTTATCACCGTTAGTTATACTGTATGTAGGAAAACTGTATGTTGTGCTTTTCCAGACTGCATGCCAATTCCGAGTAGCATATTGTAGCTCTACTGGCCACTTTGTGCTGTTTAATTGTATAAACAGATTGTTCACCATGAGATCCGGTACTGGGGTTTGTTTACTGATCCATTCAGCAGTTATTTATTTATTTTTACTACATTCACACTTTATTCACAAATATACTTTTGCCATCTTAACACATATTAAGATACCAAATAATAATAATAATGATAATGATGATGATAAACACAATTACATTACACTTCCATTCTTTATTATTAAATTTGGTGTTTTAGGAAGTGGACTGCAAAGCACCAGTTTGGTTCCTTTTTCTATTTAAAGTTATTGCTATAACTCTACTCAGTTCTGAATTTCTTTTATAGTAATTTTAGGGACTTTGGCAAGTGGTAAATAAATCTTTGAATAGAACAATGCATCATAACATTAAGGGCAATATAACATTCAAGATTAAAAATACATAATGATTTAATATTTGCTTTATTTTGTTATTGATTTAAACACAGAAGTTAGTTCTGTCATCTCACATCTCCAGGGCTGAAATCTTAGTTTTTGCTTGAAAAGATATGGCTCATTTTCCCTTTGCCCTGGATATTCTGACCAGTGGGTTGTCCAACCAGAATGCCATTTGACTTTTATATGTATAATGTGATTATGCCAACCGGTGGAGGTATAATGCTTAGATTCGGACAGGCATCACTTGACCCAGAGGGAGAGATTTTGGATGGGATTATTGGTGTGCCCTGCATCAGATTGGTGTTCCACTGCAGGTTAGGTTCTGCAAAATGGCTTTGGAATAGTCTTTTTAGATTTAAAATGTTAATGTTGTTCCATAATGAAGGTATCTTCAGACAGGACAAGAAACTTAAGCTCAGTATTAGGTAACCCCAGCTTCAAAAAAGGAGTGCTTTTATTAATACAATAATGGAAAAAAGAAGCAACAATAGTTGTAGGAATGGCTCTTCAATCTTTATTTCTAAAGTAACGATAAACAAATGAGAATAAAAGGCAAACAAAATAGTACAACATCAAAAAAGACTGGAAAGCAATAGCAACCATGAAAACAAACTGTTATCTGGTAGTCCTTCAGTATCTTGGCTGACTGGCTCCTGCAGCCACCACATGGTGCCAATGAGGCTGTGAATATGGAATTGTGGGATGTTATCCCATTCCTACAGAGGGTCTCATTTCTGAACACTGTTGAGATCTGGGGCATAACAGGGGTAGTTAAGGCAGGACAGAGCAAAACTGCACATCAACATTCCTCAGGATAGTTGTCATCACAGCAGTTGTGCCTGGTCTGGCACTTTTCTGCTGTGGAATCAGGTCATGTTACCTTCCAAGGCTGGATGAACTCCATCTATGTGGGCTTCAGAGACATAATCCATGTAGCAGCCTGACTTCTGAATTAAGAGAGGATACCTGAAGATGCTCAAACAGACAACTAATTAAATACCAATGATTTTCAACCTTCATAAATATTCATTTTTTAATCTAACTGGTGTGAATCTTTTTGACTTTTTTTTTAAACAAGTTGGAGTTTTTATTAGGACTTTATATCGATTTTTTGATATTGCTCATATATTCTGCTCTATTACTCTATTAACATAAATTCTGCTTTGCATCTAACTTCTCTCCTTTGTCTGTGCTTCTTGAGTGATTGAGGTAATAAAGTAACTGTTTTGACAGGAAGTGTCTGATGGTGACACTGTCCTTACCATAGGACATTTCTAAGTAGACTGAACACAGTATTGACTGAATCTCTGGTTAAGATACTCCTACCCTTTTATTATCTTTTGAGAGCTAACTAGTTTATTAGGAAGAGTTCAAGGGGAAGCAGAGAAGCGGGTTCACACGTTTATTCCTTCAGCATAGAATAACATCCTCTAATTAAGGTGAGAACAAGCAAATCAAAGCTTACTGTGGAAAGTCATAACACTACAATAGCTCCTCTTGCTAGAAGTCCAGACATCAAATGTGCCTAGACAGTCAAGTGGCTATTTTAATCTTATGCTGCACTAATGAGTTGAACATCTTTGATACAACGCAGTCTCTGAATTGAATTGGTGGAATGAGAAAGATAGACCAGACGCTTCTAGTGAACACCACATTTATGCCAATTTTATACTTCCTTGTTGTAGTCCTTTGACCAACAGGATATGCAGTTTAAGGATTATCTCCACTCTCATGTGTAGGACACATACCATTGAACTATTTCTGAGTAGACATGACCCATGTTCTCGACCTTTCTATCAGTCAGTGGCCTACCTGGGTCCACAGAGCTAGGGCAAAATTTGTCTTTCATAAGTATGGACCCCAACCTGTAGTTAATGTGACTCCATGGTCATCTGCAGACTCATTAGCGTTATATTTACCCCCAGAAAAGCAAGCCAAAAATGATTAATTTTTTTCTACAAAACAAAAACGATGTTATGCTATAACAGGAACATGTGAATACTAAAATATCAATATAAAGCATTGATAAAGCATTAGGAAAAGAATGTTTAGTGTCCACTGCTATACTGATGCAAATTTAATACTCGTCCTTCATGTGAAATATTTTGAGACAGTCACCAAAAAACAGCCCAACATCACAGTTGTGGCAGTCAACATATGTTTCGTTGCACCCTTTACTTATATTTTTCATGTTGCTTGTGAATGAGAGGGTAGAATGTCAGTGCCTGATCGGCATTATCGATGTGCCCTCCTTTGTGTTATTGTAGGCTACCACAGCACAAGGCTTAGTGACTCCCAGATTTTTCCTGACTTGAATTACAGTTGCCACATTAGGAAGAGTGCTTAGGGGGTGTAAAGGCTAGGAAGCACCACAAAAACCCAAACCACAAACACACAAAACAGTCCCAGGTTCAAATAAAAGGGTGTTTATTACACAAACACCTTGTTTATGAAACCACAGAACACAAGTTGTCTCTCCTTCCTGTCTCTCATACAATTATACTGTTCTCCTCCAATCAAGTGTCATCTTCCTTCCTCCTAGCTCCGACTCACCTGGACAAGGCAGCACAGTCCTTTTTACTGAGGACCCGGCAGTACTTGTAGTGCTAGGGCTGAAACGGAATTTCCAAATAGTAGGGAGTATAACTCTTTGCAGCACTCTCAGGTGGCATCCCCAGAACCCAGAAGGGCTGCATTACCAGACTAGAATTCCCAGTATTCCCTACTGGTGTCCAAATGGGCACTGATATCCAGGGTTGCTGCCATCTAACATCCTGTGGGATTAAATGGGCCCCAGAAACAGTCTTTCCTGTCCTTCCTTTGATCCAGCCAAGAAAGGTACTGTAAGTAAAACCAATTGGGATGCCCGTTTATCCACCTGGGACCTCCTGCTTGGGTAAGGAACCTTACCCTCTTTTAGCCGGGATACCTATCTTTCTTGTATGGTAGATACAGGGGTGAAAGTCTTTCTTGTCCTTCTACTTGTTTACAATAAGTCTGCCTTTTTCTCCACAAAGCTATTTGCACTACTGTGAAGCTTGATGGGACAAAATTCAACACACATAGTGGTTTGGTCTTAGAGTGCTGTATACATACAGTAAGTTCCACTGTGCGTGTCAATGTCTGATGACCAATTTACATTGTTGTTACTATTGCTTGAATCAACTAACGTTTCGCTTTCAGTTTGTTCTATTACTGGCTTTGCAGCTTCTCATTTAGACACCATTTTGTTTCAGTTGAAGGCTCCACCCCACTCATGAATATTGATGAGTTACCTTAGAGTGGTAAACCGCATAGAAATGTTCACAATATTTTTCAGCATAATGTTATTTCATCTACTAGATGGCAGCAGAATACGGTTCAGAGCATTTTTCAGGCTTTACACTGTAAAACAGATTATTACACGTCACTCCAAGTCTGACTTGGGGTTAACCAAATTCCGAGTCAGACTGAGGGTTTACACCAAAGAGGATAAGCTGGTTCTGACCTGCTATGTGGTAAGCAGAGCAAGTAAGCAAATTCTTATTACAGATTAACTGAAATGTTACAGAGAAACATTTTTTTATAAACTTTAAAGTTTTTCTAAAATATGCTTTATAACTACAACAATGCCAGTTAATAATCTACTACATTATGATGGTAAGCATGCCAAACAAAAGTACATCCTCATTACAGCAAAACAAAGCACCAAGTGGGGGCAGACTGCCATTTAGCCCCCCACAGGGTTAGGGGCTCCAATAGTGAGCAGCACGGAACAGAGCAATACCTTGCTGGTAAGCTGTAATAAATAAAGTTTATCAGCCTCCAGAGTATATGGAAGACCTGTCTGGTCTGCTCAAGCCAAAGGCAGTAGGTGCCTAAATGGAGAAATGAGGAGTGATAGACATAATTAATGCTTAAGTGTATGCATGTATGGGCCCTATGTTTGTGTATGTGTATGTTTGTGTATTTAGCTTAGGATGCATGAAAGCAGACTATCCCCTAACACATCTACCGAGCCCTGCTCACCTCACAATAATACGTTAATATTTAAAACGACGCTAAGAATTACATTCTTTATTTGCATTCCTTCTGTGTCTTCATCTGACTGACTCCCCTCAGTCTCTTTTTATATTTGATAAACTGAATCCACTGGACAGCAGCTTCACCATGCGTAGGAGGTGAGCAGGCAGATGCATGCTACAAGAGTACCCCTAATGCATCACAGTATTTATAAAGGTTATTTAACCTACTGAAGTGGTCTATTAGGTTATTAAAGCTATTTAAATGAATTTCAGTGTCAACGTGTTTTAGTATGTTTAGAAAAAAAGTATCCCACTATGCTCAGCCTGCACTTTACTTTTAGAAAAAGAACTAGGTTTCTTTAATTAGTTTAGCTATAAATAAATTACATTGCCATTTCATATGCAGTCATTTCATCTGTATATGCTCAATGAGCTGTGAAGAAGACAATTAAAAAATAATAGAAATGTACAACAGTTTTAATGTCTCTTCTCAGTGACAACTATCAGCTTGGAACTATTTTGCACTTTAATACACAATGAGTAATGTCTAGAATTTGATTTGCATAAAACTGAATATTAAAACACTAATAATAATCAAAGCTGCTGCTTGATGTTTCTCAGGAATAGCTGGTTTCCATCCATGACTAGATATTTAACTATAATTACAAATTCTTTTAATTTTGCCTATATATGTATGCAAAGTATGAAGAGCGTGAAAGATTTACTGTCACATCATACTTTTTTTTGGTTGCTCATGCTGCCTCCTGATCAGAGCATGCACCTCATATGACAGACATGGTGAAATAGCTGTTGTACTTGATGGCTAAGGACCATGGGTGATGTCTGAAGAATGAGAAATTAAAAAGGTTTAAAAGAGACTGACTGGCTAGTAAGTCCACCTCAACAACAGACTTTTAAAATACTCTAGGACAGTGCTCACTATTAAAGGACCTAATATGTATACTGTCAAAATGATTGATGTATTAAAGTGAAGATAGATATATGTGGGTAGGCCAATATATACAGGCAATTGCCCTCATTCACAAAATGATTTGTGACTATAAAATGTGTGAGACAAGGCTATATGCAAATTGAATGTCTGATTTACTGAATGAATCTTTCATCGTATGTCCAGCCACTGGATAATAAATCAAACTTAATTCTGTTCTTAGCATGTCACATGCATGCATACACACTTTTGTCTGAAATTCATATACAGTAAAAGAGTAAAAATCCCATTTAAATGTTCTGGCAAAACAGCTAGCAAGAAAAAAAAGACAACTTAGAATTCAGATTAATGTATTTCAAACTTGAAAGTACATTTTATTTTATAAAATTAGTAGTACTATCTCGTATATAGAACTAACCCATTAACCTAGCCACATTTTCATACTGTTTTTCGCTGTTCGGGAACAGAAAGCTAAGGGCCTGCAGAAATTTGAGATGGTTTGATCTTAGAACTTGGATAAATGAAAATGTTGTAATTCAGTTTGGTTGAAGTTGTGTAGCTTATGAAACTATTTCAGATGTCACAATATCAAGACGAACACTGTAATGCACTTTAAATATGTATAAACATTATCAGTCTCATTACCAAATAGCTAAGGCAACTCTATTGCCCTTTCATTTTCATTTTCTGTAATCTTACCTTCTGACTGTTTCCTGTAACCATCATTTTAACAATATTTTTTGATATTTTGATCACAGACATAGTTAGAAATGAAGAATGGAGCTGTGATGCCCTAGTATTACAGTCATGGTCACCTTCCTTTACCCAGGGCATCGATAGTCATGAACGAAGCATGGACCAGGACAATACCATTTGTTCAAAAGAATAACAGAGTTTAGATAGATAGATAGATAGATAGATAGATAGATAGATAGATAGATAG